>JASVEL010001228.1:0-144843 GCA_032618575.1 Nicotiana noctiflora | reverse complement strand
AAAAACCAGCAGATAGAGCAGCTACTCAGGGAAAGGGACATGATCAAGGATAGAATTGGAGAAATAGGGCATTATGTCACTATGAAGTGTTTAGCTTGCGAACAGATGCCCCGCCCTGCCCTTTTTGCTTCGGTTATGGGCTATGTTCATCAGATCATGAGAGATTTAAGGGGACTGCACAAGGACCTCACACCGAGACCCGCGGCAAGGCCGAATGATGCCTCGCGGGCTCCCAGGAATTTCGGAGCATTAGACTTCTGATTTAAAAATATGTATTTCGAAATATCGAGTCAAGTTGGTTGGCATTTTATTTCTCATTTTTTCGAGTCAAGCATTCCTCTATTTTGCCGATTATTGTAAGCCATGTTTTGTAACTTTGAGGTTTTATTTGATATAAAAGTTACTGAATTTTGCCACAATCTTGTTACCAGAACTACGCTCGGTCTGATTCACGCGGGGACGTGATACGTAGGCAATCCACATAAGATTCGACCACCACTAAAAAAAAGAAAGAAAAGGATACGAAGGTTAATAATAAGGCTTTCAAAGATAATTGAAAAAAAAAAAAAAAAAAAAAAAAAAAGAAAAGAAAAAGAAAAAGAAAAAGGGCTGGAATGACGCATGTTAAGAGTGCATGTAGAAAGGGTTATTTGGTTAGGTGCATTGCATCCAACGTGCTATAACATATCTGTCAAACTCGGTAAACTAACAAGTTTGTTGCAATTCCAGAAAAGTTTAGCAGTTGGTTTGACAGAATATACTGGCCAGCCATCATTACCGTACTAGATCCAAAGGACCGATTACAGTAAGCATGTCTAGTTCTGGCAAGAGTCTCGAGGAAGAAAAATCGGAGTTACAAATCATGAAAGAAGAGGTAGACCGGTTAAAACAACAGATAACAGAGATGCACCTGGCCTGGGCCAGGGAACAGTCTTCACCAAACCGCCCTACTCTCGCCTCAGCTCCGGAACATCCGCCCATCGATCCTTCGACAAGCGCCCCGATCTATCCATACTTTCAGGGGGAAAACCCATATGCCACCCACATTCCACCAGCCAAACCAAATCCTCCTCCGGCCACCCCTGTTTTTGTGGCACCTCCACCTGCTCCTCTGCAAAGGCCGGCCGGCGAGCCGCATGTTCAGATCCACGACAACTCTTACTATCCTCCGGAGCCTACTTTTAGGGCCCCTGAACCACAATCACATACCCCTCACTGGGATAATCCGGCAGAACCGGACAAGTACTTCCAAAGTTCAGAACATGAGGAAGTTATCAGAAAAGTTAAAAGCCTGGAGCAGTCCTTCAGGAACATGCACGGTTTGGGTAATCAGGTCAGTGTCGCTTACAAGGATCTGTGCCCGTTCCCCGACGTCCAATTACCGGCCGGGTTCAAAATGCCCAAGTTTGACCTATACGAGGGGCACGGCGATCCTGTAGCCCACCTCCGAGGGTTTTGTAGTAAAATGCGAGGAGCCGGAGGACGGGACGAGATTCTGATAGCTTACTTCGGTCAGAGTCTGGGAGGATCTGCGCTGGAGTGGTACACTAGACAGGACCCCAGCGGGTGGTTTACGTGGGATGACTTGGCTCAAGCTTTTATCGGGCAGTTCCAGTACAATCTTGAAATAATCCCCGACCGTTTATCATTGCTAAAATTAGAGAAGAAACCCGCTGAGAGTTTCGGAGAATTTGGTTTCCGCTGGAGGGAACAGGCAGCAAGGGTAGATCCGCCGATGAGAGAGAGCGAGATGGTGGATTATTTCTTGCAGACACTAGAGCCAACCTATTTCGGACATCTGGTAACGTCCGTGGGCAAATCATTCACCGAGGTGATAAAAATGGGGGCTATGATCGAGGAAGGCTTGAAAGCCAACAAGATCATGAGCTACTCGGCATTGAAGGCCACCACTCAGGCTATCCAAAATGGTACTGGAGGAGTACTGGGGAAAAAGAGGAAAGAGGAAGTCGCGGCAGTCGAGTCCGGGGCATGGTTCAGAAATAGAGGCCCTGCACCCCAATATAGCCCGCCCCGACCTCACCACCAAAATTACTCCCACAATCCATACAACCACCCGCAACATTACTACCCCGCACCTGATCCCCATTTTACTGTCCATCATGCTCAGTCATATGCCGCACCTCCCGTCCATGCACCGTGGCGTGCACCAAACCCGCAGAACAATTATCCTCCCCCAAGAGCTTACAGAAACCCTTCGGGCGCGAGTTTTCGTCCGAACCAAGCATTCAAGAGCGACAGGGCGCCAAGGCCAAAGACTTTCACTCCCTTGGGAGAGTCTTACACCAGTCTGTTCCACCGGTTGAAGCAAGTAGGGTTGCTAAATCCGGTTGAAGCTAAGCTACCAAACCCTCTTCCAAAGAACCTGGACCATTCGGTAAATTGTGCATACTGCTCAGGATGCCCAGGACACGACACGGAAAAATGTTGGAGGTTGAAGACGGCCATCCAGGAGCTCATCGACACTCGCAGGATTGAGGTCCAGACTCCAACAGAGCCCAACATCAACCAAAACCCGCTTCCAACTCATCATGAGACCAACATGATCGAGTTGGTACGGGCAGAAGAAGGAAAGGAGAAAGCCTCTCAGACTGTAATGATGATTAAGTCTAGCGGGGTAGGAATGAGGAAAGGGCCAAGCCTTGATGAGTCACCCAGTTGCAGGAAGGACATACTAGGAGGGTCGGAAGCAGGAAAGGGGAGTGTGAGCGGAGTACCGGTGAGGCCGAGGGAAGCAAAGATAGTTGTACCAGGGGGCAGCAATCAAGCCCATCTTGACAGTAGCAGGCGTTCGAATGGATCCTTTCATCATCCAGCCAGCAACACAGTTGCCAATAACCGATAGCCGGGCTGTTCCATGGAATTATGCTCGGATTACAACGACCTACAAAGGAAAGGAAGTGAAAGAGGAAGTTTGCGAAGCGCAAGGGTTGACCCGCTCGGGGAGATGTTTTGCCCTTGCGGAATTGAGGAAGATCACTCCGGCAACATTGAAAAAGCCGGTAACTGATGAACAGGCAGAAGAATTCTTGAAAAAGATGAAGCTGCATGACTATTCTGTCTTAGAGCAGTTGAAGAAGACTCCGGCGCAAATATCATTGCTATCCTTGCTGATACATTCTGAAGAACATCGGCAAGCTTTGATGAAAGTCCTGAATGAGGCACATGTACCGGATAAAATCTCGGTGAGTCATTTGGAGAAGATCACCAATAGGATCTTCGAAGCGAATCGGATCACCTTCACCGATGATGAATTGCCCGAGGAGGGCACCGAGCACAACAAGGCTTTATATCTTACGGTAAAGTGTGAAGAGGCGGTGGTTACCAAAGTCCTTGTCGATAATGGGTCCAGTGCCAACATTTGTCCTCTCTCTACACTGGACAAATTGAAAGTGGACATCGGCAGGATACGCAAGAACAACATATGTGTTCGAGGGTTCGATGGGGGAGGCAAGGCATCGGTTGGGGACATAGTGTTAATCTTGACGATTGGGCCAGTGGAATTCACCATGGAATTCCAGGTGCTGGACATGGTGGTGTCATATAACCTCTTGATAGGGCGACCATGGATCCATGCCGCAAGAGCAGTTCCATCCAGCTTACACCAACTCGTCAAGTTTGAGTGGGACCAACAGGAGATCGTCGTCCATGGAGAGAACGATCTACAATCAGGCACCATCATCCCCTTTGTTGAAACAGAAGAAGATGTTGGGCCGTGGGTGTACCAGATCTGCGATGTGGTATCCGCCAACCGAGTTCCGGAAGGGGAATGCATTCCCAATGACAGAATAATTACTGCAGACGTCATGGTGGCGCATGAAATGTTGAGACATGGTTTCGTACCCGGCAAAGGTCTAGGTGCATCTCTGCAAGGAATCATACAACCGGTATCTGTGGTCGAAAACGTGGGAACCTTCGGCTTGGGATTCAAGCCAACATCAGAGGACATCCGGCGAGCCAAGAGGAGTAAGCAGAAGACATGGGTGCTCCCGAAGCCTGTTCCACGCCTTTCCCAATCTTTCGTCAGGTCTGGAGTAAGAGGACATCCAACGACAAAGATTCCCGGTCCTACGATCAGGCCAGACGAAGAGTTCTTCAGGAAGTTCGAGGACCTATTCACAGATGTATGTATGCTCGAGGATGGCGAAGGATCCAGTCATGCCGAGATACAGTTTGTGGGACCAAAAGCAAAACTGAATAATTGGAAGGCTACTCCTCTCCCTGTCCGGAAGGAGTCTTGGTAGTTTGTCTTGGATTGTTTTCTTTCGAAATTCTGTGTTGGGGGTTGTCCCCGGAGTAAAATCCAGTTGTTTTTAGTTCATTTTGATTTAAGTTTGCAGTTTGTTTTTCCTTGTACTGTTCCCATTAATGAAATTTGGTTCCCTTCGTGTCTAATTTTGTTTATTTTTCCTTCTTTTTTACTTTTCTGAACAGCCTTCTTTCAACTGATCTTAATGATATGGCGTGCTTAAAGATTAATCAACCCAGTCTAGAAAGTCAATCGGGTTTGGAAATAATAACGCATGAAATAAGAAGTGACGAGAGTGAGTCGGAGTACGGCGATGATGAAGCCGTGGAAGAAATCGGTGAAGAATTAAGTCACTTCGAGGAAAAACCCAAACCGAATTTAAATGATACTGAGGCCGTTAATCTAGGGAATGCGGATGACGTCAAAGAAACCCGAATAAGTGTCCATATTGAACCCAATCTGAGAGAAGAGTTGATCAAAACACTCATGGAGTTTAAAGACATTTTCGCATGGTCGTACGACGACATGCCGGGACTCAGCACTGATCTAGTGGTTCATAAATTACCCACTGATCCGGCATATCCTCCCGTCAAGCAGAAACTGCGGAAATTCAAGACGGAGATGAGTGTGAAGATTAAGGAGGAAGTAACCAAGCAGTTGCAGGCGAAAGTCATTCGTGTCACTCGATACCCCGAATGGTTGGCTAACGTAGTACCGGTGCCAAAGAAAGACGGAAAGATCAGAGTATGCGTGGACTATCGCAATCTCAACAAGGCGAGTCCTAAGGATAATTTCCCACTTCCCAATATCCATATCCTGATTGATAATTGCGCCGGACGCGAAATCGGATCCTTTGTGGATTGTTATGCGGGATATCATCAGATTTTGATGGATGAAGAGGACGCAGAAAAGACGGCTTTTATCACACCGTGGGGAACTTATTGCTACCGAGTGATGCCGTTCGGTTTGAAGAATGCGGGGGCAACATATATGAGGGCGATGACTACGGTATTCCATGACATGATACACAAGGAAATTGAGGTGTACGTGGATGATGTGATCATAAAATCTAGGCGTCAAGAAGACCATGTTGCCGACCTCGGGAAGTTCTTTCAAAGACTTCGAAGGTACGACATCAAGCTCAATCCGGCCAAATGCGCATTCGGAGTTCCATCGGGAAAGTTGCTAGGATTCATCGTCAGCCGACGGGGCATTGAGTTGGACCCATCCAAAATCAAGTCCATTCAGGAGTTACCCCGCCAAAGAATAAAACAGAGGTAATGAGTCTGTTGGGAAGGTTGAATTACATCAGTAGGTTTATTGCCCAGCTTACAGCAACCTGTGAACCCATATTCCGTCTGTTGAAGAAAGACGCCGCGATAGAATGGACGACAGAATGTCAGGAAGCGTTTGACCAAATCAAAGGGTATCTGTCCAATCCACCCGTACTAGTTCCGCCTGAACCAGGCAGACCCCTGATTCTTTATCTGACGGTCTTGGAGAATTCGTTTGGCTGCGTACTGGGGCAACATGATCTTACTGGCAGGAAGGAACGGGCCATTTACTACCTCAGTAAGAAATTCACGGTCCACGAGGTCAAGTACACTCATCTAGAAAAGACATGTTGCGCTTTGACTTGGGTAGCCCAAAAGTTGAAACATTATTTGTCTTCTTACACCACTTACCTCATTTCGCGTTTGGATCCGTTGAAGTATATTTTCCAGAAACCTATGCCTACAGGGAGGTTGGCAAAATGGCAAATATTACTTACGGAGTTCGACATCATATACGTGACAAGGACGGCTATGAAAGCTCAAGCCCTGGCCGATCACTTAGCCGAGAATCTCGTTGACGACGAATACGAACCTTTGAGGACGTATTTTCCAGATGAGGAAGTATTGCAGATTGAGGGGTTAGAACTAACCAAGGATCCAGGGTGGAAGCTTTTCTTCGACGGAGCGGCGAACGCAAAAGGAGTCGGAGTAGGGGCTGTGCTCATATCTGAAACAGGACATCATTATCCTGTTACTGCTCAACTGCGTTTTCATTGTACCAATAATATGGCTGAGTACGAGGCATGTATCTTGGGGTTGCGGTTAGCGGTGGACATGGATGTACAGAACGTCTTGGTCTTGGGGGACTCGGACCTTCTGGTACATCAGATTCAGGGAGAATGGGAAACCAGAGATCTGAAGCTTATCCCGTATCGTCAGTGTTTGCATGATCTGACCAAACGCTTTCGATCAGTAGAATTCAAGCACATCCCAAGGATGCATAATGAGGTTGCCGACGCGTTGGCTACTTTAGCGTCAATGCTACACCACCCGGACAAGGTTCGTGTCGATCCGTTACATATCCAGATCCGGAATCAACATGCTTATTGTAATGTGATAGAGGAAGAGGTGGATGGTGAGCCGTGGTTTCATGATGTCAAGGAATACCTCAGGTTAGGAGTATACCCAGAGCAAGCAACTGGAGATCAAAAGAGGGCTATTCGGCGATTGGCAAACGGATTTTTCCTTAGTGGAGGGGTGCTGTACAAAAGAACCCCGGATTTGGGATTATTGAGATGTATAGATGCAAGTCAAGCCACAACAGTGATGACAGATATACACTCGGGAGTTTGTGGACCACACATGAGCGGATACGTATTGGCAAAGAAGATTCTTCGAGCAGGATATTACTGGCTCACGATGGAGCGTGATTGTATAAGTTTCGTGCGAAGATGCCATCAGTGTCAGATACACGGAGATTTGATTCATTCTCCGCCGACTGAATTGCATACAATGTCGGCACCATGGCCGTTTGTTGCATGGGGTATGGATGTTATTGGGCCTATTGAGCCTGCGGCTTCCAATGGTCATAGGTTCATCCTGGTGACGATCGATTATTTTACCAAGTGGGTGGAGGCCAAAACATTCAAATCAGTGACCAAGAAGGCGGTGGTGGATTTCGTACATTCCCACATCATCTGCAGGTTTGGAATTCCAAAGATAATCATGACAGATAACGGTGCCAATCTTAACAGCGGATTGATGAAGGAGGTCCGCCAACAGTTCAAGATCACACACCGAAATTCCACACCGTATCGTCCCAAAGCAAATGGTGCGGTTGAGGCAGCAAACAAGAATATAAAGAAGATATTGAGGAAGATGGTAGAAGGGTCCAGGCAGTGGCATGAAAAGTTGCCATTTGCGCTGTTAGGTTATCGCACTACCGTTCGGACTTCGGTAGGTGCAACTCCTTACTTGTTAGTATACGGGACTGAAGCAGTAATACCCGCGGAAATTGAGATCCCATCCCTCCGAATTGTCGCTGAAGCTGAGATTGACGATGATGAATGGGTCAAAACCCGGTTAGAGCAATTGAGCTTGATCGACGAAAAGAGATTGACAGCAGTATGTCACGGCCAATTGTATCAAAAGAGAATGGCGAGAGCATATAACAAGAAGGTACGTCCCAGGAAATTTGAAGTGGGACAACATGTGCTGAAGAGAGTTCTACCACATCAGGCCGAAGCGAAAGGCAAGTTCGCTCCAAATTGGCAGGGACCATTTGTGGTGACTAGAGTATTATCCAACGGCGCTCTATGTCTAACTGATGTTGAGGGAAGATGCACCGATATGGCTATCAATTCTGATGCAATCAAGAGATATTATGTGTAATTCTTTAATGCATTTGTCAACGTTTGGTTTCGTTTGTGTGTATTTGGCATTTTTCGGAGAATGAAATGACAGAGGCAATTTTTCTACTACCCAAACACTTTAACCCTTGTTTTCCCCTTTGAGCCTTAATTATTCTTTCATATACCCTCTTTCGGAATCATCAAGGAAGATGTGTAACAAAATAGAAAAAGAAACAAAGAAAAAATACAAGAAAAAGTGAACTACGTTCGACCTGATTCCTCAAGAAGGATACGTAGGCGCCACACGGCTCGGTCATAATAAATTAAAAATCAAAGATCCCCCAAGCAACAAAACTGGGGCAGAAGTCATTGTTTCGTTTGAAAGATAGTGCGGATTCCGAAAGTTGTAATGAGCTAACCGTTGAGGTTGAACCCCTTGTCTTTAGCCTCACGCGCAGAAACCACATTAAGAACCAAAAAGACCTCTCGATCAGTATTTGAGAAATGCCAAGTCGTGCGAATGAAAGCCAAAAGTGACACTCCGACCCTCGATTGAATCCAGGACGCACAAGCCGAAAAGGGATAATGCTTTAGAGGGAATCTCGTGGGTGACTCCCCAGCCTGGAAAGAAAGCTAAGAGAAATAAAATGAGAGAGTCTTAACGGTGAAAACCCTCGCGGGCACTTTAAGGCGAAGAAAGTAGAGAGAAATAAAATGAGAGAGTCTTGGGGTGAAAACCTTTACGGGCACCTTAAGGCGACGGGAGATAGAGAAAAATGAGAGAACCTCACTAGTGAAAACCCTTGGAAGGGCACTGTGAGGTGACAAGGCGAGATGGTTACAAGGTGTCTGCATGAGACAAGGTTTGGACATCCGTTTACCTCTAGCAGAACGCGGCATCAGAAAGTGATTGACATGAATAGACCGGGTAGTTTAATCTCAAAGGCGCGGCATAACCATTGGATCAGGCACACATTCAGATAAGTTTTCCTATTTTTGAGTTCAGAAAAGTTTTCCCTTTTCTTTTGTCATTTGCGGTCAGCATCCTTTTCTTTTCCTTCATTTTTCGAAAATTGATTTTTCAAAGCTTACTACCAAGTCTCCCAAGCAGTATAATGAAAATGAATAGGCGTGGAACGAGGCAATAAGGCAGAAGTCGTTCCGATAGTAAGATTGGGACGACAGGTTGATTGGAAGGTTCACGGGAATTACGGAGTATGATGGACACATGTGGCACGTCCGAAAGATGATCTCACGCAACAGATCACCGGCTAAAAGAGCCGGATCAAACCAAAGATTGGAATGAAAGGGAAAGATGAGAAATCGTTCGTGGAAAGAGCATCGTCCCCAGCAAGCGTCAACGTCATCCTCAAAATTCGAGAGAGGCCAAGCAGCTGAAAGAGAAAGAGAATGGCCCCAACAAGAGTGGCACGACCACTCACCGCGTTTTGAAACTAACAATTTTTCTTTGATTTAAAGCAGGAAAAGAGGGTTCGTTGGCGGAAAAGCATACCATCCAGAAGTTTATCAAACTGGGGCAGAAAATTTTCTCCTGTTGCGAAAATTTTCTTGAAAGCGAAGACTCAGTGGATAAGGCTAGAAAGCAACACAAGATTTCGGAAAATACCAGCTCCGAGCAGAATAGTTTTGAGAAAGGCCAGACAACACGTTGGGGTAATCTTTGAGCCTGGTATCATCCCCAGCAGTTGTTGGAAAATAAAACAATGGCTTCGAGATTCCCCCGGCAGTATTACATCCCATAATTTGCTCTAGGAAGCAAAAGCGTGAGTCCCAGAGGAGGTATGGGAAGAAGGAAGAGAATGAGGGGTGAAGGAAACAAAGAATACTTCCTCAGCAGCATCATCCCCAGCAGGCGAGTAAACAGTTCCAAAAATATCCCCAGCAGCCAGAAGAAAAGTAATACGAACCAGGGGAAGGCAATGCCAAGACAGGATAATTCAGAAGAGAAGGTGGCCCGAGAGGCAATGCAGGAAGAAGGAAATGGTACAAAAGGCAAAGGAAGGTAATCAAGATAGGATGAAATCGGTGAGTAGTAGTTGAAGTCAGGGAGCCCGCCTGGAGAATGGAGTGGCGATTTAGTTTTGAAGTAGTAGTTGAAGTCAGGGAGCCCGCCCGGAGAATGGAGTGGCGATTTTATTTGAAAGTAGTAGTTGAAGTCAGGGAGCCCGCCTGGAGAATGGAGTGGCGATTTTATTTGAAAGTAGTAGTTGAAGTCGGGGAGCCCGCCTGGAGAATGGAGTGGCGATTTATTTTGAAGTAGTAGTTGAAGTCGGGGAGCCCGCCCGGAGAATGGAGTGGCGATTTTATTTGAAAGTAGTAGTTGAAGTCGGGGAGCCCGCCTGGAGAATGGAGTGGCGATTTATTTTGAAGTAGTAGTTGAAGTCGGGAGCCCGCCCGGAGAATGGAGTGGCGATTTTATTTGAAAGTAGTAGTTGAAGTCGGGGAGCCCGCCCGGAGAATGGAGTGGCGATTTATTTTGAAGTAGTAGTTGAAGTCAGGGAGCCCGCCTGGAGAACGGAGTGGCGATTTTATTTGAAAGTAGTAGTTGAAGTCGGGAGCCCGCCCGGAGAATGGAGTGGCGATTTATTTTGAAGTAGTAGTTGAAGTCGGGAGCCCGCCTCGGAGAATGGAGTGGCGATTTTATTTGAAAGTAGTAGTTGAAGTCGGGGAGCCCGCCCGGAGAATGGAGTGGCGATTTTATTTGAAAGTAGTAGTTGAAGTCGGGGAGCCCGCCTGGAGAATGGAGTGGCGATTTATTTTGAAGTAGTAGTTGAAGTCGGGGAGCCCGCCCGGAGAATGGAGTGGCGATTTTATTTGAAAGTAGTAGTTGAAGTCGGGAGCCCGCCCGGAGAATGGAGTGGCGATTTTATTTGAAAGTAGTAGTTGAAGTCGGGGAGCCCGCCCGGAGAATAGAGTGGCGATTTTATTTTGAAGTAGTAGTTGAAGTCAGGGAGCCCGCCCGGAGAATGGAGTGGCGATTTTATTTGAAAGTAGTAGTTGAAGTCGGGGAGCCCGCCTGGAGAATGGAGTGGCGATGTTATTTGAAGTAGTAGTTGAAGTCAGGAGCCCGCCTGGAGAATGGAGTGGCGATTTTATTTTGAAGTAGTGGTTGAAGTCGGGGAGCCCGCCCGGAGAATGGAGTGGCGATCTATTTTAATTTGGTTGAGGAAAGCGGTTGAATGTAACAGAAATCTCCGGCATGAATCCAAGTTCGTGAGCAGAGGGAGGCAACAAGGATCAGAAAAGATAGATTCAGATGGCAAAGGAGAATAGTTCAAAGATCATAAAGAAGGAAACAATGGTCGGGGTTCGGCAATCAAGATAGACCGAAATAACAATTGGCAGAAGAGAAGAAGCATCAGAAGGAACACCAAGTCAGACAGGATGGCAAGGAGCCTGACAAGGCCAAGTTAAAAGAGATAGATAAGAATTTGTAGTACTGTAACTTAGTCTAGCTTCTTATTTTGTTTAGCACGGTGTAATAAGGGGATCGGTTAAGCATTGGCAACAGCAGTAACAGCGGTAACAGCAATAACAGCGAGATCACAACAGTCATGGTAGTCCCAGCTACCAGAACTTCCCGAACTACATTGACCTGATTCCCTTTTAGCCAGGGATATGTAGGAGACCTTTTGAAGCAAGGTTCGGTCAAACTTTTCCAAGAAAATGCTTCATACGGAGTGCTAAAACGGGCAAAAATCGCTCGTATCCGCTCACTTATCTTTGCACGAAAACTCTTCGTGTTTACGTGCAAAGAGGGGCAGCTGTGAGCACGTGATTTTTGCCCTACATGAGAATTACTCCCAAAAATTCAAAATAAAAGAGTTTTGCATTGTTCGCGATATTTGTGAATTTTTATATTTTCTCTTATTGTTTGCATATTTGTGTGTCCGTGTTTACTTGTTTAATTAATGAAAAAGTACAAAATATGTCACATTTGCATTTAAGACCCATTACAGTAATCAATTTTATTTTTACAAAAATAGAAAAATCACAAAAAAATATGTACTTTCGTATTTTTATTTAATGTCCAAATTGGGCAATTTTATTTTTTACTGTTAGTTGATTATATGTGATAATTATTATTAGAAGTTAATTAGTACTTTTATAAGTTAATTTAATTCTATAAGTTCATTTAGAATTTTAGGATTTTAGTTTTATTTTAAGAAAGCAAAAGAAAAGAAGCAAAATAGAAAGAAATTGAAGCAAAAAATCGGATTGGGCCATGTGAGAAATTAAAATCGAGCCCAACACAAAAATGCCCAAATTCCAAGTCCCATACCCGGAAATCCAACCCACAACCCGACCCGGTATACCCCTAAACCAAACGACCCCCCCCTCTCATTTTTCATTCTTCATTTTGCCTAAACCCTAAGAGACCCTCCCGGCCGCCACAGTGCAAAAGACCCCTTTTCCCTTCAAATCTTCATCTTCCTCATGTGAACCAACACCCAAAAACCCTAGGCCACCATTAGAGACCAGCCGCTCGACCTTCAACCACCGCCGTCGCTCTTCTTTTTCACGACAATAGCCGCCGACGAAAACCTTCTACCAGAACTAATAGCCCTAACGTCACAAACTCGCCGGAAATCTAGCAGTGACCTTCATCAGAAACACACACACACAACGGATTTCATGGCTACTCTCAATTTCTGGTCTTAGCTTCGCAGCTCCTGAGAATTTGAAGCGATTGAATCGCTGTTTGCTGCTGCCGAGTCGAGCTCGCTTGGTCGCTGTTGCCGTTCGAGTTCGAGTTCCGTCAAGGTCTTGGCCGTTCATCCCTTCGCGCACAACCGTTCTCCTACTAAATAATTTCTAGCCGCTGGATAACACACAAACGTATTTGGAATCATTTTCGAGTCCCGATTCTGATATGAAGCTTAGCTTCAGTTGAGGTCACGTCTGGTTTGTTTTTGAGTTGCCGATGCCCATTCGAGGTTCCATTTGAGGCTTTGTTGGTTGCTGTTGTTTCTCGTCGGATCGTCGGAATCAAGATTAGTGCATTTTTTTGGCTCAGCAGGTTCATTTCCGTATCGCTCTTCCTTATTTGAACTTGTTTGGATAATTTGAACTTTAGAATAGTTGTTTTGCTTAATTTTCTCTCGAGTAAGTTCATATTCTGTGTCGATTGAATGCATCGAGCTTCTCCTGTTGAAATCTTCATGTGAGTTTAAGGTGGTTGAAGATTCGGATTATCATTGTGTTTAGTGCCTCCATATTATTGTTAGTCGTCTGTTTCTAGTTGTTAATGAAAATCAATTAGGATGTTTGGTTTGGATAGTCATGGGAATATACAGTTTTGAAGAATTCAAGTAATCCGAGTCTCGAGTTCAACTTTGACGAATATGTTTTATTCCTTTCGAGTTTGTTTTAAGGAGATTAGATGGGATTCCTTCAGTATTTGCTTGTTGTTAATTTTGTCTCAAATCGTCTTCAGTCTATTCACTGCTCGTCGTTTGTTTAAAACGATCGCTAGACCACATTATGTTTACGTCAAAGGTAAAGCCTTCGTCTGAGATTTTGGTTCGATGTTGTTGATTTCGTATAAAGTCATTTAAAGTTTGCTTCGCTCTTGGCTTGATTTTTGTGGTGATAGGCAGGATGTTCGCCCATTTGTGTGTATCTGATAATTGGAAAACTAGATAATTAAATTGCTAGAGTTGATATTAATCAATGATTATGTCTTGGGTATACCTGTAATGGTTTGGGTCGGTTTGATTCGAATGGTTTCACTTGGGGTATTGTTTGCTTTGCTTTGCTTGGTTGTTCCTCATATGAATTCGGTTTACATTTCGATTCGGTTAATTGTGATTCATACTGTTTCAACTTGTTGATTCATCATACTATGGAATTCCTGCTCATTCATTTGTGTCTAAGTTAACCGGGATTGGTTTCGAATATGGTTATCTTATTCATTTTTGATCTGATGTTGTATGATTCAATTTGAGTTCATGGAATTTATTGGTTCAATTTAAATTAGGAATTAATTTTGGTCAGTTGTTAGTGTTGTTACAAATGAAGGAATTAATTTTGGTCAGTTGTTAGTGTTGTTACAAATGAAGGTTTGGGGAAAAATAGTAATTTCAGTAATTTTAGGGGTAATATGAAAATTGAAAACTTAAAGAATTATTTATGTTAAAGTATTTTATCCAATAAGCACCAATAATATTAAAATAGGGTATTGTTTAATACTTAGTGAGGAACAAGACATAGTGGCTTTGGAAGATGTTAAAAGAAGTAATTAAATATGTTGTCCATAACTTTTGAATTAATTAAGGAAAAGACAAATGTTAGTGGGGAACCAAACAATAGGCATGGGAGTTAATATTAATACTATAATACACCCATGACTTTTGATTGAAACAAGAAGGGACAAGCATGTAAGCATGGGGAACCATTTAACTTGAATCAAGAAGTCATTCAGGGGGGGCTTAAAAATAAAAACTATAAGTATAGGGATATACACAGAGGCTTAGGGACGGGATTTTTTGAGAGAGAGAATTCCAAAAGACATAGACATTGATACTTAACTTAAAGTTAAAAGGAAAAACAGTGAAAAGGACTTTTGGGAGAGCATTCTGAAAGATACAAAATAGATACACACCTCCACAACATAGACACCCACGTACACTCATAAAAATAGCCACAAGCATTCACTGTTTGCTTGGCTCTTCTGTTGCCTCTGTTGGTTGTCCAGATTGTTGTTTGCTATTGGTCTGTTGTTGTGGTGTCTGTTCTGTCCGGTTCCTGCTTGTTTGCTGTGGTATTTTGTTGTTGCTGCTGTGTTTGTTTCGGCTGCTGCACACTGTTGCTGCTGTGTTTGTCGCGGCTGCTGCACACTGTTGCTGCCATCGGCTGCTGCACACTGTTGCTGCTGTCGTTGTTGTGTTTGTTTTCTTGCTGTGTTTATTGCGGCTGCTGCACACTGCTGTTGCTGCCATCGTTGTTGTGTTGTACTGCTGTAGTTGCTACTGCCATACTGATTTTTCTCTCATCTTGCTTCCCTATACCAGGTACCACCTTGATCTCTTATGAACTATGAAGGATCATGCAACTCTGGTTTGAAGAATGAATGACATAGTATTGTCCGAACGTTTGTTTGAATTTATGCTATCTCTATTTTTGGTTTAAGGTTTAAGCAGTCAAACATTTTGAAATTTGTATAAATTGAACTATTAAAGTTTAAGTTATCTGAATTTGTTTCATCATTTTAGGATTAGGGTAGCTTAATGCTAGCCCATATGTAATTAAATTGGGAATGTGTAGATGGACTGGAATTATCTCGAATTAGTTTAATTGATTAACTGTTAGGCCTCGAACGTATGCGAGTTTCTTTTTTTTTTTTTGAATTTGAGTATTAGTTACAACTAGTCTCGTGATAGGTTAATAGAATAATGGTGATTACGGATCATGAAGTATAGTGTAGTTAACGCATTTCCAGTTAGACGTAAAAAATAGTTTCAAATAGTTGGCAGGTTCAAATAATTCAAATGGAAATCAAAATGTTAGTTCAATGCATATAGTTCTGAATTCCCGAGGTCGCTTGAATAAATAACATCTTCTTAAATAACAACTCGAATAATATTAGTAACTAATGTTAGGGATGAACGTTAGCATGAAGTTCAGAAATGGCTTTTGTATTACACATAGTTGACTTCAACGGTTCGATTTATCTACCATTGGAAGTTTAAGTTAATTAAAGAATGGTTAGTTTGCTCTAATATTTTTATCAAACTCGCATGCTATTTATAATTTTAGTTTTAACATTATTCGCTCGTAGAATAAGGCATAGAACCATCTCCCTTATGCAAGCTCGAGTGCGACTTCCGTTCGCATTGTTCTAATAGTTAATAAGAGGCCCTGGCTCATAAACATGTAACAAAAATTAGGATCTTTTCTCGTTTACTTTGGAGACAAAATCACTAGAAAATAATAGTCACCTTTAGGATGGCCTTTAAAAATAAAATGAGGCACCCCATGCCAACTAAAACTCATAAATTGCGTGGCCCTCTTTAAATGTTCATATTAAAATACTTAGACACCGGGACATGCCGTTTAGCAAATTTTCACGGCCTCCCGCAAAGTTATCAACACGTTAGATGCTTTATGCGCGCTTTTAATAATTTTACCTTCCTAAACTCGAGTGCACATTTATGTGACTCAAATCCAAATCTCAACGGAGTCGAAATGTGTTGACAACCCCGGGTGCACTGGTGCGACGTGGTTCGAGATGCATTTTCACGACGCTGCAATTCTTTTGTTAAAATAATAATAATAATAATAATTCTTGTAATAATAATAATAATCAAAAGCGGTTGAAAGTTAAAATTTGCACAGAGGTTAAAGCACATTATAAAATCAGATAAAGAGGCCAAATACGACGATTGAGCGACCGCGCTAGAACCACGGAACCCGGGAATGCCTAACACCTTCTCCCGGTTAACAGAATTCCTTATCCGGATTTCTGGTTCGCGGACCGTAATATAGAGTCAAACCTTTCCTCGGTTCGGGATCAAACCGGTGACTTGGGACACCATTATTTTTCCAAGTGGCGACTCCGAATTAATTAAATAAATCCCGTTTCGATTGTCCTTTAATTGGAAAAACTCCCTCGCGCTCCCGCGGGTGCGTAAAAAGGAGGTGTGACACTTCATACGGAGTGCTCAAATAGGCAAAAATCGCTCGTGTCCGCTCACTTATCTTTGCACGAAAACTCTTCATGTTTCCGCGCAAAGAGGGGCAGCTGTGAGCACGTGATTTTTGCCCTACATGAGATTTACTCCAAAAAATTCAAAATAAAATGGTCTTTGTATCGTTGTAATATCTGTGGATTTTTATGTTAATTTTCTTATTATTTGTATTCTTTGTGTATGCATGTTTGATTGTTTAAATTAAGAAAATACAAAAATATATTGCGTTTGCATTCTTAGGTTTCAATTTATGATTGAAAGTAATCAAGTTTATTTGACAAAAATAGAAAATCACAAAAAAATATGTATTTTTTGTATTTTTAGCATTTAATGTCCCAATTGTGTGATTTTCAGTTTAACTTAATTATAATAAGAACTTAATTAGTACTCTTATAAACTAATTTGATTTTTGTAATGTATTTTAGAGTTTTGGTTTTTAATAAATTAGGAATTAAAAAGAAAATAAAAGAAAAGAAAAAAAAAATCAAATAAAAGAGAAGGAAATCAAAATTGGGCTTAGTGTAATTTAATCTTCAAGCCCAACCTAAATGCACCCAATTCCATAACCCAAAACCCATCAGAAATATACCCATTACCCGCAACCCGGACTGACCCGTCTCTGTAACCCATACCCTATCCATTATATCGATCTGGACCGTCGATTACCATCAATCTCACGGTCCAGATTGATTAGCATATATTCAATATATCACACCCCCCCCAAGACCTAATTTTCCCCTTCAGAACCCCATTCTCGTCTCTCAACCTCAGAGACGCCCCAACCCTAGCCGCCGTCAAACCACCGCCCGCCGCCTACCGAAAATCGCCTCACGGCGGTTCCGGTAGGCCAAACACTCCCAAATTTGCACCAATTCTTCCCCTCACCTCCCTTTCCTTGAATCCATCCTTCATTTTTCTCGAATCACCTCCAAAACCTTCGAATGTTGGATCGAAGTTTCGTCGGAAAACAAGTTTATGCCTCACAGCTCCAAACTCACCCCAAGTGCTCCCATGACCTCCCTCGCACCATAAACACCATTGGTTTGGCTCGAATCAAGACCGAACCACTCAAACCCCAAATCCGAGCCCCCAAGAACCCTAGTATTCAAATTCAGGGATTTCCGTCAATGGGAGTCTAATAGACTTTAATTGGGATGCTTTCATTTGAAAGCATTCCAATTAGAGTCCTTTCGACTCCAAAAATGCCAACTCAAGTCCGAATTGGCCCTAAATTGGTTCGATCCCAGATTTCCTTTTCTTTCGAGGTAATTCTGCTCGTTTTTTTTTCTTCTCTTCTTTATATATTTGTGTATTTATTTTGATTAAATTTGTGGTTGGTTTTATTGATAATCCTTTCATTCTCTTCTCCCCCAAATCAAGACCTTTTTATTTGGTCAAGTCGCGTGTTTCTGGTTGTTGTTTGAATGTTAGAATGCATATTCGCATCGATTAATATCGTCGAATAATTGTGTTTTGCGTTTTTGTTTGGTTTGCCGAGACTTGTCGAAGTCATCGGTTCGTCGATTGACTGTTATCAATTATATGTTTTGCAATCGATTAGTCGGATGTTGACGATTAGTTTCATATTGTTCCATGTTGGCCGAGATTGTTTGAATTATTGATTCATCGACTTATTCTTTGTCAATTACACATGTTGCGATCAATTAGTCGAATGTCGTCAAACTAATTCTGTGTTTTCTGTTTGAGCCATGATTTAACTACAACTGTTAGGATTCCATGTTTGTGACAGAGCTTAGACTGTTTTGCTTCAGTTTAAAATTATTGATTGGATATAGATGTTGAACCTGTTAGAGAATAGAAAAACCCACAGCTAGGTGCAATGCACATGATACAGCCTAGTGGAACCTGCTGTACAGCTAGGTATCCCATTAGCTCTCTGTACTTAGCATTTTAATACTAATAACCCATGCTTAGACAGGATTTAGTGGTAAAAACAGAGAGGGGATGGGCTGGGCAGAGAGAGGAATGGGCAGATGTATTCCCTGATGTTTTTTGGCCCTGGTAAGTGGTGGTTTAAGCTATAAATGGGAGACAAAAAAAAGAGTTGAGGGGGGATTTTTTCAGATTGAGAGCTTAAAGAAAAAAAGAGAGACTAAAAACACATAAGGGAATACACTGAAAATCTGTGAGAGCCTTGAGAAGTTTTAAGCAATCAGTTAGTTCAACTACTACCGTTACATTGAGTGATTGAGAATTCCAATATCTATCCTCTATGAATTGCTTGTTTTCAAGTGAAACTTGGTATTGTTTTTGAGTGAATCATGGTCTGTTGAGTTACTGGAGTTGCTTTTAAAAGCTGTTTGGTATTGCTGTCGGATCAATCTCCATTTCTGCTTTGGGTTTTGGGTTATTAAATCACTTCTGGGTTGAACTTGATCTTTGGAATGCTGCGTTGGATGTGCTAAACTGCTGTTGTGTTCTACCGCTGGTGCTACTGTGTTACTGCTCCTGACCTCCCTTTTTTTTGTTTCAATTGAAATTCCAGGTATTTATTCAAATCTTGTGTTGATGTAAGCTTTGAAGATGAAGTAAATGAAGGTTGATTTAAGTTTGGGATATCAGATTGCTTGTTTTATTAAGATTTTGCATAGTATCTATTTTTGATGGCTGTGGGGATTAGATAAATAGAAAAAGAAAGAAGATGGATGTTATATATATTTCACATGTTGATTTAAGTCATATTTAGGTCTGTTATTTGTTCTGTTGCGGAAACCATGAGATCTCATTTGCATTCTCCTAAAAGAAATTTGGATTTGATTATCTGTTGCTTCATTCTTTGAACGTATGTGTATATATAAGCAATTGGAGCATGTATAAACAAGCAGTTCAATGGTTACTTGAAGGACTATTCTTTTGGGAATTAGCGAATTATACAAAAATGACAACAGGGCATAGCTTATCTAGTCTTCTTCCCTGACAAGTGTTTCAAATTAAACACTTCATGCATTTTCCTTGTAAGAAATCCACCAGTTATTTCATTCAAAGAAACAAATCCCATTATTTTGGCATACTTAGTTAATAAATAAATGTTTTAGGATATCAATACGAGGGTAGGTAAACTTTCAAATGCGTAGGCGAATCACAATTACAGGTACGGCTGCCGTGACGTTTTGTGGTATTAAATTTTGAATTACCTTTAAATATGAATATCTTCAATTCGTTTAGTACAGTAGATCCGAGGTGAGCCGTGCCAAACAAAACTTCAAAATTCATGGCCCTTCGCAAAAATAATAATATGTTAGTCACATTAGGTGTGGGTTTAATTTTTTTTTTAACTTTCTTTTAAAAAAAAAACGGGTGTGCATTTCGTGCAACTCGAATCTAAATTCAACAACATTGAATAAGAATGTGTCGAGGATCCGGGTGCATTTCATGTGACGTGATCCGAAAATATGTTCTTAAACAACGTTCATTTTCTTAAGTAGTAAGACAAAAAGCTGTAAATAACATTAAAATTGCACTGTAGGGTAATATGTTTTAAAATCAAGTACTTTAGCCAAATATGATAATTGAGCGACCGTGCTAGAACCACGGGACTCGGGAATGCCTAACACCTTCTCCCGGGTTAACAGAATTCCTTATCCGGATTTCTGGTTCGCGGACCGTTAAATAGAGTCAAGCTTTTCCTCAATTCGGGATTCAAACCGGTGACTTGGGACACCATAAATCTCCCAAGTGGCGACTCCGGATCTCCTAATAAATGAATCCCGTTTTGATTGTCCTTTAATTGGAAAAACTCCCCTCGCGCCCTCGCGGGCCTGTGGAAAAAGGAGGTGTGACAAGACTCACGCCATGCTTAATTGTAAAAATTGAGATATCCCTATCATTTAATTACTTCAACTAGCATTATGACCTGAGACTAGAATCGCATAGAGTAATGGAATTGCTATTTTAGATATTTAACGAGTTACCTGATTAGCCATCGAAATTGTAATTCTCTTACAGATTTCTCCCACGTTGTGCGTATTCACCAGAATGTTTCTCTTGAATACCATAAATCATATGTACATTCGTGAGTGGGGTCATAAACACATAAAAGCTTCTTACTCTTATGGGATCAGGACGTTCGTCTCAGCAGGGTTATGTATCGCACTCTTATAGGATCGGGTTGTTCACCTCGACAGAATATTATAATACACTATTATAAGATTGCGTCGTTCGCCTTGGTGGTAAACACATCATATTCTTATGGGATCAGGTCATTCGCCTCAGTAGAATCGGGCAAAATACTTGATAAGGAATCCGCGTATTCATGAGTTTCTTGATTTGAGATGTAACCATTGATTTGGTATTGACCATTGTCGACGCCCTCTTTTTCTATTAGGCGAAATCGGGTTTACGATATTTGGGAGAACAACTCGTTCCCTTTTGGGATTTGGAGTTTTGGAATTGAATAGCCGCCACCTAATGATTAAAGTACATTAGGACACTAACAAGGGGTTTGAGTTTGAATAACTAGAGTTTGGGTAAGGTCTAGAAATTATCTCGAGTGGGAGGTATTAGGCACCCCTCAAGATCCACTAGTGTGGTTCTTGGCCATGTTATATTGTGACTTCACATAATCAAGTAAACAATTAAGGACTCAAATAGAAATGGTTCACATACAATATTACAAGTAAGTTGAAAACTTTTGAGGGAAAGTAAAGAGGAGACATTTATGAAAGATTCGAGTAAATGAAAGAAAATAAAGAGAGAGGGGTTCTAGGTTGATGATTAATATGGACCACTTCAATTCAATACCAAACAATCACTCCTCAAAAGATGGTTCGCACGTGATATTAGCGCATCGATCATCATCTCCATATTCTATCCTTCCCACCCATTAACGTTACTAAATGTGTGAGTTGGTCACGAATTCTTATTACGTGCTATTACCCGTCCCGTCCTATAAGTCCTAGAAGGTACTTAGGACCACTATTCCTATGCGGTAAGGACTAGGCTGAACCCTTAAGTTTAAAGGATAAAATCATAAGCGACATACATAACAAATATGACCACACATAAGGGAACATACAAAGATAAATAAAGGCTCACAGTTTCCTCCACAAGTAAACACGTAATTGGCACGTCTCAAACACATTTAAGGTCTCAAAGATGGGAGTTAAAAAAAGACTGGAACGTTGAAGTTAAAATAATAGGTTTCAAGAGGATATTTCTTTCAACTTATCAGGGAAAGCAGAAGGTTCAGTTAAGACTAAGTGACTTGAAGAATGTTCGATTTTCAGAAATACAACTAAAGACAGCAGTAAAATTTAGAAGTATACGACAGTTTAGGAATTATCAAAATACATATAAAAATCGTTGAAACACATTTTTTGAAAATAAAGTAAAGACATTGAAGATAGAGTAACTTGATGAGACGTATGATAAGTATTCAAAATAGCACGATCCTGGGCAGAAAAGGTAACCCAGTAGAAAACATAAATGCACAATTTCGAGATTATTTCAAAATAGGGCGGGAGTTTTAGTAAAACAGAGTGAACTTCAGAGAGGCATGTTAAAGGGGGTTGATTGGTCCTAAACCGGTAAAACATGATTAACCAATTCTTATTAGGCCTAAAGTTTGCCTAGGCGTCGTGTGTATTGCCTAATTGTCTTAAAGGGTGAACATGCATATTTGATCTCGAGTTTTAAAGGGATACACATTCAGTTAGCCGTGCTTGTATTATTAGGTTAAGCATGCTAAGGAGGGTTTAACAATTTCAACTCTGACAAGTATAAAACCCTAAGCAAAAGAATGTCTAATGCACATAGAAATTGCTAAAACATTATTTTTTAAAATAAAAAGTAACATCGTATAGTCATAAAACAAAAGAGTTTAAAGAGACCTAGAAATAGTCGAATTTAGACACAAAAAATAAATAGTAACATCATATAGTCATAACAAGTATGACCAGGAATAAACAGTAGTCATGAGCATGTAAGTATCAACAGGTAAACCAGGAATCAATCACATGTTGCACAACAAAAGCATAAGTAGAAAACAAATAGGAATAGAACACACTGAAGTAGTAATAATCATATTGGTTTGGAACGTGGAATTTAATCAGAACATACCAGTAATAAGAATACAGCAGAATGCAAGAGCCAAGTATAAGCACAATATTAGCCTTAGCTTTTCAGCTGGCTAATGACACTCAGGAGCAGGGAGAAACAACAGCACATGAGAGAAAATGAGAGAAATAGCACAAGAGAGAGTAATGTGATGCTGTGTGTATTTGTGATATTTCTTCGTGTCTCATAAAAAAATAGAATGGGGGGGGGGGTACTTATAGTACTGAAGACGAGTAAACAAACAAGGTAGAAATCCATAATTAAGGAACTGGGTATAAATCATAATCAAATCAGCATATAGACTCCCCTTTAATTAAGGAATCACAGTCAAACGGTAATAAACAATCTATATATTATTAAAAGCCAAGGATATTGGCATCTCATTAAGCCACGTGGCAGCTTCAGAAAAAGCCACGTGGCATAATTAGTTAATAATTAATTATTGGTTATTCTTTTTGAATTTAAATATATCTAAAAACAAAAATAAAAAACTACCATATATATTGTTTACTTTAATTATATTAATAAATATAGATATCTTATAATTAATTAACTATAATAAAAAACTACATAAAAGTGAAAATACAATAATATATTTATATCTATATATTATAAAATGGAGAGAAAAATTCCTCTCATTAAGCCATGTGGCAGCTTCAGAAAAAGCCACGTGGCATAATTAATTATTAAATTAGTTAATTAGTTAATAATTAATTATTGGTTATTCTTTTGAATTTAAATATATCTAAAAACAAAAATAATAAACAACCATATAATAAATATAGATGTCTTATAATTAATTAACTATAATAAAATACTATATAAAAATGAATAACCAAGAAATAATTATTAAATAAATAACTATTTAATAACTAATTATGCCATGTGGCTTTTTCTAAAGCTGTCACTTGACTTAAGGAGAAGGTATTTTTCTCTCCTTTTAATAATATATAGATATAGATTTTCTTCTCTTTTTTTCATTTTTTATAGACTTTTTTTTTCTTTTTAATTTTAAAATAATTTAAAAACTGCAGCTTAAAACTATTGCCACCCAAAAAAAGAAGTCTATAACAAACGAAAAAAAAGAGAAGAAAATCTATATCTATATATTATTAAAAGGAGGGAAAAAAATCCTCTCCTTAAGTCAAGTGACGGCTTCAGAAAAAGCCACACGGCATAGTTAGTTATTAAATAGTTATTTATTTAATAATTATTTATTGCTTATATATATATATATATATATATATATATATATATATATATATATATATTGGTTACTTTAATTATATTAATAAATATAGATATCTTATAATTAATTAACTATAATTAAAAACTATATAAAATATGAAATATAAATATATAATAAATAACTACCCATTCAACTTTGGTGAGAGTAGTTTCAAGTTGGAGTTTTAAAATTATTTTAAAATAAAAAAACAAAAAAATCTATAAAAAACGAAACAAATAGAAGAAAAACTACCCATTCAAATAGGGGAGTAGTTTCAAGTTGGAGTTTTAAAATATCTATATCTATATCTATATATTATTAAAAGGAGAGGATAAAGCCTTCTCCTTAAGCCAAGTGGCAGCATAAAAAAAGCCACGTGACATAATTAGTTACTAAGTAGTTTTTAAGTTAATAATTAGTTATTAGTTATTATATTTGAATTTAAATATCTATACAAATAAAAAAATAAAAGAAAAAAACTACCACACACACAGAAACACTATATATATATGGTTACTTTATTTTAATTAATAAATATAGATATCTCATAATTAGTTATAATAAAAAATTCAAAAATATAAATATATAAAAAAATAACTACAAATTCAAAATGGGTGGGAGTAGTTTCAAGTTAGAATGTTAAAATTATTTTAAAATAGAAAAAATAGAAAAAAAATTAACTTTAACTATAATAATAAAAACGAAAGAAGAAGAAGAAAAACTACCCATTCAAATCGGTGAGTAGTTTCAAGTTGGAGTTTTAAAATGAAAAAATAAAATTAAAAAAATAATAATTACCTTTTTAGATTGGGGAATAGTTTCAAGTTGGAGTTTATAATTGTTTTAAAATATAAAAAAACAAAAATAAAGCAATAAAAAAAATTTGATTCAAATAGTGGAGTAGTTTCTTTCAAATATTCTATATCTTATATTCTATATAACTTCTATATCTATATATTATTAAAAGGAGAGTATAAAGCTCTCTCCTTATGCCAAGTGGTAGTCTAGAAAAATACCTTATGAAATAATTAGTCAATAAGAAAGAAATTATCTATTAAAAATTAACAAAGAAATTAACTACCTAAATTAACTACTAAAACATGGGGGAGAGTTGATTTATGTTAGTTAATTTTTTTATTTCATTTTTAAAATTATTTTCTTTTTTATTTTATAAAATAAAAAGTATATCTATTCATTAAAATGGAGAAAAATATAATAAAATTAAAAATAAAAATAAATATTTTCAATAGTAATAAAATATATATCTCCTATTATATTATAAAAAAATAGCATACAAAAATATTAAACAATTGATATGTTAATATTCTATCTATATATTATTAAATATCAAAGAAAAGACACCATATTAATACAAGTGATAGCCTAGATAAAAGCCATATGACATAATTAGTTAATAACAAAAAATTATTTAATAAAAATTTACAAAGAAATTAACTACTAAAATATCGGTAAGGTTGGGTATATCGTATTGACAAATAAAATTTAGTAAAGCAATACAATCTAATAATATCAAACAAGAATAATTATAACTTAATTTTTTTTTAATATTCACCGCGCATCGCGCGGGTACGATTACTAGTTATTTTTAAAAGGAAAGGAATCACACACTATGGTATGATCACATAAGGAAACATAATATTATAAGGTATACAATAAAGACTAGGTGCATGATACTTAATTAGGGAAATATGTCAAGCAAATCAATCAACATATTATGTGCACACATATAGGGCAAAATACCACTTTAATTTTGGAAAATTATTTTCAAAAATAATGAACGAGATTGAAAACCTAGGAGATCAGTATTAATTAAGGAAATTATCCCACCAATTGATGAAGAAATTCGAAATCAATACTAAACTATACAGAGAATACACAAAATCACAATTTAAGGCAAGTAATCACAGTCTTAAAGAGAGCTTGTAAGAATCAGTATGAAATCACCATGTAAACGTTCAGAGAAACTTTAATCAAAGAACACATAATGGCAGGGGAATGAAACACTAGCAACAAAATTAAAGCAAAGAACACGGAACTCGGAGAAGAACCCAGAAGAACACACAAACAAGCAAATAATACAAATACAAACATATAAAGCTAGGGTTTCATCAAAATTAAGCAAAATGTCTGGAAATAGTACCGAGAATCACGAATTAGTAGTCAAAATCAGAAAATAATGTATTTTCGAAAGGGGGTTAAGAAACCCTAGTTTCAAAAGGGAACAAAAACGTTTAAAACTTGGATAATCGTAAAGATCGAGTAGGTAATAGTGCAAAACATAAACGTGGGAGTTAAAAAAATCGTTAAAAATATAGAGATTCAAAAGGTTTGGGTTTCATAAGAAAATAGTGAGAGAAGTAAGAGAAACATGGCTGTGAAACTCAAGAATGATGGTGTTTATAGTACCATCAAACCAAAACCCATCGGAGAAAGGCCGTAAACAAACCCATGCAAAGCTTTAGTGCCTTTTGTATGGTGGAGACTCATGGGGTCTCAGGGATGGAGGGAACTAGTGAGATAAGGCTTCAAGACGGCTGATGGTCGAAAGAGGTGAGGCTGGAGGTGGCCGGAGAGAGGGTGAATGCCATCGGAGAAGAAGAAGGAGAGGGTTCTAGAGAGAAGGAGGAGAGGAAGAGATAGATAGAAATAGAGAGATACCGGTCTCAAAGAGTGAGAGGTCGGGGGGGGGGGGTGGAAGGTTAATTGAGAGTTTAATTAAGGAAAAATGATCTGCACCGTCGATCTTATTTGATCAACGACTCAGATTAATTCGGAGCTGGGCCGGGTTAGATTAGAGATTGGACTAGGGCGAATTTAGTTGGGTATTGGGTCAATTGGGTCTAATTAAATCTGATGGGGTGGGGTTAAATTAGGGTTAAAATTGAAATAATAATGGGCTATGTGTTAAATAGCCAATTTTCCCCTTTTATTTTATATAAAATAGTTAAAATAATTTTAAAAATAAACTAAAGGCAGTGAACTAATTAATAACATATAAATATTGATATAAAAAAAATCTGAAAATGATTTTGTAATTGTAAAATGATGTTAATCGTAATAGAGGCTATAATTGCAATTATATGCAATTTAGCTTTAAAATATGAAATAAATTTGTAAAAAATACGCAAAAATCACCTTAATTTTATTTTGGTGTAAATATGAGAATGAAAATAAATTATTCACCGAAAATGATAATCTGGGAATAATTATTGAATTTTGTACTACTAAAATAGATAATAAATTGATTTTAAAAAATTATAAAAAATTATAAAAAATTAGGAAAAATACTAAAATTCTTGTGCATGCTTATATGTGCATACACATGCTATTTTGAGTATAAAAATACATAGGGAAAATTGGGTATTTACAACCATAACATATTCCTTTTGAGGAGGTATCCGATAATTGAGGACTTTGTGTTCATTGTTTAGTGTTAAACTGTATTATTTTCCAATATCCGTACTCATTATTACTTACCATATTTTATACTTGTCTACTTTATTATATTTTATTTACTGGACCAGTAGTAAGTCTCAATATCGACCCCTCGTCACTACCTTTTTGGGGTTAGGCTAGATACTTAATGGGTACGTGTTGATTTACGTACTCATGTTGTACTTATGCACTAAATGTGCAGTATCGATAAGTTCATTTGGTGGTCATTTGGGCACGTAGGCGCAACTATAGAGGGAACTTTATAGTGAGTTGTATTCCATGCTACGATTCACAGCACACAGAATCTCCATAATAATTATTTACTTTATCATGTCTATCATGTATTTCGTATAGATATTATATTATTATTGTACTTTCTAGTAAAAGCTAGTACACTTGTGACATTGAGTTTTGGGGGTTCCTAATGTTCATTACGGTAGTTCACATTATTATTATCATGAAAAGGATAAAAGCAAACTAGAGCACAAGGCATAACACCTGTCATTAGATTGCCTATGACAAAAGGTAGTGTGGAAGTCTTTCTTGTGACCATTGAACATCATCTTCCAGATACTTTCTCACATCATCTTCAAGATCTACTAAAGGAATATTGGAGAATTATGGATGAATGCTTTCTAAAGTTTTGGGCAAGATCTATTACGTATGGAAGAAAGTAATATTCTTACTACAATATTGTAGTAAGAAATTATATTCCAAGAACCAAGAAGAAAATCACTGAAATGAAATGCGGTTAAATATGGGCAAGATCTGCTAAGAAAATGGCAAGAATCCAAAGAAATTGTTTAATAAAGAGAATCCATTTTTACAATTTCCATTATGTGACTCAAGGAGAGATTATTTTCTTATGAAAAATAATTAAGGCTAAATATTGTAAAACGGATATATGAATCTGGACAAACATTCTAGTCCCATTCAACAAGAGGATGTCAGTAGCACAGAGGTACAACATTCAAGAAGGAAAGTTAAACAAAGAAAAGATTACAAGATTCAAGGAGATCCAAAAGGAGTCTAAAGCCTACAAAGAAAATCACTCGTGAGTAAATCATGGAAGAATTGGAAGCTCATTAATACTACAAGCACCAGAATTATGCAACAACAAAGAAAGACAATCAAAATTACTCAAGGATCTTTGACTGCATCTCTTTGTACATTTAGATGGAAAGCCGTCCAATGGTCAAGAAATCAAGAAAAAATATTGTTCCAAGATTCAAGGAAGAAATTAGAAAACAACTACAAGAAATATCGGGAGAATCTTCAAGACTCTTCTTGGATTATGCAATAGCAAGGACAAGTTGAAAAAGCTATAAAAAAGAGCTCTACGCGTAAAGAAAAGTACGTAACCTTCTATACAATTATCTATCCAACTGTAAATTCTTTATTCTACTCTTAATAAGCATTATAATTCACTTTAGTAGATTTACTGTATACCCAAAAGAGATAAGAGATATAGAAAAATATTGGAGAGGCAGTGTGTCCTAGAGGTTGTGTCATTGATCGTTTATTTGTTGAGCGAGTAAAAATCAAAAGGTCGTTGTTGGTGAGCGAGTGAAAACCAACCCTGTCAGCGTTGGTGGTGATCGCTGAAAATCACAAAGGTTGTACTCAATTCAATTTACAAAGAGCTCTAAAAGATAACACTCTTGCAACCCAAGAGGCCTAGATTAGGATACCACATTGGTTCCGAACCAATATAAAATTCCTGGTGTCATTTACTTATTGCTCTCGTATTATATTTTGTTCTTTTATTATTTTTTGTAATTAATACTTGTTTAAATCGAAAAAACTAACAGTTCTATGCATGCTGTCTGCGCAAGTCGACTAGGTCTGAAAAGTAGTCGACTAGAAATTTAGAAAGTCTACAATTCACACCCCCCTCCCCCTCTTGTACTTTCAACAAGGGTTGTGGTACACTTTATTTTTAATTAAAAGTTTCGTGTTCAAACCCTGAATATGAAGTTGCTTTTGTCAGGGTGCGTTATATACTCATCGTTAGACTTCCCAGCAAATTTAATTTGATCGGATTCAAATTCAAATATTGGACACCGACTAGAAAAGTAAAAAAAAAGTACTAGACTATACAACTAGTTGTCCGGCATCATTAAGAAGAAGAATCATGTCAAACTTGATAATATTGCATTCCGGTGTCAAATATTTGTCATTTTGACAAAAATTGTGCCAAATAGTTGACGTTTTTATTCAGATTTACCAATACGTACGGTTCTGATTACTGAAGTTTTAATGGAGTGATATACTAAAAAACTAAGAATAATGAAATTAGACAAATATTTGTATAATTAAAGCTACTCCTATTAAATATCAAAAGTTTAAAAGGCATGAAACAAAAGCTTAAGTGTTTGACCAGCCACTCAGCCACCATGTTTAGACTAGCAATATACATTTTTTTTCACTTTCCAAAAGAAAACACGAGCTTTATATAGTTTAAATTTTTTATAAAATCAATCATATAGATTCTTTTTGCAAAGATAACATTCCCCACTATGTTAAACGTGTTTTATTTTTTGCTCTTTTATATAGTAGTATTTATCTTTGGAGCAAGAAGAAAAAACATTTCCCCACGTAAAGCTTAAAATAATAATAATTGGCAAGAAAATTACTTTCCTCAGTAACAAATGGTGGAACTATGTTAGGCTACTAACTTCCACTCAAAAACCCCAAAGTTTGACCATTTAAAAAAAAGAATATTCTACAAATTGGACAACTCACGGGTCTAGACTTTTCTTGAATATTTATCTGCAAAATATCTCTCTCCAGATAACTGCACAATTTTTACACTATATATGTCTCTCTCTATATATACCTCTGAAATACACGTATACTGAAAACTTTATAGTCAGAAAATGCACAACAAATTTAACCAACCAAATTAAGGAAAGAATTTAATGGCCAGTGGAGCAGCTGAAATGGTAAGCATATCAACTTATTATAACATGGATATGGAACGAAGGCCATATCATAGAAATTGCAGATGCGCACTGCATAAACTGAAAGGAACAGATTGTTCATCTTGTTATAACAGCAAGTATATTGTTTCATTTCCTAAAAAGAAGCAGTTTCCAAATCATTGTTCCTTCTCTATTACTGCTCCCACAGTACCTTCACAATCTTCTTTAAGCAGAGAATTTAATGTCAGGAGTACGTAGGCCGGAGCATTCAACGGAATGATTACGGTAGAAGTGAAGGGGAGCCTTAAAACAACGGTAAAGTTATTTCGATATGATCTGTAAGTCACGAGTTCAAGCCGTAGAACTAGTTACTAATGCTTGCATTAGGGTAAGTTGTCTACAGAGAATACCTAGTTTTTTTGGCGCTTGGAATTTGTCCCCCAAAGAAGTAGTTATATACTCTCTTTTCTTGTACATATATACCATTTGATTTATGTTACTTTGAAGTGTTGTTATGGATAGTGCATCTTTTGAAGTTTGTAACAAAATGAAACTAGTTGTTTTATATCATTTCCATTGCTTTTGCATATATAGATGGAACGACTATATATTCTTTTTTTGTTCTAAAAGTGTGGTAGAAAAAAGAATTGCAGAACTGTTCACTAGAACTTAATCATCCTCAGCAAGTCCTCTTTGTTCTCTCATCATTTGCATTTACTTATGAGACCTACTATAATGAGAAATTATCAAACTTAGAGAGCTAACTGGAAGTGAGCTCGAGTTGAGCTCCAATTGAGATTCAATGAAAGTTTCTTGATGCAGCAATTGTACTAAGAAAAATAGAGAAATGGGAAAATGTATCTCATAATGTATTAATGCCTCAAATAGCAACATATAAATAAAAGGAAAATAATACAACTCGCTGGCAACTGCCACTCACAACCTATACAACAGGCAACTAACTAACAAACTAACTCACCAATTAACTAATAATTAATCTATCTTAACACCCCCTCCCCCTCAAGTTGGAAGTGATGAAAGCACAACCAACTTGTTCAATATGGCAAAATGTTTGATGCTTGTCAAGGCCTTAGTTGGATGTCTGCCAATTGAGCACTGCTAGTGATATGGTACAAAGAGATGAGTCCTTCTTGAACATTATCATACATAAAGTGACAATCAACCTCGATGTGTGGTTCGTTAATAAAAAACAGGATTCCTGGTTATATAGTATGCATATTAGCTGTCACAATAGATATCAATTGGTTGAGGAAGAGGAATAGTCAACTCTCTAAATAGTCTGCTCAACCATACTAATTCTCCTAGCTAAAACCTTTCTGAGTGGCCTGTATTCTGCTTCTGCAGAAGATAATGTAATAGTGTTTTGCTTCTGGACTTCCAGTTGACATGACTGTGGCCTAGCAAGACAATATAACCCTTGCTAGACTTTCTAGAATCTGTACACGTTGCCCAATTAGAATCACAATAGGCACAAAAAGTGTAGTCCTCGTCTTTGGAAAAGTATATCCCCAATGTTGGATCATTTTTTAGATATCTGAGAAAGTGAAAGGCTGCCTTAAGGTGAGTCTCTCTAGGGTCTCGGATGAATTGTCTTAAGTGTTGGACCCCATAGGCAATGTCTAGTCTGGTGTTGGTTAAGAAATTGAGTTTGCCCACCAACTTTCTGTAATAAGTGAGATTTTGAAATGTGGTACCCTCCTTAGCTTTCAACTTGACAGTAGGATCTAATGGGGAAGAAAATCCACTCTGGGATAATAATCATACTCTTTCAATAGGTCTAATGCAAATTTTCTTTGTGATATCACCATGCCATCTCCTTTGTACAACACTTCTATTCCCACGAAGTAGTGCAGCTTACCAAGATCCTTAATTTTGAAGCTGGCATGAAGACAAGCCTTTAGTTGATCCAATTCTACTATATCAGTGGCTGTGACAACTATGTCATCTACATGGACAACCACATAAACTAGATTGGTGCATTCTTTCTTATAGGATAGTGAGTAATCAAGCATGGAATAGGTATAACCGCTGGAGCACAATGCCTCACTCATCTTGGCTTACTACTGCCTGTTTGCCTATTTTAGACTATATAAGGACTTGATTAACTTGAAAACTAGTCATGGCTTAGTGACCTCCAAAACTGTTGGAACTTCCTGTTGGATTTTGCATCTATTACTGCTACTGTTTTGTAGAATAATTAGTTGTTTAGTTTTAGGAGGAGTCTGCAAGAAGATTTAGAATTTTAATTATAGTAAGAGTTTAGTAATATAGTTGTAGGAGGAGTCTAGTACTTTCTTCATTTGGCAATTTAAAGCCCTATGACTGATAAAATTTTAGAGACGGTTTTTAAATCCTATTTTTCAACCTTCTTGTTGCCTGTATATTTTTCTAGAATCCATAACAGTGGTATCAGAGCCTCCATTGATCTTGACAGGTCTCTGAATTCACTGAAAAAAAAGCCAATTTCCACCACTTTTAAACCATACACATTTTTACGTATATCGACTTTTAACCAAATTTTTTAAAATGGCAAGAAGCAGTGTCTCTTTGAATACCCCGCAAACTTTCACTGGTAAAATCTATTATATTTGGTCAGTGAAGATGCAATCTTATCTTGAAGCTTATGATCTATGAAAAGTTATAATGGAAGACATACTTATACAACCACTCCCTACATATCCTACCCTTGCCCAAATCAAAGCTCATTCAGATGAGAAAACCAAAAAATACAAATCCAAAACTATAACTCAAAATTCAGTTGCAGATTCAATCTTCTATAAAATTATTTTATGTGAGACGACAAAAGAAGCTTGAGAAACACTCAAACAGGAGTATCAAGGAAGTAAACGAGGCAGACAAAATCATATTTTAAATTTGAAAGAAGAATTTGAATCTCTTAGAATGCAAGATGCCGAGACCATCGCTAAGTATTCTAACCGAATTTCTTTAATTGTCAATAAAATCAGGTTGCTTGGCGAGGATTCAATGATGATTGGATAGTTGAAAAATTCTTGTGACAATTACCGAGAGATTTGAATCCAAAATTTCCTCTTTGGAACAGTCTAAAGATCTCTTACCATCTTTGTTGCAGAATTAATAAGTGACCTCAAGTACAAGAGCAAAGAATGGCCTTCATACAAGACAAACTTACCGAGGTATTTTTTATGCGAAACACCAAAAAGAAAAAGTCGATTATCCTTATTGCACATATTACAAAAAGAAAACATACTTAGAAAAATTTTGTTTGTGGAGGCATGATGAATTATGTGGAAATAGAAAATAAAAAGGTCATGTTACCAAAGTGAGCAAGTTCAAATATGTTAATGCACAAACACTAATAGCAAAAGAAGGAATTGAGGCAAGGATGAGTATGTAATTTTGCATCTGTTACTGCTATTGTTTTCTAGAATAATTAGTTGGTCAGTTTTAGGAGGAGTCTGCTAGAAGATCTAGAATTTTAATTATAGTAAGAGTCTAGTAATTTAGTTGTAGGAGGAGTCTACTATTTTATTTATTTGTTTATTTAAAGCCATATGGTTAATAAAATTTTAGAGATAGTTTTTTAATCCTAGTTTTCAAGCTTCTACCGCTTGCATATTTTTCTAAAACCCATAACCCTCCATGTATACCTCTTCATGAAGGTCATCGTGAAGAAATGCACTGTTGACACCAAACTGGGACATGAACCAGCCTTTCTTAACTGTAGTTGCAATCAAAGATGTGGTCATCTTTACCACATGAGAAATGGTTTCGGTGTAGTCAATTCTAGCTTGTTATGTGAATCCCTTCACAACAAATCTTTCCTTGAACCTCTCAACTATCCCATATTCCCAATTCTTTATTTCCTATACCCATTTACATCCTATTACTTTCTTCCCGGAGGAAAAGATACTAAGTCTCATGTGTGATTGTTGTATAGGGCATCAAATTCTTGAGTTATTGCTTCCTGCCAAGCAGGATTGATAGCAGCTCGCTCATATAAAATTAGCTGCATGTCATGACAAATGTTTCTCACAAGAACCTGACTATTATGGGTTAGTGCTTCAAGAGATATGGAGTTATGGCTAGAAAAAAATGCATTAAATGAAAAAGAGTTATCAGGACATGTAGGGGCAACATCATTTGGCTTTAGGTTTGGAATAGAATGGATGTAGTCTTTTAAGTGTGCATGTGTTTTATGTTCTCTAAGGGTTCTTCTAAGTCCAACATGTGGTGCAGATGGTGCCGAGCTGTTGGACATAAAATCACCTTCTACCCCACGGCCAACCCCCAGTTCATCTTTCTTCTACTGGATAAGAGACTCCAGCTCAATGTTACGAGCCAAAGCAGCTATCAGCTGCTCATCAACCTGCTCCAGCTCGACCACCCTCCATTTTAGCTGGACCTCCAACTGCTCAAGGCCCTCACGGAAAACCCAAAATTCTGGGTCTTGCTTGAGTAGGTCCGCCAGCGCCTGATGCTTGGCACGGCACCGCTGATACTTCTTTGCCACCTTATTAAAAGTGGTTGCCTTCCTTTGCGCTCACCACCTCCTCTCTACCTCGAAAATGAGAGTCTAAATGGGAACGTCGTGGGCGCTATCACTTGATGAGCCATAGGGTATGTCTCCACCCTTAGATTCAGTCCCCGCCCTAGGAAAGGTAACGACGTTTTTCCTCTTCTTAGGGGCGCTCAGACCTGCCAACATGAGTAAGTCAGATAACAAAACTAAGGGAACTTCGAAACCTAAGCCAACAAATTACCTAACGGGCCGTATCGTTCACGAAATGCGGCACATGTACGGTATTCCTCTGCATAAGGTATCATTCTTTCCACCCATGGTTTAATATTGTCGATGAAATGGGGTGGAGAAGCCCTCGCTATAAATAATAAAAAAAACACAATGGCCATATGGTCAAGGTTGCAAGCAGTCATGAATTCTACAAGTAAAGGTACTTACGTTTTGGGTTCCATCTTTCCGGGAACCCTTCAGGGTTAGACACCAGGTGCTTCGTCCTAATGTAGAAGTACTTGCGCCAAAAGTGAAGGTTGGTCTTGTCCTCTACTTTAACAACCAAGACTTTCGTGCCACGGCTTTTCAATTGCAGCATGGTACCCCTCAGGTAACCTGGCTTGAATAATTATAAAAGGTGGTGAACGGAAACGCTGCACGCAACCTTGGCCGCGTATGTGGTCAGAATCCTGCACACCTTCAAGGTGTAAGGAGTAAGATGAGCCGGATACACATTGAAAAAGCGATAAAGCTCCTCCGTTAAAGGGTAGATAGGAAGGCTATAACCAATTAAAAACGGGTACTCGTAGAATATGCAGTACCCAGGCCGGTGCACGTTGGCATAGTCCGTCCCAGCCGGAACCATTTTCACATTATCCGGAATGTAGTGCATCCCTCGAAGATCATCTAAGTGGGATTGTAATAAATCACTATTCTTTCAGGGAAGGGCTGGGCTTTTAGTTAGAAAATCCCTTCGAATATGCATCTCCTTTGGGAGGACGTTGTCTACACTAAGGTGAACATGGGCCTTCCCTACCTTTTCCTCTTCGCCACCAGAGGAAGGCAGAACCCTAGATGGGGCATTATCTTTGGTGTATTTACTACTCTGGCGATTATTTGTGATGTTATCATATGTAAGAAATGAAGCACTAACGATAGGAAGTGGGTTTCAAAGAAGTGGGAGAGTCTCGCACGAAATAACGGTTGCTAGAAAGAAAGGCAAAGAAGGAAGCCAAAAAAGGTTTTACAAATATTCAAAAGATGAAATGGATTGAACCTTCCCTCTATTTATAGGGTTAGGATGCACAGAAATCGAAGAGGCATGATTCAAAACGGGCGCGGGAAACCAGAACATCACATCATCCTCTGAATCGCCTCGGGAGTAAGTATAATTATGACGCATGCGGGCAATGACATCATTTCGAAAAAGGAGCCTCGTACCATTTTCCGGTGAGGCTCTTAATCCGGTTGGTTTTCCAGTCACATTTTACTTATAGAGAGAAATGCAGAGAAAGGCAAACAGGAATGGTAAAAGGGTTGGGTGTCTGACGTGTAATGTTTTAATTAGCTCAATGCTGACTGGGCGAACATGTTAGTAGAAGTATAATACACGCGCAGATGGTCAAGGGTCAAATGTGTTTATTAGTAAAGGGTATCACTAATTGGAGTGTTCAAATATGAAACTTGTAAGTTGGTGTATCGGCTTTAAAATCGGCTGCAAGTTTGAGTAGCCAGGAAACCATTTCGCCTATTCTCAAAGAATACAACTCTCATATGCTCTCTCTATCTCTACATCTAACGAACACTCATTTTTTCGAGTTCATCTCATCAGATCTACTACAATAATTTTATTTTATTTTTTGTCTCTAAATTTTATTATATTTGATTACAATTTATTCTCATTTATTTTTAATTATTTTTAAGCTTATAAAGTAGATTAATAATTTTTGAGCCAAACCAAACCAAACACAGGAATCTGTCAGAGTGGCACAAATCTTGTTCTCAAGCTACCTAGAAATGATTGCATTCATGATTATACGTAATTTAATAGTTTCTGTCCCAAATTATTTGACGAAATTTCTTATAATAATTATCTTACATTATTTGTTTTTTGAGAAGTTTAAGATAAAATTAATAATTTTTTCTTATTTTACTCTTAATAATAATTATTCTTGAAGACAAAAATGACACATAAATAAAAGAAATCCTCAATAAAGAAAAATTAAACCTTAAGACATGAACAAAAATAAAATAGTCAAAAAGTCCTTCTAATTATGCTTTTTAGTGGCAAACACGACAACTCATTTCAGACGTAGGGATAATTAACAACGGAGTTATTGAAGCATACGAGATTGTATTCTTATTAACTATTGTCAACCTGACCATTGACCTGTATGATGACAAGTGTAGAACTTTCGTTTATTGCCTCGTGATATTTCCAAATTTTAGAAATTCTGACAAACATAAAATAAGCTTGAAACTTTAATTATATGGCCAGCTGCCACCAATTACTGGTTACCCAACTCTAATCCAACTGAAGGAGGTGGGTGAAGGGCATGTGGCATGCACCCTGGCTGGCCACATAAGCCAAGAAAAAAGTACATTTAACAAATAATTAATCTCTGATTATGTTCATCCTCTGACTCCAAGCTTTAATATATAAAATTAGTATTAAGGGTTTAAACGATATATACTGTGATAATATGTTAGTTAATTATTTCAAATTTATCATATTATAGCTATTTAAGTATATAAAATATAGTTATGCCATCCACTAAATTAGGGAAAAATAGTCAGATTTACAATTGGTTATTTAAAAATAACTCAATTTCAAAAGTAATTGAAATTTACCAATTTTTCATGTAAAGATAAATTTAAGCGAAACATTGTTCAAAATTTGAAAAATATGCTCGCATATTATAAGAGAGTCCCAGCATAAGTATATGCTTGAACTCCCGCATATTATACGGGAGTTCCAGGATAACTATGTTGTAACTCCCGTATAATATGCGGGAGTTCAAGTATAATTATGCTGGAACTCCCGTATAATATACTGGAGTTTTGAGCACCGATGCTTCAGTCTCCCGTATATTATACAAGAGTCAGCAAAGTATACCGGTCCAGCATAATATGCTGGTGTTCGTACAATAATACACCAAACTCCCGTATATAATACATGATCGGTCTCTATTGCAGTAAAATAGTAGTTATTTTTTATTAACTTGATAAATGCTGGCTATTTTTGATTGACCAATGCAAAATATGTTATAGTATAACCGTTATACCATGCTATTTTACTTAAATAAAGGAATAAAAAGCTGAAGTGTAATATCCAGCCGACATATTTAGACCAGCTGTATATAGTTTGTTCCATTGCATGCCAATAAAGTAGCTTTATTCACTTTTAAAATTAAGAAAATCAACCATATATATTCATTTATGCAAAAGTAACATTCCCCACACGTAAAGCTAAAATAATAATAATAAAGAATATTACTTTACTTAGTAACCAACGGTGGAACCAAATTAGGCTACTAACTTCCACTCAAATACCCCAAAGTTTGACCATATGAAAAGAATTAATTCTATTAATTCGACAACTCACCAGTCTAGACTTTTCTTTAATTTTATATAACATATTAAAATAAAAATATCTGTCTCCAGCAAACTACACAATCATTACAATATATATACACACACTCTTAGAAAGAGGTACTAACAAAGAATTTGAGAATTTTCCCTCTTCCAATCTGGTGAATATCTGCCCTAGTCACCAACTCATAATTTATAAACAGAAAATACACAACAAATTCAGCCAAAAGAAGACAACAAATTAAGGAAAGAATTAATGGCAAGTGGAGCAGCTGAGATGGTGTTTCAATGTATATTTGGTGCAAGCTTATCAAATTTGGAGAGTATGGAAAGAAGACCATATCATAAAAATTGTAACTGTGCACTGCACAATCTGAAAGGAACAGGTTCAAGAAGTTGCTGTAACAACAAAAATATTGTTTCATTCCCCAAAAAGAAAATTTTAAATCGTCATTCAATATATACGAATAACACCAACGTCTCAGTCCCAAATAAATCGGGGCAGGATAAAGAATGAGGGCACTTGAGGTATTAAAGTTTTGACAGAAGATTTTTTTGGTTACTACTCAATTTTTTGGACCTTCTGGCAGGGAAATTGTCACCTAGAGGAGCAATTATATTCTTTTAATTGTTATATCTCTTCTTGTGCTGTTGTGCATACCATTGTTTTTATGTAATTTTTTGGTCTTCTACTGGAAATTGCATTCTCAAAGAGTATAATTCGATGCAACCTATTTTATTTCACATTACAAAGATGGAAAATCTCAGCTCCTTCATGTTCTGACTTGTGATTAAACAAGAAAAAGTAATAGGAAAAATAGTATTCTGTCTTCCCCTTTCAATTTATACGTGTTTGATTGAATATATGAGATTTAAGAAACACTTTAAAACTTAGAGCTTGTTTGAATGGTTGTTATCTATCGTATTGTTACTTTAAATATAATAATTATTTTGATTGTTACTTATATTTTATTGTATCATATCATTAAATCCATAGTTAAATACAATAAAATGTGTCACTTTATATAAGTGATCGATTTGGTGTGATAGCGTCGTTTCTTTGTGTTTTTCTCTCAATCATACCCTTTATTATTATTCAATAATTTTATTTTATCATTTACCCTTCCTTTAAGGACACAATATATCAAAATATTATATTCATCAAACAATACAATACCAATATAATATGATACATTATGAAACAATACGTAACAACCTTTCAAACAAACTGTAACACTCGATTTAGATCATTGTTGCCCATCATTTTATAATGTATCGTACTGTACTGTATTGTATCGTTTTTATGAATACAATATTTGGACAGATTGTATTGTATGTTGTTAAGTAACATTTTGCCGTTTGGTTTGATTATATCATATTATATTGTAATTGATAATTTTACTAAAATACCCTCAATTATTTTAAATATTTAATTATCAAAATTTACACATAAAAATATTTAAGAAAACTCCTTTCTATATTTATCACCAATTTTATCTTATACATAAATTAACCAATTAAATTCATACAAATTTATCGAACTTAGTGGAACAAGTTAAAAATATTAAAAATAACAAAAAGTATTAGATCATAATAATAATTTAAATTTTTTTAAATATACTCCACGCAAAATATAGATCATAAGTAATATTTTCATAACTTAAGGATAAAAATTTAACAACTATGATAAAGAAACAAATAAAAGAGTTGGCAGAATAAAGACAAATAATAATACCTTGCACAATTGAAAACAACTAATATCACAAAGTTAATCGGAAATAAAATAATTAAAACTGAAATTATAAATCAAAGTAGAAGAAAGAATGAAACAAAAGTAAGGGAAAACATATAGCAAAAGAGTTGGAAAAGATATAGCAAAAGAGTTGGAAGCGGCAAAGGTAAAAAACGAGAGTTTCACATATATAGGTAATATTGGAATTCTGCCTTTGAGAATTTATATAGGTTATTAGACTTCACCTAAAATTATACTATGAGAAAAAGAAAAGGTAAAGGAAACAATCCTAACAAACCCAATCAGTTGTTCCAAAACATGAATTTTTTATTATTCCATAACAATAAATTTAACAATACAATAAAACTAATTTTAACTAAATAATTAAAACAAATATTATTCTGAAAAAACAATACAATACAATAGAATGGGTAACAACCATCCAAAAAAAACCTGTAAACCTGCTATGAATTTCTATGGGTACAAAAGGAGGTCACAATGGATAAAATAAAATTATAAATTTGATTAGTGAACCATGGCGCGCCGTTATTTTTTTTAGACGAATTAATAATAAGGAAATAGTTTCCTCATGCAAACCATTCTTTCACCATTTTAGTCCCAATAATTTACTGGGAATTTTTAACTTAAAATAAAAATAAAAAAGCTTAAAATTGTTTAGTAAACATAATAACTTCAGCCACAGAAATTTCTAAGCAGAAGTCACCAAATTTAACTTCATTAAAATCATTATGAAATTATTAAACATAAATAATAGTAGCCTTGTTTTTGAAAACTCTTCTAAAATACTTAAATACTTTGAGGCTCAGATCTGTACGATAAGGGCAAAAGAGACGAAGCAACCGCCATGGCTGCAAACCTCAGTTGCACTATAAAATCGGCCTTCCGGGTCGCCCCGCCAAGATACGGGCCGCTCTATTTGCCCCGACGAACTCTAGACAACCTTAATCATCACAGCCTCTAATAATAATAATAATAATAATAATAATAATAATAATAATAAGAACAACAACAACAACGACCATTGTGAAACCCATTTCAGGATTCAACGCCGGCTGATTATGAAGAAGAAAAAGAAGCAGAAAGGGCAGCTCAGGGTATGCAAGCATTAGAAGCTGATTTCACGGTTTAAATCCGTGACCAACAGATATTTAACATTATTTGGTTCCGGAATCTATGAATGGTGGTTTATTATTACATTATTGTTTTGTGAAAATGGAAAAAGGAAATCATAGGCAAAAAGAGCAAAGAGGGGGCAACCACCATTATAGACTCCCGACTGCCTCTCTGCTGCCTCATTCTTTCCGTCTAGAGTTCGTCAAATATCTCTTTGGTTGCGAAGAGATAATTTATAGTGCCCTAAAGTTTCCTCTTTTTACTCTTATGTCCATGGATTTAGCTCGTATTTACAAATATTGACGACCAGATGAATTTAATCTGTAAGGGTAATATAGTCATTTAGGGGTAAAATTACAAATGATGTAGGCTAAAACTGCTCCGAACGCCGGAAGCTAAGTGAACTGAATTATAGTGTGTTTGGTCAAGTGTACAGGAACTATAGCATGGTTGGTAAAGTTTATTTTTGGCAAGTGTTTTTTTATTAAAGTACTTTTGTCCAAATTGAGGTATTTGTCAGGGAGAAAAGAATTTGAGGATAAGAAGAAGCAGTTTTGGAGAAGTAAAAAAAAGTAGTTTTTCTCCAAAACCACTTTTTTTAGAAGTACTTTTGAGAAAAATATATTTAGAAATAGTTTTTTAAAGTTTTGTCAAACACTAATTGATGCTCAAAAGTGTTTTTCAAACTAATTAATCAAACACAAATTATTTTTCACCAAAAATACTTTTAAGAAAAGACACTTAACACTTCTTTAATTTTTATAGCTTGGTCAAACGAGCTATTAGTTATTCCTTCCGTTTCAATTTAAGTATTTTACCTTCTATTTTATTTTGGTATTTGGCTTTACACAATCAAAAGTAACTTGATAGTACCTCAGGAACGATTGAGGCATAGTTGATTGATGGCCTTGAGGATAGTTAAATATTTCTATTGCTGAAGTTGCTTGAATTGTCAATAGTTTTATGGCTTTATTGCTCTTTTTATTTTAATAATCTTCAAGTTGAACATTACAAAACTTCTCATTCCAAAATGATGTTGTAGAATCAAGGAAGTCATTTCTATGACAAATTTAATGTGAAATTAAACTTCTTGTAATTATGTCAATTGCACACCAAAGAAATTAGAGGTTGGGAAAGATTGTGTTTAGTCAATGTAGCATGGCTTTGCATTGTAATTTTCATTTGACTTGAGCGACTGAACAAACTTTAAATTGGGAAGCCAAGGCAATTGTGCTAAAATATTTCCCATGTAGTTTGACTACTGGTTATCTGTATTTTTTTGTGTGGCTTTGGCTCATTCAGTTGGCTGGAACTGCTTGATGCACTAGCCCAATCCACTAGCTTTGATTCAAATCATGTATTTATCTTGAGAAACTTATTAAATATTCAATAATTATTACTCCATATGTTTCATACTAGATGAAATACTTTCTTTTCTAGTCTGTTTGGAAATAATTCAACTATTTAATTTTACTCATTTACCCTTCATGAAAAGCTTTTATAGTCGCACAAATATCATGGCCCTACAAATTTTTTACCCCTTAAGCTTAAGACCACAAGTTTCAAAAAAAATTCTTTTTTATCGATCCAAACTATCTATCTAACATGAAACAGAGGGAGTAATTTAGAACCCAATAATTTAAAAGGACTAGAATCCCGAATCCACAAGCTTCAAATTCTGACTCCGCTTCTGAATGCAAACTACGACTAATGAACCAGTTCAAAAGTCTTGAGTGAATTAAGTGATGCAAGTTAGAACTTCTCAAAAACTTTGTGCTTAACTTGTGTTTGAGCCACAAGTGTGTTGGAATATTTAGAGAACATGCATTCTTTTTCTCTTAAATCGCTGCAATCTGTGTATATATATATGCACGATCAGAACTATGTTAAGGAGAATTAGCTTATAGTACTATGCACCTTTACTTAGTTTAACAGTCTAGTGCTTATTGCATCGGGCCAAATAATAAAATTTTCATGCATCTGCTAACTATGGACACGGCTTTTCCATCTCGTCATTTTCTGGGCATTAGCAAACTATGCCTTTTCGAAGATGGAGAAACCGATGAAATGGCATTTTGGAAAGATCTGGTGAAAGTGACAGATGGTGTAAAAAATACATACCGAGTATGTGCATACATATTTCCTTGTATTTGCAGCAAGGTAAGTACAAAAATTGACATATTTTACCCCTTGACTTAATTAAATGAGCTTAGTTAATTTATAATCTCAAGGGTGTAAAATGGTGCATTGTTTTAACATTTTTGTCGTACAAGAACTTCTAAATTGTTTAAAGTGCAGAGAAACTATACACAAGAATGAGAAAAAGAAGAAGCGGAGTGAACTATGAACATGCAGAGACTGTTCTGCCCCAGAAAATGCAATTGGCTTTGTAGAGGAACAGAACGTGAGAAATATAGAGGATGAGAAGTGGAAATAACAAACCAACGCACTAATCTTGAATTATACCTATCATCAAATGCAAAGGGTAAAACTAGAAAATAAATAGGAAAAAGAAAAGGAAAGTGAAGATCAAGAACTAATTGTGAATTCGGTCACACAAACTTGCACAATGTGTTAAGTATTTGAACCCAAATGCTGCATTCTCAGTGATAGTATCCAATCAACTAAGAACTTGTGATATACTTTCAGGTGCATGGGAATAAGTTAAAAATTGTTCTGGTGAAACGATAACATGAAAATGATTGCTTTTATCGCATGTGGAATCTGCACTATTAATCTGAGGCTGTATGCCTGTATCTTGATAATATGTTATACACTCCTAACTGATGAATTGTCGCAAGAAGAAGATCGAGAAGAAAATTTGGAAGCTGCTATGGACATACTCATATCTTTCTGTATTTGCCTTTTGGGACATGTTATATTCCTACTGTGTACACAAGTGGTTGGTTGTTCACCCTTCTGTTTGTGCAATGCACAACTGCAGTTTTTATGATAAGGCCGTCTCTCCTTATCCATGTTTGACATCGACAAGCTTCCATCAAAGACGCACTGTAGCATAATTCCAGCTGCTACAGTCGCCATTTTCTCCTCTCTCCTCTTCCTTGCTATAAAAAGTATTTAATGGTGTTTTAGTAGTAAGGCAATGTGCTTATGCCCGTATCGATGTTTGATTCTCCTTAAAATTACTTTATATCTGTTTAACTGTTTATATAGAGATAGGACACATTGTAATATAATTATGTGCACAACTTTGGTATTTGGTAGAATCTAGGGTACAAAGGGTTCTATAGAATTCAAGAATTTCTAGTAACGTTGTTCTTGTGCATGTTGTTACCTTATTATCAATGATCACAGGTGTTTCTTCCTATGATTCTTTTTTGTCCGGTCTGCAGTCTTTGGTAATGTCTGCACATCCTAGTCTGTTCTATATATGTACTTGTGTGTATTCGTTAGAGTAAATAGTATTTATATTCTCTTATTGTTTTATGCTGGTGGTTGATAGTTTTTAGGTGGAAAAATTATATGTTTAGTTTATTTACAAGTCTGTCCAGTGAACTAAGCAGACTAGTTATTTGGTTTTTTATTAACTACCCATTCTGCATTGCTAATGTTACCCCACTTTGTGGGAATATACTGGGTTGTTGTTGTCTTGCTAATGTTGAAAAAGTTGTTTGTGTATGCCTGTTTTTCTTATTCTTTGTCTTTTCCCCTTTATATCACTCCATATCTCAATATTTTAAAGTTCTTGTGTAAACCAAAGCAGCCATAACATAGTAAAATGTCATTGTTGTCGCCTTTGAATATTGTTATGGGAACTATATTTTAAGGAATCACTCCTTTTCTTTTTTTTATTTGGCGATACAGAGTGACCTGTAATCTGTAGTGACTTACTTATATTGCAACAATAAAGTGCCCAACATTTTTATTATTGATGTTCCAAAACAGATGCTGTAGAATCAAGGGGTTCATTTTTATGACAAATTTTAGCATGAAACTTCTTGTTGATTTTGTCACTAGTAGACTCTTTGTCCATTTAGCTTCATTCCATGGTCAGCGGAATATTGATTAAACTGGTCTCATCCTACACAGTCAAATTTGTTTGAGCTCACAATTAATTCCAATGGGAGCATTTACACAGCAAAAGAAGACAAGAGTCAGGAACAATTCGATTTAGTCCACTTTTAAATTTAATTTTGTAAATGAACGAGGTAGCTTAGTTTTGCATTATAGTTCTTGTTTGACTTCATAACTTTATTTGACGTGAGCATTGGAACAAACTCAACGTAATGTGTGTTGCCTCTATAATTTTACTACTTGTTGACTAAATAATAACTAAAATATCCATCTAGTTTGCTCCTGGTTATCTGTATTTTCTGTGTGATTGTGTTGGCTCACCCTACTTTGTGTTGGGAATAAACCCCGTAAAATAATATTCATGGTATTAGTGATAAACGCAGAACATAAAGTAATGATTAAATCAGCAAGAATAGAAATGCAGCATCACTATAATGAGGAATTTTATATTGTGTAGTAACGAGTAAAAATACTCCTAAGACCCCTACACCCTCAAAAGAAGTAAACACTCTTTTGCTTCTTTCACCTCACTACAATCTCTCACGCTCTATTTTTCTTCACAAACTATTTTCTTATAGTTTATGTATTACCTTACTCTCTTTTTACTCTCTTTGTTGGTGTGTAGAAATGAGAGTTGAAGCTCTCCTTTTATAGCCAAAACCTCAACTACAATATTTGACAATTTCTACACATTTTTTACAATTTCAAAAGGTTGGTTACCAACCAAACCAAGTCAAATAAAATTGGTCACCAATATTTGACAAACTCAACAAGGTTGGCTACCAACCAAACAACTTGAATGAGATAGATACCATATCACTTTGCTAGTTCTTTGAAAAGCTGTTAATTTGGTTCAGAACTTGGTTATTGAACATGTTCTAAGGGTAGTTCAATCACTTAAGTGATATCGCAAGTTAAATCTTCTCAAGAATATTGTGCTTAACTCTTTTTGGGGCCACAACTGTGTTAGAAGAATATGTAGAAAACATGCATTGTTTTCTCTTAAATCGCCTGCAATCTGTGGTATGCACGATCACTAGTATTTTAAGGGGTATATTGCAACTAAATACTATTCTCCTTTTCTCAGTTTGATGTTCCGGAATGATAAGATTTTCTTGCATCTGCTAAATATAGATGTGGCTTTTCCATCTCCGTTTTTTTCTGGTAGTAACTCGCATACTGTTTTTTGATAAGGTAAATAATTTTAGTCACAGTGGGAAAATTCCCGCATACAAGCAGTATACGAGAAGGTAGAAAATCTATGCATTCTCTACAAATAACATCCAATCTTCTATACAGACGGGAACCTCATGGGTGCACCAGAAAGAAACTAGGAATAAAATGGCTATTCTTCAAATGTACATAGCCGTTCTCCATCCCATCAAAACACTATTTCTTTCCTACTACAGGATGCACGTAATTGCTAGTGGAGCAATGTCTTGGGCTCTTCGATTCTGTTCATTCTGCTTAATTTCCAGTTGGAAAGTACCTCATTTACCGTGCTCAGCATCGCCTATTTCATCCTGAGCCATCTCACATTCTCACAGCACAAGTGAGTCGCCACCGGACAATGTAGGAGGAGGTGGTTCGTATCTTCACCTGAACATTTGCATATGAAGCACCAGTTGACTTATGTAAATTGTAATCTGTCTTTTCCGCAAAACATCAGCTGTCAATATACTTTTCCCTCGCTGTTGGACGTTTTGCATAAGTTGAATTCTTTGTTAAGATCATCTCTTGAAACTGTTCTTTGTAGTTATACAGTGCATGAATCCTCATGTTCCACAGTTCCAACTCCTCTGCACATCTTCATTTTCATTATTGTTTTACCTTTTTTCTAGATTAGCACGCTCACAAGTACAAAAATTACATTTTTCTCAATGTCAAGAAGGATCAGAAGAATAAAAACATAGAGATAAACAAGAAAGCTTGAGGGGACGGCATAAAGATGGAGAAACCAATGAATGGCATTTTGGAAAGATCTGATAAAAGTTACAGATAGTGTAAAAAGGGAGGGAAATTGGAAGCTGCCATTGACAAAGTCATATCTTTCTGTTTTTTGCCTTTTGGGGAATGCTATATTCCAAGTGTGGACACAAGTGGCTGGCTGTTCCCCCTTATGTTTGTGCAATGCACAACTGCAGTTGCGATGGTAAGGCCGTCTGTCGATATCCATGTCTAACATTGCCAAGCTTCCATCAATGACACACTGAGCCATAATTTCAGCTGCTACAGTCGCCATTTTCGTCTTCTCTCGATCTTCCCTGCTATAAAAGGTACGTATCAAAATGTGTTTGTGTAGTGAGGCAATGTGGTTCTATGTATCAGAGGTTCAATGAAGTTTGAATGTTCTTAAAATTCTGTATTCTTTATTGAAGGGTTTATATAGAGTTAACAAGCATCGATTTATGTGTCCATCTTTGGTTCTTGGGTAGAATCAAGAGTAAAAAGTAGGTTGTTTCTGCTTCTATAGAATTCAATAATTTCTAGTAACAATGTTCTTGTGCATCTTGTTATCTTATTATTGATGAAACATGCGTTTTTTCCCATGATTCTTTTGTCCTGGCAGCAATCTTTGTACTTGCTTGTCTGTTCTATATATGTACTTGCTGTGTGTGTTTTTGTTGAGGAAACTCAAAAGTACATGTATTAGTTTATTTTATTGTGTGAGATTCTTCTTGTTATTGTAATTGTCTTGTGATTTCCTCAAAATAATTGTTCTCCCCTAGGCCTACTCTTCCCTTGACTCCGGGACCGGTTTCTTTCACAACACACACAAACACACACAGCGAAAGAAAGACTAAGTATTTTAATAGCATACTTGATTCTGGGTTTGTACTTTGTACATAGTGTGATAGTGGTATCAGGAGAAGTTTCATTATATGCTTTTGTTCTTGATACTTGGTTGTGTCAGTTACAAAAGAGGAAAAACAAAGTAATCATACATATAATTGGATATGTCAAGGTTTTATAAATTACACAATCTAATTGAATTCTGGTAAAGTTGTTGCCATGTGACTAGGAGGTCACGGGTTCGAGCCGTGGAAACAACCTCTTCGAGAAATGCAAGGTAAGGCTGCGTATGATAGACCCTTGTGGTCCGGCCCTTCCCCAGACCCCGCGCATAATGGGAGCTGAGTGCACCGGGCTGTCCTTTTGGTCTAACTGAAGTCTGATACAAATTTATAGGAGACTTGTACCAAAAATGCCCCAACGTAATATCACATATTACTTCTCTTGCCCTTGGCGTTCCCTTCGACATACTTGTGGAGATTCATTTCTTCAAAATAATGTAATATATGGCAACTCCTTACTGCAACAATATGATGTTTCCCATTATATTGTTAAATAGATTGATGCAATGTCATTGGATGAAATGGATTATAACTTTCTGTCATATAATCGGCCTGAAAAATGACAAAGTTTGAGTACAATAATTGTAAGTCTGTGGTAACTCATACATAGTGTGATTTATTTTATCAAAGTGGTAATTATGTCTGATCTATCCATTGTATTCGTGCAAAATCCATAGTGGCGAAAATAACCTTGATAGTATTATTACCATAGATTAATTTGGTCTTTTCTTTAAGTTTTTGCACACAATTGTATTTGTTTTAGCTCACTATTTTTTTCTCCTTAATATTGATGGGAGAATTTGCACAGCAGAGAAGACAAGTCTCAGAAAGATTGCATTTAGTTCATTATGTGTGCCACTTTTCAGGTTGGTAAATGAACAAGGTAGCATGGCTTTTGCATTATAATTTTTATTTGACTTGAGAAATAGAACAAACTCAACGTTGCTAAGCCTAAGCAATTGTCTGTTGCTTCTTTTATTATATGGTAACTAATTAAGTAATATTAAAATTCCACCTAGTTTGACTACTGGTTATCTGTATTTTTTGTGACTCTGTTGGCTCATTCACTTTTCTGGATCACTGCTTGACCACAAGGGTCTATTGTAGTCAGTCTTACCCTGCATTTCTACAAGTGACTGTTTCCACGACTTGAATCCGTGACCTCGTGGTCACATGACAGCAACTTTACCAGTTACACCAAGGCTCTGATACGAACTGGTTCAAAAGTCGTTCAGTGAATTAAGTGATGATTTTAGAACTTGTCAAGGACTTTCTGCTCAACTTAATTTCCGGGCAATAAGTGTGTTGTAATATAATATATAGAGAACACGTATTCTTCTCTATTAAATCGCCTGCAATCTGTGGTATGAACGATCAGAATTGTGTTAATGAGAATGTTGCAACTAGTACTATGCACCATTTTCTCAGTTTTATGTTCCTGAATGATAACCTTTTCGTACATCTGCTAAATATGGACGTGGCTTTTCAATCTCAACATTTTTATGGTAGAAACTCGCATATGTTCCAATGAAAGAAGAAAATATATTCTAAAGCCTATTAGACTTTTTGAATCGCAATGATAAATTGACTTGTGTGTTAAGAACTCTTGAAACTGTGTTCAAGAATTGTATAGTATTTGAATCTTGATTTTCCAGTGACAGATGGAGTAAAAAAAAGCTGTCAAAGTTTGGTTAATTCGATTAGCAAAGTTTAATATCATTGTAGGACTCTATTAGTTAGCAAAAACTAGTTTTATTAACAAACTCTTACAATGTGATCAATTTGTGGACTCGAATGCTGCATCTCAGTATTTACATAAAAGGGAAACTTTGTTCCCCCTCAAAGTTTATGGACTTGTGATACAATATCAGGTGCACAGGAATGAAACAAAGTATGTTGAAAGTAGTTTTAGCAAAGGGATAACACACATACACACACACACACACACACAAAAAAAGATCACTAGGACTATGTAGCCTGTGAAAAGGTACCTTCTTTTGTAGTAATATATATGTTAAAGCCTGGAAATAAGGTACAAAAATACATGGAGCATTTGCTCATATAAATCTGAAGAGCGGAAATTGTTGCATTTTCTTTTTCTATTGGAAATTTACAGCACCTATGACGTGGATACAGAAGCATACATAAACTTACCAGGATGTACAAAGAATGGGATAGAAGAAAAGTGTGGGCTTGGTTAAGAAATAAAGTTGCGTCCTTGATATTAGCTATTGCTTTTGGCATGACTGTACGCGCTTGATCCTAACAAAGAGCAGAATACTCAATCCTTTGGAGAGCTGGACTTTAAAGAAGTGCCAATTAGTGGTCTGAAGTAGGAAATCACTTTTGCTTCTTACTGTATTTGGAAATCTATCAACTGCTTCCTTAAATCTGGTTCCTATGCTGTACACTCCTGACTGATGAATTATTGCAAGAAGAAGAAGAAGGAGAAGAGAATTGGGAAGCAGTTATTGACAAAGTCATACCTTTCTGTTTTAGCCTTTTGGGGAATGATATATTCCAAGTGTGGACACAAGAGCTAGTTTGTTCTCCCTTCTGTTTGTCTAATGCACAACTGCAGTTTTTATGTATCAAAGTGTTCAAGCAAGTTTTTATGATAAGGCCGCGTCTCGATATCCATGTCTGACATCGACAAGCTTCCATCAAAGACACACTGAAGCATCATTTCAGCTGCTACAAAAAGGTACGTAAATGTGTGCTTCTGTATGTATCAAAGTGTTCAAGCAAGTGTTTTTGTCCTGAAAAATTACTCTGTATCTCTGTTTAACGGTTTATATAAACTTGGGAAGCATTGATTTATCTGTCCAACTTTGGAAATTGTGTAGAATCAAGACTAAAAAGTGTTGTTTTCTGCTTCTATTGAATTCAAGAAGTTTTAGTAATGATGTTCTTGTGCATGTTGTTACCGTATTGTCAATGAAATATATATGCGGTTTTTCCTATGATTCTTTTGTCCTGGCTACAGTCTTTGGGGCTCGAGAGATGGAATAGATAGGGCCCCACAAATTTTGAATTCGCCTATGGGGAATTCACACAAAGGGAACGAGGAATTCTCAACGAAAAAAGTGCTCTCTGAACCGAACGTCATGGCATATGTCTGCACCTGGTGTTATGTTCTACACATGTACTTTTATGTATATGTGTGTGTTTGTGTTTTTCTAGTTGAAAGACAGAAATATGCTAATTATTAACTAAGTATCTGCTTTACTTTACATTCTTTTATTGTCTTATGCGTGTGTCCAATGATTTAACTAAGTAGACTTGTAATGTGTTTCTTTATTTCAATTTCCAACTCTGGGCTACTGCTGATTAAAAAAAGTCTACCTCTCTATCTATTTTTCTTTTCAAGTAAAAGTGCATCAGGTGGACAAGATATCCCGCATTTATGCCGGGTTCGAAAAAGAGTATGCAAATATTATTGACCGCTTCCACGGCAATTTGACAACACCCTTAAACATTGTTATTGTACCAAATTTAAATATAGGATATGATGAGTGAAAGCCCCTTCTATTTTGTTTTTCATTTTCTGACCTAGAGTGACTACTAAACCTAAAGGACCATAAAGTGGTAGAAACATAATGTGAATTAAAAGTGTCGTAATTTTAGAATGGTAAGGAATTGAAAAGTCAAATCCTAAATATTAGGAAAATAATTAAATTACTATTTCTAAATATATGATAAATTATCGAATGATTATTTTGTCCAACGTGAACTATATTTAAAAGGATAAAATAGATGAACGAAATTTCGCTAAGGGTATTCGTGCTTTTAATATATAGATATGGATTAACTTAATATATAAAAACTATAGGAGTTACCTTTTTGGAATAAATGCAAATAATAATAATAATAATAATAATAATAATAATAATAATAATAATAATAATAATAAAATAATAATAATAATAATAGTTCATGAAAACTTATTTATAATATATTTTGTCTTCCAATATTTCATCCTCATTATTTTAAGTTTGTACTTTTACTAATTTAATTCTTAATACAAATTTCAACTAATTTTGTTTATTGTGTTCACCACTAATGCTCTTTCTGTGTAGATAAATTTATATATCCCAAGACTTTTGTTAACCTGGAAATTAATTTACTTATATGATGAATTTAAAAAATAATTAACTTAAATTCTTTTGCTAATTACTAATTCAAAGATTTAATTATTGCTCTTAGCATTATAAATAATTTATTCTTTATTCATTCAAATTCTTTATATATTAGCTCATTCATAGTTTAAATATTTAACTGTAATTATAATTTTAGCCAATAAAATTTTTGCATTGTTGAAGTCAAAAACTAATCTATTATTTCATTTTTGAATTTTTGTGTTGATAGAAGTATCTACCATTTTTCTCTTTCTCCGTCTGTTATATTCGTAAATATAATTTTAGTAAATTGTCTTATTATTGGTCAGTGTACTTTTTAAATATCATACAAAAATAATATTTATAAAGCTAAAACTTAAAGAATTTCAAAAGTAGGTATGACATGTATTCTCATTGAATAGTACGAGAAATTAGAAAATAAAGTCTATTCAAATCATTTACTTTTCTAGTGTTATATATCGTCAGCTTTGGTTAGGTTTTCATGCTTAGTATCCTAATAAAATATACATAAATATATATTTTTGAAATATTATTTATAATTAAAATTTTATTTAATAATTTATTGCACTAACTGTAATTAAAGAATATTAATTGTTTGGGCTTTTTGTTTTGTTTCTTACTTTGTTAAAAGTAATATAGGTAGAAAAGATTATTTGAAAGCTGAATATTTTATACCAAATTTAGGACATAAAAAATGAAAATTTCATTGGCCTGCGAAGCAATCTACTACCAATTATAAGCCTTATGTTTTCCTTTTCTAAAAAAAAAAAAGAAAAATTTTGTTTAGTTTTTCATGCTTATTTCAGACGCTAGGCCTCATCATAATAGTTCAAATAAGGAATATTTAATATGCAAAATTTTAGTTGATTTGGAAGTCCTAAATATTAGGAAAATCAAGTTGATTTAGTACTTATAAATATTAGAAAAATAATTAAATAACTATTTTATCTAATGTAAAATTTATGTTTAAGGGATAAAAAAGATGAATGACATTTTGTTAATGACGTTCATGCTTTTAGTATAGTATAGATATAGATATACATATATAAAAGAAAGATACTTCAATAAAAATAATATATTTTGAACCTAATAAATTAAATAAATGTTCGAACTCTTAAACTAAATTATTAATCCGCCTAAATTATGGTAGTTAATATAATACCTTAGTACCCCCCTAAACTATTTGAGAATTATTACTTTCCTCCCTAAACTATCTCTGGTTCGAATTACCCCCCTCAACTTGGCCTTTTGAGAATAATTACCCCATAAATGCTTATGTGGCAAAAAGTGTGGGTACACTCACCTGCCATGTGGATTTTTCCGTCCATGTGGCATTTTCGTGAATTTTTTTTCTTTTTAAGAATATTATTTTTTAGATAATTTTTTTAAATACAATTTATAATAAAAGTTGGACAGAAAGACATTAGTTATGCTAAATATTTTTATTTGTACAAAAATAATAATATTTTAGTTAATCTTTTTTTGAATATTACTTGAAAATAAAAATTTATACAATTGAAATAAATAGTCAAGATATCTAAAAAGTTATAAAAAATACATAGTTGAAATAAATAATCATTGAATCAAAGAAGAAATAAAAAGAGTGTACAATTGCACTTGTAATTTCTTGTAATTGTATACTCTTTTTATTTATTCTTTTGCGATGCAATGACTATTTATTTTAACTGTGTATTTTTACTTTTTTTAGGTAAAATCCGTAAAACAAAATTGGAGCATCGTAATTTAGAGATATATAAAAAATTATAGCCAAAATAATTAATTTCAAACTATATTTTATAAATTTTTAGATGCATTGACTATTTATTTTAATTGTATAAATATTTATTTTCAGGTCACATTCCAAAAAAGATTAACTAAAATTTTATTATTTTTGAACAAATAAAAATATTTAGCCTAACTAATGTCGTTCTATCCAAATTTTATTATAAATTGTATTCGAAAAAGATTATTTAAAAAATAATATTCTTAAAAAGATAAAAATTCTTTTTTATTTTTTACGAAAATGCCACATGGACAGAAAAATCCACATGGCAGGTGAGTGTACCCACACTTTTTGCCACATAAGCATTTAGGGGGTAATTATTCTCTAAAGGCCAAGTTGAGGGGTAATTCGAACCAGAGATAATTTAGGGAGTAAAGTAATAATTCTCAAATAGTTTAGGAGGTACTAATGTATTTTGCTATATTTTTTTCTAGAAAGTATGCAATAAAATATAATATAATAATGAATATGGTGTACTAAAATAGTTACGTATTAAAAATCAGGCCCCACCTAATGTTTGTGTGGCCTGCGCTCTCCACGTAACAAATAATTCTATCTTCTCACTCTCTATCACTAGTTTTCCCGCCCCACCATGCACCGTCGTCATTATGGGCTGCTCCGCCACCCTCCTCCCTTCTCCTCCTCCTCATCTCCACCGTCCCACCACCTTCAAACCTCTCCTCAACCGCCGTTCGCTTCTCTTTCTCTCCACCACCCTCTCATTCCCCGCCACCACCATTTCCACTTCCTCCGCCACCCCATCACCCCCCAAACCAGACACCACCATAACCGAACGTGTCTATTTAGACTTCAGCATTTGCCCTAATTACTTCACAAACAGAACTCTCGGCGATGACTTGTCAAATTGCTCTGATTCCGAACCAATTGGTCGCCTTGTTCTTGGCCTATACGGAAACCTAGTTCCTATAACTGTTTCAAATTTCAAAGCTATGTGTACAGGTACCTCTGGTTCAACTTATAAGGGCACTTTGGTCCAGAAAATTTTCCCAGGTCAGTTTTTTATGGCGGGAAGACAAGGCAGGAGAGATAAAGGAGAAGTGAAACCACCGTTGGGGTTAATTAGGAATACAGAGACAATTGAATCTAAAGCTTTTATTTTGGAACATTCTAGGGGTGGAATAGTTTCATTGCCTTTATCTGAGAATGATGATGATGATGATTTGAAGTTGAATCCTAAGTATCATAATGTGGAGTTCTTGATTACTACTGGACCCGGTCCTGTTCCTCAGCTTGATAGCAAGAATATTGTTTTTGGAACTGTTCTTGAAGGTCAGTCCTCATAATCTATAAACTTATAACCTCTTTCAGTTGAGTTAACTTAACTTATATACATTGGCAATACAAAGTATTTTTACTTATTTGTCTATTTAAAAAACTTGTTATAGGAGGTAACAAGCCTTATATTCCAGTTAATAATAATCTCAAATTTTATGAACACCTAGTGTAATTATCTTTTAGGTGATCTGATAGTGTAATGTTTCCTTTACCTTATCGGTGTATAGAAGTTGAACACTTTAGTTAATTCCACTATAGTTCTAAGCTTTACCAATTGATCTAACGTTGGAAAACTTCTTTATTTTAGTTGGAATATGCATTTTTAGTGTAAAATGGTTGCTTAAGAAAGTCTGTCAAATATGTTTTGATTAGAGAAATACGGATGGATATTTTATTGAGATAATGGACCTAGAGAAGCAGGATGAGCAGAGTATTGACTAGTCTATCCCAAGTAATTTGGAATTTAGGCATAGTTAATTGACTGATTAGTCCATGTCGATGCCAAGTAATTTGGAATCGAGGCATTAGTCCATAGATACATCATATGGATGTGTACTTCTAGAATCAGTCTGTTACTTTGCTATTGTGCCATTTGTTTAAGTCTTTTATTACCTTATCATTGGTTTTAATGGTATAAATTCAGAGCCATTTTTTACGAAATAAGCTACTTCTCTCTTTCGAGAAAAACTGCACATTTCATCCCTGAGACTCCAATTTGGTTCTTGTGTTTTTGGTTGAGTGATAAAAGACTTCACTTTTAATGGTTCAATCAAAAGAAGGCTTTGTTATTGTTTGACTCAAAAGTTATCAAATACTTTCCGAGCAAATCAATCGAGATAAATCAAGGCTAAAACATAGCCAATCATAATTAATCACTGAATCAGAAGTCAAATTTGAGATATATGAATAATCAATTGGAGAATGATATAAACAGTGTTTTATTTATCATTGTAGCTTGACCTGCCTCTCCTTAAAGAGGTTCAGGATCTTATAGTTGTCTTGTTCATCGCCCCATTCATGGAGCGTATTCCTCCATTTTTATGTATTCAGAGTTGTGTAGAAGAAGAGGCCCCCTTTGGAGGTTCTCTTTCTTGGTATTTATAGCTTCAAGCTCTGTCAGCTGGTCACGAATTGTCATAGTTTGGTCCAGGAGACGTCCTCTTGTCGCGAAAGGGTCGTGACAGTTCGCCCTAAGAACAGCTGTCATGAGTTAAAAGTAAATTGCATTGACCATTCGTTATAAGTTGGTCAGGACGAGGCTAGCTCCGTGGCTGTCGTCTGGTCAGATTTCTACCAATATAGTTAGTCCCTTCGTTCGTCGGGGTCGTGCTTGTGCCGACTTTGGCGGACTGATAGTGTGGCATAATCAAGAGGAGCCGGACTCGCCTTTTGTTTAGTAATGGCATTAAGAATTCTGAGACGACCCGGGGGCGCCTTTATGTCGGTTGGTAAGTGAAGCGACATTTCGTGCAGTCGTTCATAGTGGCGCACGTTTCCATGAAATCGAATCATTTCGTGCCCAGTCATGTATTAATGACGACTATCGGGTTTCGTGTAGGCAGAGTCTGCTTCTTACAAAGAGAGAGGATTTGTCATTTGCCTTTTGCACATTCACCGTTCTTTCAAGAGAAATCCTGAGAAACCTTTCCTTCTGCTAAATTGCATTTTCCTCTCCTCTTTTGATCGCTATTTCATTGATCTCCTCGTTTCTCCCGTAAAAGCTCTTCTTTCTCTCGTCATGAGTCAATTATGGAAGGAACTTCTTCTCGCGGTAATCTTCCGGCTAATTCTCCTGTGGTTGAAAATCCCGCTCAGTCAACTGAAGACTTAGATCTGATGGAATGTGAAGAAGTTCCTTCAGTTGATGAAGTTCTGCCTCGTCCGGGAAATCCGATAGTGGATTTTGGCGCACCGGGCGGCATGGAGCGGGTGGACACTGCTTCTCTAATGGGGGAAGTGGGTATAGCACAGATTCGGGAGCAATGGGGTATTCCACGCTTCGTCGAGATCGCGCTTGCGAAGACTGAGGATAGGGTTCAGAACGACCGTCGAGGGTATTGCTCGTTCTATGCTTACCCCTTCCTAGTGGGGTACACACTCCCGCTCCCGATGCTGGTGGTCAACTTCTGCCATTATTATGAGATGTGTCCAGCCCAACTTTCTCCTTACCTCTATAAGTTGTTTCTCATGTTTATTAAGCATGCGGAGCTAGCCTGTAGGGAGGTCACTCTGAGGCACGTGCTTAGCCTCTTTGCTCCTCAAAAGATCCGCGGCACCATGATCCACGCATGCCCCCAAGGGTTGAGGGGCTTGGTGGTTGGGATGGATGACAGGACCAACCGTCGGTTATTCGAATTTTTTTTATATTCGGACTGAGCACCTTGTGGCGGACCCGAGCGAGTTCCCAGAAGTTTGGAACTTTGCACGTAAGTCCTCGTTCTCGACTGGAAAAATGCCCTGTTTTGACCTTCTTTACGCCTTGTATTTGTAATTATTGATTTATTTTAATGTTTTGTAGCTGAAAAGCTGTCGCCGCTTCCTGTGGAGGGGATCCGGGAATGGGTCCAGGCCGTGCTTCCTCGTACTGTGGGGATTTGCACATGGTCGACTTTTTGGGAGAGACACGGACGTAGGCCCCGAACAGGTGAAATAGCGGCCCTATTTCATTTGTGTTTTACCTTATTTTGACTTTATTCATCGAACGTTTGTTTGTTGTGGTTAGGGAGAACTCGCCGCGTCAGAGCTCCTCAGTTAGCTTTCCGTCGACCGGCTGCGTTCTGCTCGACTTATTGCAGCGCCTGCGCCTCATCCAGTATCGAGGGAAGCATCGGTTGAATCATCAGTGGCCGCCTCTCCGACACGGGCTGTGTCTTAGGCAGTGTTATAAATAGCGCTCGCCTCAGCGCTAATAGCGTGAGGCGAGGCGAGGCGAGGGTGTGTCGCTTCAGAGCATCTGTTGCGTTGCGATTCCAAATAGCGCTCGCTTCAGGGTGTGTTGCGTGAGGCGACAGTGTCGCGAGTAGCGACTGTAGCGTCGCTATTTTTATTAAAAATGGTGAGAGTTAAGATGAAGAAGACGAAGCTACAGTAATGGTGGATGGATGAAGAAGAGACAAAGTTGAAATTTAGAGTTTTTAATTATTAATAGTAGTTAATTGTAAAGTAAGATACTTTTTAGGCAAAGACACGTGCTGACACATTGAATAATTGAACACTATACCTTTTTAATTGTAAAGTAAGTTCTTTTTAGGCAAAGGCACGTGTTGCACATGCTGGTATTACCTTTATTGCAGAGAATCAAGTCCTTTCTCCTTTCTATTTTTTTCCCTATGTTTTTCGAAAAGAAACAGAGCCAATAAGGTATGTTTTGTGCTGTATTTTTCAAGCCAAACTTAGTTATTTCTTTTTCTCTTAATTTTTTTTCGCTCTGTTTGTCTTCTTCTTATTTTGCGCTTATTTTGAAGCAGTTTCAGTTTCTTATTTTGCTATTTCTAGAGGCAGTAGCCTTTTATTTTTTTGCTCTGTTTTTTCTCTCTTGTTTCTTGCTGTTTTTTCAGAGGCAGTAGCCTTTTTTTTATTTGCTATGTTTTATTTGCTTGTTTTAGAGTTTAGACTATTAGTCTTTAATTTATGAATTTACTATTAGTCTGTGAATATCGATTGAGTTTTAATTTTTAAATTGATATATTTATTAATGTATTATTGTTATTGAATTTTTAGTTATATATATATATAATATTTTATTTTTTGTATAAATTGTCGCCTCACATAAAAAAGGCGAGCGCTTCGCCGCGCGCCTCTCGCCTCATTGAAGCGGGTCCTTGTCGCTATTTGTCGCCACGCGCCATCCAAAACACTGGTCTTAGGACGTGGTGCCATCTGGGGCCGCCTGCCCTCGAACCGACTCGCCACCAACTGGAGAGGAAAAAAGGCCATCGAAAAGGCGGAGGGTAGCGTTTGTGGTGGCTCCTCCAACGGTGATCAATTTTGGATTCTCCGCCAACGTAGTGAGAGTGAGAAGTTGTTGTGCGCCTGCCGTTGGGAGGGGGCAGTTAGTTGAAGTGGCCCCCGTCAGTTCAAGCCAAAAGAATGTTGCTGTTTTGGAGAGTCGATCGGAAGTTCCCACTGTTAAGGCGGAAGGTCAATCTCTAGAGGTCGCCGTTGTGACCTCGAACACACCTTCGTCAACCACGGCGGGTGGTTCTGAACCATCAGCGGTGGAGAAGGGAAAGAACGTGGTGAAGGACGAGTATGAGTCTGAGTCTGATTTGGACTCCGACGACGTCCGTATGTTTGAGGAGGGCTTCACCAACTCTGCGGTTCGCGCAGGGGGGCCGACCCGTTTTATTGAAGTTTCTTCCGATTTGAACCTGTTGACCCAAGGAAGTAGCTTGGTGTCACAATTTAAGTTGTTATGTTCGGAGGCCGAGAACGCGTCCTTGACGTTGAGGTGATGAATGAAGTGACCGTGATGGGCCTGAGGGTACGTAGCGCGATTCCGGTTGTTTCTTCCTTGTCTTAGCCTTGGCTTTGGTTTTAATTGTTCTCCTTGTTTTGCAGACTTACTTGCTGGGGGTGGAGAGCATCCGCAGAGCCAATGTCCGTTCGAGGATCTTTCTGTATATGCTGGGCAAATATCGCCGTTATTGTGACAGATGCCGAGAGCAACACGAGCGATTGAGGAACGACCCTTGTAATCGAGCTCTGGGTGCGGAGCTGGAAAAGCGGGACCAAGAGCTGCTGCAAGCGCTTGGTAGCAAAAGCGTGCTCGAGGAGCAAATTCGTATGAAGGATGAGGAGCTCGGGGTAGGAAGGGGGGTCACTACTGAATGTGCGCACCTGCGGGATAAGTTGAGGGAGATGGAATTGGAGGCGAAGCAGAACCAGGTCAAAGCAGCGGAGATGGCCGCGGAGTGGAGCCGGAAGTTGGTGGCGCCGGAGGGCGAGATTGCTGCCTTGAAACTCCGGGAGAGGGATGCCTCGACGAGGGCCAGGGCATTGGAGGAGGCGATCCGCGTTCATGAGGCTGAACGAGAGACATAGAGGACTACTGCGGCCCTTAGGGAAGAGGGGCCCGAGGAGCGGATCAATGACTTTGACCGGAAGCCCAAGTTTTGTCGAATCGGATTGCGGCCTTGGAAGAGGAGAACCAGCGGCTGCAGAACCAAGCTGGGTCATCACACACTGATGTTTTTAACCAGGCCCATGAACTTTGGGTCTGCACTGGAGCTCAACGCGATATCTTTAAGAACTTGTGGGAGGTAGGTACTGTGACCGAGATGGCTTTTGAGGTGGCATGTCAGAAGGCTCGTGAGGCCCATGCTAATTGTGGTAATGATGTGGCGACGCCTGAGGCTGATGATGGTACGAACGGTGACGAGGATGGCGCCGAGTAAAAGAATTTGTTCATGGTTTTTTCTTTGTTTCGTTCGCCGGTTGGCGTTCATATGATCCTTGTTGTTTTTCTTCATTTTTCTTTTTCTTGTGTTGACCGGCCTTGGCCGGGTGTAAGCGGGGATAACCCGCATCATCAACTTTGTGGATAAATGAATTCTCTTTTTCGTCATATGTCTTGTACTTATTTTGTACCTTCTCTCTTTCGATTTTTTTGAACGTACTTGAAGTGCCTACTTTTTGAGCTTCGAAGGGGGTTGGTGTATTAGTGATGACGGTTCTGTCTTATTCTTAGTTCGAGCGAGGTCGAACTTACTTTGATGGCGAAGGCGCTTAGTCTTAGTCCTAGTTCGACTGAGGTCGAACTTGTTAACTTTGATGTCGAAGGCACTTAGCTTTGTTCCCAGTTCGAGCGAGGTCGAACTTACTTTGATGAAGAAGGCACTTAACCTTAGTCCCAGTTCGACTGAGGTCGAATTTGCTAAATTTGATGTCGAAGGCACTTAGCCTTGTTCCCAGTTCGAGCAAGGTCGAACTTACTTTGATGACGAAGGCACTTAGCCTTAGTCCCAGTTTGACTGAGGTGGAACATGTTAAATTTGATGTCGAAGGCACTTAGCCTTGTTCCCAGTTCGAGCGAGGTCGAACTTACTTTGATGACGAAGGCGCTTAGCCTTATTCTTAGTTCGAGCGAGGTCGAACTTACTTCGATGGCGAAGGCGCGTAGCCTTAGTCCCAGTTCGACTGAGGTGGAACTTGTAAAATTTGATGTCGAAGGAACTTAGCCTTGTTGCCAGTTCGAGCGAGGTCGAGCTTACTTTGATGACGAAGGCACTTAGCCTTAGTTTGAGCGAGGTTGAACTTACTTCGATGGCGAAGGCGTTTACCGTTATTCTTAGTTCGAGCGAGGTCGAACTTACTTCGACGGCGAAGGCACTTAGGCTTAGTCCCAGTTCGACTGAGGTCGAACTTGTTAAATTTGATTTCGAAGGCATATAGCCTTGTTTCCAGTTCGAGCGAGGTCGAACTTACTTTGATGTCGAAGGCGCTTAGCCTTATTCTTAGTTCGAGCCAGTATTGTCAAAGGCGCACTTAAAGCGCGCGTAAACCCTGAAGCGAGGCTCAAAACACGTTGAGCGCTTCGCCTCGCTTTGTCGGCGCTTTAGTGTCACATCAAAGCTCTAAGGCATTCTTTTCCTCGGCAATGAGTGTAATCTTGAAAAGGCGATCTTAAACAATTGATATTTCACTTTATCTTAAATTATTTTCAATTTTTTTGTCCATATATTTATTTTTAATGCTTATAAATATTAGTCTTGGAGACTACATGCATATTTTTTACTTTTCTCCCGTTGCGCCTTTTTTTTTAATAAAGCCCACGCTTTATTTGTGCTTTGCGCTTAAAGCCCCAACGGACCTTCGAGTTTTTTTGCGCTTTTCGCCTTTGATAACACTGGTTCGAGCGAGGTTGAACTTACTTCGATGTTGAAGGCATTTAGCCTTATTCTTAGTTCAAGCGAGGTCGAACTTACTTCGATGGCGAAGGTGCTTAGCCTTATTCTTAGTTCGAGCGAGGTCGAACTTACTTTGATGGTGAAGGCGCTTAGCCTTATTCTTAGTTCGAGCGAAGTCGAACTTACTTCGGCAGCGAAGGTGCTTGCTTAGCCTTATTCTTAATTCGAGCGAGGTCGAACTTACTTTGATGGCGAAGGCACTTAGCCTTAATCCCGGTTCGATTGAGTCGAACTTGTTAAATTTGATGTCGAAGACACTTAGCCTTGTTCCCTGTACGAGCGAGGTCGAACTTACTTTAATGGCGAAGGCGCTTAGCCTTATTCTTAGTTCGAGCGAGGTCGAACTTACTTCGATGGCGAAGGCACTTAGCCTTAGTCCCAGTTCGACTGAGGTCGAACTTGTTAAATTTGATGTCGAAGGCACTTAGCCTTGTTCCTAGTTCGAACGAGGTCGAACTTACTTTGATGACGAAGGCGCTTAGCCTTATACTTAGTTCGAGCGAGGTCGAACTTGCTTCAATGGAGAAGGCACTTAGCCTTAGTCCCAGTTCGACTGAGGTCGAACTTTTTAAATTTGATGTCGAAGGCACTTAGCCTTGTTCCCAGTTTGAGCGAGGTCGAACTTACTTTGATGACGAAGGCACTTAGCCTTATTGTTAGTTAGAGCGAGGTCGAACTTACTTCGATGGCGAAGGCGCTTAGCCTTATTCTTAGTTCGAGCGAGGTCGAAATTACTTCGATGGCGAAGGCACTTAGCCTTAGTCCCAAATCGACTGAGGTCGAACTTGTTAAATTTGATGTTGAAGGTACTTAGCCTTGTTCCATGTTCGAGCGAGGTCGAACTTACTTTGATGGCGAAGGCGCTTAGCCTTATTCTTAGTTCAAGCGAGGTCGAACTTACTTCGATGGCGAAGGCACTTAGCCTTAGTCGTAGTTCGACTGAGGTCGAACTTGTTAACTTTGATGTGGAAGGCACTTAGCCTTGTTCCCAGTTCGAGCCAGGTCGAACTTACTTTGATGGCAAAGGCGCTTAGCCTAATTCTTAGTTCGAGCGAGGTCGAACTTACTTCGATGGCGAATGCACTTAGCCTTAGTCCCAGTTCGACTGAGTTGAACTTGTTAATTTTGATGTCGAAGGCACTTAGCCTTGTTCCCCGTTCGAGCGAGGTCGAACTTACTTTGATGGCGAAGGCGCTTAGCCTTATTCATAGTTCGAGCGAGGTCGAACTTACTTCGATGGCAAAGGCACTTAGCCTTAGTCCCAGTTCGACTGAGTCGAATTTGTTAAATTTGATGTCGAAGGCACTTAGCCTTATTCCCCGTTCGAGCAAGGTCGAACTTACTTTGATGGCAAAGGCGCTTAACTTTAGTCCTAGTTCAATATAGGTCGAACTTGTTAAATTTATGTCGAAGGCACTTAACCTTGTTCCCAGTTCGAGCGAGGTCGAACTTACTTTGATGGCGAAGGCGCTTAGCCTTATTCTTAGTTCGAGCGAGGTCGCACTTACATTGATGACGAAGACACTTAGCTTTAGTCCCAGTTCGATTGAGGTCGAACTTGTTAAATTTGATATTGAAGGCACTTAGCCTTGTTCCCAGTTCGAGCAAGGTTGAACTTACTTTGATGACGAAGGCGCTTAGCCTTGTTCCCAGTTCGAGCGTGGTCGAACTTACTTTGATGGTGAAGGCGTTTAGCCTTATTCTTAGTTCGAAAGGTCGAACTTCGATGGTGAAGGCACTTAGCCTTAGTCCAAGTTCGACCAATCGAACTTGTTACTCGAAGGCACTTAGCCTTGTTCCCAGTTCGAGCGAGGTCGAACTTACTTTGATGGCGAAGGCGCTTAGCCTTATTCTTAGTTCGAGCGAGGTCGAATTTACTTCGATGGCGAAGGCGCTTAGCCTTATTCTTAGTTCGAGCGAGGTCGAACTTACTTCGATGGCGAAGGCACTTAGCCTTAGTCCCAGTTCGAGTGTGGTCGAAATTGTTAACTTTGATGTCGAAGGCACTTAGCCTTGTTCCCAGTTCGAGCGAGGTCGAACTTACTTTGATAGCGAAGGCGCTTAGCCTTTGTCCCAGTTCGACTGAGGTCGAACTTGTTAAATTGATGTCGAAGGCACTTAGCCTTGTTCCCAGTTCGAGCAAGGTCGAACTTACTTTGATGGCGAAGATGCTTAGCCTTATTCTTAGTTTGAGCGAGGTCGAACGTACTACGATGACAAAGGCACTTAGCCTTAGTCCCAGTTCGACTAAGGTCGAACTTGTTAAATTTGATGTCGAAGGCACTTAGCCTTGTTCCCAGTTCGAGCGAGGTCGAACTTACTTTGATGGCGAAGGCGCTTAGCCTTATTCTTAGTTCGAGCGCGATCGAACTTACTTCGATGGCGAAGGCGTTTAGCCTTATTCTTATTTCGAGCGAGGTCGAACTTACTTCGATGGCAGAGGCACTTAGCCTTAGTCCCAGTTCGATTGAGGTCGAACTTACTTTGATAGCGAAGGCACTTAGCCTTATTCTTAGTTTGAGCAAAGTCGAACTTACTTTGATGGCGTTGTTTCTGGGTGATTTTCGATCCCTGGCTTGAAACATCCCTGTGCCGGTTCCGACCTAGCACCGCATTAGGGGTGAGGGAAATGTTTCACACTTCTGTCCTGATAGAGAAGTGGGATTCTTTTTCTCGTTTTGGCTTTTTCAAGATTAACTGGGCTGAGGATCTTACTTTCCTTTGATGCATTCGAGTATTCTGTGCTCGATGCGCTTCCTTTGGCTTGTTCGAGTTGGGTTGCTTTCTTTTTGGACGTTTCTTTGGCTTCTATCCAGGAAGAAACTATGTGATTTCGCTAGGAAATCTCCACAGACGGCGCTAAATTGTTTGACTCAAAAGTTATCAAATACTTTCCGAGCAAATCAATCGAGATAAATCAAGGGTAAAACATAGCCAATCATAATTAATTACTGAATCAGAAAACAAATTTGAGATATGTGAGTAATCAATTAGAGAAGGATATAAACAGGGTTTTATTCATCATTGTAGCTTGACATGCCTCTCCTTAAAGAGTTTCAGGATCTTACAGTTGTCTTGTTCATCGCCCAATTCATGGAGTATATTCCTCCATTTTTATGTATTCAGAATTGTGTAGAAGAAGAGGCCCCTTTGGAGGTTCTCTTTCTTGGTATTTATAGCTTCAAGCTGTGTTAGCTGGTGACGAATTGTCGTAGCTTGGTCGAGGAGACGTCCTATTGTCGCGAAAGGGTCGTGACCGTTGTTCACCCTAAGAACAGCTATCATGAGTTAAAAGTCAATTGCATTGACCATTCGTTATAAGTTGGTCAGGACGAGGCTGGCTCCGTGGCTGTCGTATGGTCTGGCTCCGTGACTGTCGTATGGTCAGATTTCTACCAATACAGTTATATTATATGTACAGGCGCTCAGCCAGGTGACATGCTAGCTCGATCAAAACCTTAGGCTATCTCAAGCTTTATCCTCTGTGTTTACAATTGATCTGACTTCTATCTCCTCTCAGTTAAGTCATCACCAAACCAGTAGCAGAGGTGCCTCTAAATCTTACGTTCTTTTAAGAAAGTCTTCTAAAGTGGAAAAATGGGACGGGATGTGTGTAAAATTAGTTTCTTGGATTGCTGGTGAAAATGCTGCATTAGATGCTAATTGACTTGCAGAAGGTCCATACAGCATATCATACAGCGGCCAATTATGTGATAGCCAGCTTTTACTGAGTTGATCAAGACTGTACGAGAAGTTTGAGGTTTACCTCGACTTGTCAAGTCTCCTGGGAGAATTAGCACAGTAAGACACTCTCGGGTGTTTAGGTTTGTGTGCTTTGATACAAAGTGCACATCTTGTGCGCAACTAGGACTTGTTTATTAGGAAATGTTGTGTCAAGTTACATGCTTTCTGGCTGGTTAATATGGGATGCATTCGGCCAGGCCAAAATAGGTAGAAAAGCTGAAGGAACAAACATGATGTGTAAGAATAAGTTAAACGAAAAAGAAAATGCATAAATCGGGATTGCTCTTTCCCAATAGTTAAGGCAAACAGGAATTTTTTCGGAGTCAGTTTGAAAACTAGATATTACTAACACTGACTGTGAAGACCTTCAGCATAGACCAAATTTTGCTGATTGGTTCTGGGCCTGGTAATATTAGAACTTGTTCGCCACAATCTAATTCAATTCATCTCTCTGTTTGCTTGATTTGCTCTGTTGTTGTGCAGTAAATATTGCCGAGGCATTGCTTGAGACGTCTAATTGTCAGCTTTAGGCAGGGATCAAGTCTTGCTCTCTGTCCAATTTGTGAACTGTGTCTTGTAGAGAGAAAAATAGGACTAGAACTTATGCGAGGGTTCAATGTAAAAGCTTCCGCTTTAAACATGCTGTGAAGTGCGCTAAACTCATATCTGTGAACAGTGAAAAGCTATGTGTCCAACTTATTTTCTTCAAGGTGTACATTCATCGCTCAACGAGCGAAACAAGAGGAGAGGATCGGCCTAGTGGAAGGACCCTTCGCCTTGGGAGTTCGAGTCATCAAGTGGGAAAAGAGGGGAAGACTATTATTGGTCCCTGGGGATGGGATTCCATATGAAACAAATAAAACTAAAGAAAGGAATCTTTAGGATGGTACAAAAGGACTCTATGCTCCTGGAGCAGGGGCGAAGCTATGTGTGGCCAAGGGTGGTCAACTGAATACCCTTAGTCAAAAAATTATACCGTGTATTGGGTAAAATATTACTAGCTATTGATTAAAAAAAAATTGACTTGGAACACCCTTCAATAGCCCACTGGCAAAGGGTGTTCAAAATTATTGAATTTTTGGCTTCACCACTATCCTAGAGGGATAAGTGAAAGAAAAAGATTGGATATGTCTGTGTGCGCGCGTGCGCAGCGAAAATAAATACTGCATTACCTAAAGTGACATGCCACTACTTTTGTATACTAATACCATTTTCTGCATAGTTACTAACATGAAACTTACATACTGAAACTTGTATCAATATATTCATATCAAAAGCTTACTCTTCTTTTCTTTTTCTTGGACTCTACTGCAGGTATGGATATTGTGACAAGTATAGCTGCCATTCCCACTTATAAACCATCCGAAAATATTCGACAGTATAATGGTTTTGCCGAGCTGCTTGGAGATGGAAGAGCAAAAACAGCTCGCGCAATCTGGAATAAACCACAAAAAACTGTTTATATAAGTGATTGTGGAGAACTCAAAGTGGCAAAGCCTACACTATCGCCTAGCCTACCTTGATATGTCGACATCTCTTCTCATTGCTCATTTTATTTCCATACACTTCGTTATATTACCATGACTTGTACATGATTCTCTTTTCTGCTGTATGTTACATTTGAGAAAAGAGGATTCACATAATGCACAGTTTTTAAGTTGAGAAGTCTGTACGATTAGGGATAATGGTGCAATCAAACTAGAAAAAGGTCAATGAGCTTAATAAAACTAAAATATTTAGTGGAGGATCTTGCAACTAGAGATGGTTAGAGAGGCTGATCTGTAATTTAAAAGCAGTGAATGTATTTCTCTAAGTATTTATTTATATTTCGATTAGGCACAATATATTGACTTGGTTTTGGTGTCCAATTCATCGTAGCTTTAGTTTAGGTGTATAAATGAAAAATTTGTGCAAGTTTGAAGAAGCAAGCTTTTCACCTTGCATTATGTTAACAGGTTCCGCCACCAACTCTAGCTGATAAGTTAAGCCATCCTTCTTTCTTTTCCGGAAATAGTGCAGAATAAAGAATGAGGTAGTCTATATCTTGTACTATCAAAATATATATCGGTCATAGTATACTCTATAAATAGGTCATTTCTTGATTACATATCTAGTGATATGAAGGTCACGGGTTCGAGCCGTAAAAACAGCTTTTTGCAGAAATGCAGGGTAATGTTGCGTACTATAGACCCTTGTGGTCCGACATGTCCCCGGACCCTGCACATAGCGGTAGCTTAGTGCATCAGGCTGCCCTTTTTTATCTCTAGTGAATGTTGTGTACGTGGGGTTTGGGAGGATGAATTAACCAAATAGCCGATGATGTATAATATGTATAACTATATATAATATATGTACACCGGCTAAAAAAAATAAATATTGAATCTAACCGAGGAACGTCCATCGGTCATTTGGGCCTATAGTAATGGACCAGCCCATGGGATTCTTCTACTCATCTGGCCTAAGCCCCACGTTACTGAAGCCCTTGACAAAATATACCAGAGTCAGTTACAAGTTGTAATTTCATGAATTCCTAAAAAAAAAAGTTGAGAGGTAGAATTGGAGTTGGTAAGCAGTGGCGAAGTGGTCAACTGCTTTCGTCAAAACATTATATTGTGTACGTCGATAAAATATTATATTTTAGAGGTATATAACATATATTGAATACCTTTTGTCGTAAAAAAAATCACTTTTTTTTTAAATTTGAGCGCCCTTAAAGAAATTTCTAGCTTCGTCACTGTTGGTAAGACATGAAAAAAAAAAGATTTTAGTTATATACAAAAATTGACAGTATAAAGATTTTTTGCATTATCAGTACAGTTTAACTTGTTATAATAGATTACTTATTATTTATACTAAATTAATACACTTATTTCTTAGATAACTTTAAAAAAAGACAAAAGAAGAAAAGAGGAGAGAAGAGCAAAGCAATGTCCTTTACCCTATACTATTAAATAAGTTAATGAGGTAAGCCAATGTCAAAGCATCTGAATTTTAAGTTGATAAAGTCAACTTCACTGCTGCTAAGATTCATGCGAACTTTTATTAAAAGCAAATTCTTTTCTCACACGTGATTGACCAATGGACAATACAATGTTCATATTCCATTTTTCTTCTAAAATTATGGTTCAAGCTTTTCCACGTATCTAAAATTATGGTTCAACCTTTTTCACATATCTTATGTCCTAATTGGACTTGAAAAAAAGATTTGGATTTTATAAGGAGGAAAAAACATAATTTTACAACAATTAAGTTCGAGTCCTGGAAATAGAATTTTTTTTATAGGAAGTGTTTTACTTCCATTAATAGGTTTACCAAACTTAAATTTAAATTAGTCGAATAAGTGAATTTCGAACAATGAATAATTAAGGACCCGTTTATCCATAATAAATTTTTTCTTTTTCTTTCAGAAATATGTTTGTCCATGAAATTTGCAAGTTTTTGAAAAAATTCGAAAATGAGTTTTTCAAAATTTTCAAAAAATACTTTTTTCTGATCTCACAAAACTGCAATATTTTTTCAACTGAAATGCACGTCTAAACACAATTTTAAATTCCAAATACTCTCATTTTCCAACTTAATTCCAAATACTACTTTTTTTAAAAAATTATAATTTTTAGTCCTCACGCCTACTAAATAAAGAAAATTGATTTAAAAAGGCAGTTTGGTGCACAAAACATTTCGCATCACTCAGAATCCGTGGAAAAGTTGCCTTCTAATGAGTATGATATAGACAATTTATTCTAATACAAGTACTAGTAGTTGGTTTCGCAATTTGAACTCGCAACCTATAAATAAAAAATTGATTTTGAATATCAAATTTAGTAGTAGATGGCAAAAAAAGAATCATTTTGCAGAATTGGCAAAATTTGGAGAGAATGAATGTGGCTAATATTGTGAACAACAATGATTCATGCAAAAAAGTAGTTGATGTCATTTCATATTTTGATAAGGAAATAAGCTATTACACAAAATCATGCTTGATTAGGTTGGAATAGAAGGAGTGGTCCATTGAGCTAAAAAGATGTTTGATGATGATGATAAAGGGATAAGATTTCACAAGTACAACAAAAAGGGACCACTGACATTTTGCTAAAACAAAGTCATTGAAAGAAAAAAGAGGTCCCCAAAATGCAAAAGCCCCATTTGTACAAGCAATAAGAGAAGGACCACAATTCCATAATCAAGAATTCAGCATGGTTTCAACTTGGTCATCCATGCTCAGAACCTATCTTTTATATATATAATATAATATATATATATATATATATATATATATATATATATATATATAAGATAGGTGTGTGTGTGCGCGTGTGAAAAATAAGTAGAAATAAAGTTACATATACATATTAAAATTAGTTTTTTCAATTCAGAATCCATGACGTTTAAATTCTAAATCTATCGAAAACACACAAGGGATGAACGTATTTTAATGTGTATGTAGATTATCAATTTTAGAGCATGTTTGGACATAAGAAATTTTTTCCTATTTTTCAAAAAGAAAATTACTTTTTCCAAAATCAATGTTTGGTCATAAAATTTCTCTTTTCACTTGAAGGTGCAATTTGGAATTTTCAAAAGTTTGAAAATTTTTAAAATTTTATCTCAGATGACTCACAAAATTTCAAAAATAGTCTGAAATTATATTCATATCCAAATGCAACTCTAATTTTTAAATATTATTTTTATTTGAAAAAAATTCACTTCTTTTTTGGAATTTTACAATTATTATGTCCAAACGCCGACATGATTTAGTTGAAACTTGAAAAAATATATTTTACAGTAGTTTTGAAAAATAATATTTGTAAGTTAAAATTATATTTGGACATGCATTTTTTTTTTGAAAAACAATTGAAGTTTTGTGAGTGGGAGAACGAGCTTCATCCAAAATCTACCTTAAACTAGATTTTTGGAACTTTAAAAATAATTTTAGAAATTTTTAAAAATAAATCATTAATATACGAACAAATAATATTTAAAAAAAAAATTAAAAAACGTTACCAAAATGTATAACCAAACGGGCCTTAGTTTCTTGTTTGCAAATTTTTGATGTTGGTGATAATGAATGTTTTTCAATATTTCAGAAGAACCACTGACTCTTAGCCAATTTAGTGTCTCTTTTTTTTTTTTGGCTTCCATTGTATAGCTTTGGGGTGCCAACTGACACTTATTTCGTGTATTGAGCTTTTGATACAATGCAGAAAATTCATCCTGTATTCGTTACTTGTATTGAGGCTCGATTCATCTAAATTCGTACGTATAAGTTATATATTTAAAGCGCTTTCTAAAAAAAACACCTTATACTCAAAGATCCAATCGAAAATCTCAACTTAAAAATAAATAAGTACTTACCATTCACTATAATCCTTATGGTGCTGGTTCCCCGCCGGGGGCATATGCAACTTGTTGCATACGGCGTTACGGGATATACTGCTTTGGCGAAATTTATTACTACTACAAATGCATAAGAAAATGAAAATATTGGGATAAATATAAAAAATGATACCAGTTATTATTATTATCATAATTTGTTCGTTAATTTACTTCTTCAAATTATAACATAGCTTATAAAATATCATGCATACGCCACTGCTTGCCACAGTATAATTAGTAGCTTTGAAAAGAAAAATTGCCACAAGAATTAGGAAGAACGAAGAATAAGCAACTTTTTATCAATTGATAATTAAGCAACTAGCAGTAAGTGATGCTTATTAATTTGCAAGATCATCTCATATTAGAATAATTAAGTGCTAATTATGCTTCAACTAATCACAAATCACAATTAGAAACGTTAACCATGAAAACAACAACAAGACAGGCCACCGAACCTTTTTTTTTCATTTAATATGTTTGATTAGTTAATGGCTTGTAGGTCCTAATCCTAGTTAATTATATACTAATTAATCTCTATACTGCATTTACCTTTATCATCAACGATGACGTTATCAGATGCGGATGTAGTGTTGCACACTTGCACTCACGAGTTCAATTGAACACATAAGTTTAAAAATATAATAATTTCAACTATAAAAACTTTAAAAGTTGAACTCACCCGCTTCTAGACGTTATCTCCAGAGGAAAAAGAAAACAGAAAAAAGATCTCCTCACATAATTTAATTATAATATTAATTAATTGATAATAATAATCACAAATGGGCTTGATTGAAGCTAATAAATTTGTTAATACAAAGAATATCTACCTTTCGTCATGTAGCTGAATCTGAATGAACCATTTTTATACTTTTCGTATTTTTATATTTTTCTTTTTCTAAACATTTTTGGTCTGAAATTATGATTAATCACAGAGAATCCTGAGATTTTTGTCATGAGAAATATAGGACAGGAGACAATGTTGTTAACTGATTCCACCCACGTTATGTTTACTTTATGAGTGGATAATGCATTGTTATTAGTACTAAATAAACAAGATGATAATGCTTGATTATTATTAAAACCTTTTCTTGGATCACCTTTAACCCACAAATTCCAATTAATCATCTCTTTAAATCCCTAATTATCACGGGCACGTCCTCACCATTTTGATCCACATTTCTTAAATATATAGACAAACATCTCTGTAATAGCCTCGTCTGTTTTGAATTTTTTTTGTTGTTATCGTGAATTGTTGTTATATAAAATATATATTATAACATAATATAAAAAATTGATTTCATAGAAAACGTGGCTATCGTATTAAAATTGTGTTATAAAAGATGTATGTTGTAGAGGTTTTATTATCAGGTTAAGCTTAATAATATTAAATTTTGATTATCAGGTTTTGATTTTTGAATTCCTTAAAATCAATTAACATGTGCGAAAATCTCTGAAAGATTGAAGGGACAATCTAATAATGGTGGTTGTTAGGAGATGTAATCAATAATCATGTAGAAGACAATGAGGATTAGTACATGTCATTTTCAATACATCCAAAACTCTCAAATTCAATATAATCTAAATTAAATAAAATAATAGTTTTATTTCAATATCGGCTCTTCAACTAAAGTATATTTAACCTTTAGGAGTAATTCACATATGTAAATAAAAATTTATATGCATCCGACGTTTAATATTAAATAAATAAATATAAGTAGCCTGAAGCACCACCTTAACTTTTCCTTGTTGCTAGTAATGTACATGGATCAAATTGATTCGGTTTTTATCAAAATTAATCAAACAAACTACATTGATTTGGATTGATTTGATTTTATCGAGGTTTTTCTCCTAATTTTGCAAGTATTTTATTACATGAATATTGTTTCAATCTTACTTTGTTAAAATTATAGATAAAGTTTTCATGAATTATATTTAGTAAAAATTTGAAAAACAGACAAACATGTGATCCATCAAAATATTCTTTTGGGAGAGTTTTCTTAGTAATACATGATAGTTCTTTTCTTTGCTGTCCAACAATAATTTTATTTGATGTACACTTTCAAGGTTAACCGAATTTAATATTTAAGCATAAAATTAATAAGGGGGATTTGCATCTATACCCATTTTTTGGGTCACATTTTAACTTGTGTCCGCTTTGCAAAAACAATTACAAGCATACTCGCATTTTCGCGTAACTTCAACATATAGGGCTGAAACGGCAAAGGCAATCACGTAAAACGTCAACATTCTAGTAGACGGGCCTCAAGTAGCAAGTGTGCTGAAGTTTTTGTTTGTAATTGTTGAACTTAAGAATAGTAACTGAAGTTTTATTCTCTATTTGTTAAAATTTTTGTTTGTAATTTCTGAACTTAAGCATAGTAGTTGACGTTTTGTTCTCTATTTGCTCAAGTTTTTGTTTGTAATTATTGAACTTAAGCATAGTAGCTGAAGTTTTATTCTCTATTTGCTGAAGTTTTTTTGTAATTGCACTAAATAAGCTGAAGTATTTTTGTCTTGGATTCATTCGTTTTGTCATAAAGCTTTTTCAAAAACTTCGGCAGAAGATGCTGAAGTTATTTAGTTCATTTATAAAAACTTCAGCTTATTTAGTAATTAAGTTTTTTTTTCCTAGATAAGCTTTTTCGAAAACTTCAGCAGAAGATGCTGAAGTTATTTAGTCCATTTGTTACAACATCAGCACTAAAAACTGAAGTTTTTTTTGTCCTTTGTCATAAAGCTTTTTCAAAAACTTCAGCAGAAGATGCTGAAGTTATTTAGTTCATTTGTAAAAATTTCAGCACTATATTGTCACGACCCGAATTTCCCACCATCGGGTAACGTGATTTACAGGTTATGGTTCGAGCAATAAAAGTAGCAATTAATACTTACGTTAAAGTAAATTGTCCACAATATATCATTTAGAGTGCAACACTATCCTACATTTTATGTGAATATTGAGATGCCTTGTACACCAAATTGCCAAGCGAAATTATGGTATTCAGGAAAAAAGGAACAAAATGGATAGGAACCAATCATTTTTATTTCTGGTGCTAAGGCAAGACCTAAGTAAAGTAAGAACATACAACGGACATTACTTGTTTTTTTAATAAATATATACAAAGTTATTTTGAATTTATATGAAGTACATTCTTACGTTGATCACAATAATTCAAGGCACAAAACGCACTTAGGACTTAAATTATGACAATAAACTGACATTACTTACACAATATCCTGTAAATTTTTTATTATCTATGCTGAATATTTACACCAAATTAAGTAATCTGACATTATTAATTAGAAAAAAATTGAAGTAAAACAATATGTTATTTAATTATAGTTAAATGATAATATAAGTATACTAGACACGTGGTTTTGCATTCATTGGCTTGATATAAGTATATAAAGACGGCAATACCATAGTGATTAAAACTATATTTTAACTTATAGAACGTTAAATAATCTTAAGTTGAATAATATGAGAATAAAATTTGGAATAAACAAATAACAAATGAACTAAAAATAATTTTTCCTTTAAGATACGATTTTGAAACAACTATTCAATCCCATTTTATATGAAACTAGTACTCCAAGTCAAATGAAGTAGTTTTTTTCATTACTACAACATTTTTCAATTGTTGATGGCCGGCTTGGCCATAAAAGAAAATTTTACTTTTTTTCGGAATCAATATTTGACCATGAAAATTTTAATTTTTGTGAAATTCAAATTTTTTTTGAAAATTTAAAAACTCCACAAAGCCGTTATTCAAAATTTTACTTCGATCACTTACAAAAATTCAAAAATACCTCGAGATATTCATGCCCAAACACAATTCGAATTTTTAAATTTCCTTTTTACTTTTTTTTTCTCACTTTTTTCAAAATTTCACAATTCTTATGTCCCCTTAGTTACAAAAGTTGCAAATTATAATATTTATACAGAGTTCTAAAACATTTAATTTTTATGTTAAAAATTAAAACTGAGATATAAATTTATGTCAAAGGAATTATTTATTTTTTGGTCTCCTATTTTGAGTCTCGTCGTTATTTTTGAGATCACAAAAAAAAAAAGTTCCATTTTTTGTAGCACTAATTAGTTACGAGTTGGAGCTTTCAAAATAAAATCATCCCTGAAATTTTAGGTTTTCGTACAATAAACAAACGTGTCAGTAAATATTGATCTTGTCTTACTTAGGTCACCAAAATTTATTAAATATTTGAGTTTTTTTGTGGGCCCCATTAAAGAAAATGGCAGCGTACAGCTTGTGATATTTCAGATGAGGACTTCTTTTGAATGTTCTGTTTGAGAACTAAAAACGGGAAAACAAAATTAGAAAAAAAAAAACAATGAAGGAAAACATAAAGAGAAATGAAAAGAAGAGTAGTGGTGATGCGTTTAATTATAAAAAAAAAAAAAGGAACTAGCTATCGTTGGCGTTTGGATAATATTTGATTGAAATTAATATTTAAAAAATGGTTTTGAAGTTAAAAGTGAAACAAAATATTTGGAGTCTTATAAATACATTTTTAACTTCAACTAAATATTGTCCGATCATTAGAATATATTCTTGGATTTGGCTATCTGAATTCATTCATTGAATGCCAAGTTGACCAATTAACGAGGAACTTATGCAACGTAAATTTTTTCATTTTATATTTTGGTTTCTTACCGGGTGCTTGGTATACCCGATAGAAGCAGATTCGGGATTTTAAATATATGGGTTTTTGTCGCAAACTCAAATTAATATACAATAATAACTGGACACACAAATAGATATTTAATAAATATTTTAACAAAAATACAAGGTCTACGCAAAAATTACTGAATTCTCGAAAACTCATGTATCATACGCATGATCCGCCCATGTTTCCCAATTAAGAATTGGAGTCGCATAAGACCGACTAAAGACTAAAGAGAGAAGCGCTCTTTATTATAATTTTTTTCATTATAAATATGATGCTAGGTAGCCATTGTAAATGGCTACTATTTAAAAATTAGTTGATATTTTCTGAATTTTAGTTTAAATTTTAATTTTTCGGACACAAATATTCCAAAATTTCGTAAGACCCACTAAAAAAAGAAGAGTCCACATATTTTTTTTGGGAAGACACAAGGGAATCTACACAAAATATTCATAAAACCTAAACTAATTATTTACCCACAAATTAATTATAAGGATTATCCATGTGGTTAAAAATAATTACCCACCCCTTCACTTTTCTTCCACCAAAGTGTTAGCATTCAAAATCACGATGTCATTATTATTATTATTTTTGTAAACAAAGATAATATACTAATAATATTAATTGCGTACAGAGGTTTGATGCATGTATGGCATTCTATTACAAACTACGATGTCATTGTTGTTACAACTATCTCCCCCCCCCATTCACTTATGTGCTTTATTTATTATTTAGTGCAATATTTATAGAGAATATGGAGAAATCACTACTTTCTTGACATATATACAACAACAACTACCCATCATTCACTTATGTGCTTAATTTATTATTTAGTGCAATATTTATAGAGAACATGGAGAAATCACTACTTTCCTGACATATATACAACAACACCTACCCAATAAAAATCCCACATAGTGGGGTCTGGGGAGGGTAATTGTGACGACCCAAAGGGTCATCACTTGTTTTATTAATCATTTCGAGCTTTTGAGGCCTTGAAAACCTCATTTATAGTTGCCTCGATTTGCGTACACAGTTCGGGCACAAAGCTGGAAAAGTTTTATGTTGAAATATGTGAAATATGTGAAAAAGTTGGAGAATTTTGATATTAATATTGATATGGTTGACTTTGGTCAACATTTTTGGTAAACGGACCCGGATCCGTGATTTGACGGTCTCGGAAAATCCGTAGAAAAATATGGAACTTAGGCGTATGCCCGGAATTGAAATCCGAGGTCTAGAACCCCGGTAAAAGAATTTTTCCGTTAAATTGTTTTCTGAAAATGTTTAAGGAAAATGAAACTGAATTTTGATTAAAAAGTACTGTTATCGGGCTCGTATTTTGGTTCCGATGCCCGGTACAAGTCATATATATTGGTTAAGCGCTTCCTGTAAAGTTTGGTTGAAAACGGACGTCGTTTGACGTGTTTTGGCTTTAAATTGGAAATTTTGGAAGTTATGAAATTTTGAAAGAATTCTTGAGATTTAAGGCTCAATTCCTTGATTTTGATGTTATTTTGGCGATTTGATCGCGCGAGCAAGTTCGTATGATGTTTTTGAGTTAGTGTGCATATTTGGTTTGGAGCCCCGAGGGCTCGGAGTGTTTCGAAGGTGGTTCGGGGTGTTTTTGGATTTGAAAACACAGCAGAAATTCTGCTGTTTCTGCAGAGGGATTTTGTTCTACGCGATCGCGGCCTCATCCACGCGATCGCACAACATTGGCCAGTTCTTCTACGCGATCGCAGCATCCCTCACGCGATCGCGTAGCTTCCAGTTCTTCCCCCACGCGATCGCAGTCATGTTCACGCGATCGCATAGGCCAAATAGGCTGCCCGGTGAGTTTCCTCTACGCGATCGCAGCATCCCTCACGCGATCGCGTAGCTTCCAATCTTTTCTCTACGCGAACGCAACCATTTGTACGCGATCGCATAAGAGGCCAGTCTTTCCTCTACGCGATCGCAGCCTAATTCACGCGATCGCGTAGGGTAATTTCGCCCAGTGAATTCTTCAGCTCAAAAATAGAACACTTACGGGATTTTATCCCATTTTCACAAACCTCTCTCTTCTCCATAGCTTCTTGGGCGATTCTTGAGCAATCCTTCTTCATACTTCTTGGGTAAGTGATTCTTGACTCGTTTTGTTTGTTTCCCATCAATATTATTTGAATTCCTAGGCCTAAATATGTGTAAATTGGTAGAAAAATTAGAGAAATGGGTATAGTTAGGGTTTTCAAAGAATTTGCGATCTAGACCTCGTTTTGGTGTCAAACTTAAGAACAAATTGTATATTTGAACTCATGGAAGATTGGGTGAACTTATTTTGGTTCGAAACTTGAGTTTCGATTATGTGGGCCCGGGGTCGATTTTTACTATTCCGGGCAGAATATCGTAAAAATCATATTTAGCAATATGAACTAGTTTGATAAGTAGAATTGACGATATTAAATCAATTGTGTATAGATACGATTGGATTGGAGTCAAATTCGAAAGGAAAAGGCATTGCTACGGATTGAATCGTTCGTAAACTTTCGAGGTAAGTTGTTTGTTCTATCCTAGCTTGAAGGAATAGGAATTTAGTTATGAATAAATTGTTGATTAAGAGTTATTGGTGTTATACCGGTAATAAAGATAAATTGTTGAAATTATTATCAATTATTGGTTTAAAACCGGTAATTATAAATATTGTTGATATAGAGATTATTTGGCTAAATGCCGGTAATATATATATTTATGAATTGGGATCGTGTGGCACGCCGACCACTTATATATTTATGAATTGGGATCGTGTGGCGCGCCGACCACTTATATATTTATGAATTGGGATCGTGTGGCGCGCCGACCACTTATATAATAAGAGATGGGATCGTGTGGCACGCCGACCACGAAGTGATTTAAATCTTGGCATTGGCCATGGTTGCCGGTAGCCTATTGATATATTTGGGAGCGGGTGGTACGCCTACCACAAGATATAATTACCGTGATAGTTGGGAGCGGGTGGTACGCCTACCACGAGATATGAAATGAGAGAGGAATTGAGACATGAAAGTAAGATTTATTCTGTTGATTAGATTATTCTGGATATCGTGAGTTATTGACTGTTATTTCAAAGCAGAGTATTTCCTTATAAATGTATTGTATATATATATATATATATATATATATATATATTGCAACTGTACAGGTTTATGTGGGTGACTGGCCTTAGCCTTGTCACTAGTTCGCTGGGATAGGCCAGGCACTTACCAGCACATGGGGTCGGTTGTGCTGATACTACACCCTGCGCTCTTTTTGCGCAGATACAGGTTACGGACAGCAGTAGCGGCAGTAGCGACTTGTGGATTTTCCGACTATTGAGATTACGAGGTAGCCCTGCAGGCGTCCGCAGGACCCGTTGTCTCTTCTATCTATGCTTTTCATTATGTTATCTCATGTAATCGAGATAAACAGCTTGTATTTTCTTTCAGACAATTATGTGTATTATTCTTAGAAGTTCGTGAGTATTGTGACACCAGTCTTAGGTAGTGTATCATGTTTGGGTTTTCTTTATCATACTTGACTAAGTCTTCCGCTAATTTTGATTATTCCGCTGTAATTTATATGTTTTTAATAATAAGTCTTAATAAGAATTTGTTAATTAATGGAGGTGTAATTAATATTTGGCTTGCTTAGCTTCCATTTAGTAGGCGCCATCATGACCCCGATGGTGGGAAATCCGGGTCGTGACAGTAATGTGTACGCAGACCTTACCCCTGCCCCGGAAGGGCGGAGAGGCTGTTTCTGATAGACCCTCGGCTCAGAACGACAAGAATAAAAGAAAGCATGGAAAACAAGAAAGGAAAGAGAAGAAAATTCATTAGTAATTCCGGTAAAAAACTATTGTAGTAATAGAATCATAAGAAAATAAAAAATCAAAAGATGAACGACATGCAATAACAGTAACCAGAGATTAAGGCATCTAAAATAGATATCGAGAATGTTGTGGGTTCAACAATAAATTATAAGGCATATAAGATCAACCTTAATCCAACCCCGCCACACCCCCAGAATGCAGGAAGGGAAGCACCACTACCCCTATCCTACAACTCTAATATTTGTCCTATATGCCTTCCTATCAAGGGTCATGTCCTCGGAATTTTTTTTCTTTTTTGTGGATTCTCAGAGGGAATTGTATGAGCTTAAGGATTTATACTTGTAGCTCGCTATTGTTGAGCTTGAAGCTTTTGAATTGAAATTTCAACATAAGATTTGTTATTTGATTCAAAGTAGATATTTTAAAAAGTTGTTTATAGTGTGTTTAAAAAGTTCGTACCGAAGATTTTTGAAGATTTATTATTTTAAAATATTAAATGCACAATTAAAGGACCTTGAAGCTGAAAACTCATATCGATTGCTTGTTGAGTTTGCAGTTGTTTGATCAAATCCTGCTTGGGTTTTGTTTGAAATTTTAATTAGAAGTAAAGCTCGAGCCACTTTGGTGAGGATTTTGCAGCATCGTTGTGAAATTTGGGTTTAAATTAAGTTAAACTAGCGAAGAATGATGGATTTGTACTGTATAACAAAATGGTATAAATTTATACCAATTTAGCATATAATTTTTAATTTGTACAATTTATATTGACAGTATAGCCTTATAATATATAGTATAGTATAATAGTATACCTTTATAATTTGGCCCTTTTTAAATTTATTGAATTTTTTTATTGGAATGTTTTAAATCTTTAATGGATTTTTCACGACTTTTTTCAAATTTTTATTAAACAGAAATAATTACTTTCAAATGTTGAATGAAGGTTATGGCTAAAGTTGAGCCAATTTGATAAATTTTTTAAATTAAAGTTATAAAGATTGGGTTGAATTGAGTTGAACTTGTGAAAAAAGATAGAATTTATCATATATACCAAAATAGTATACATGTATGCTGATTTGGTATTATAGAGGACTGACCTCTTTTTGAAGGAATGAACCATACCTATATCATGTCAGTAATGATATATACCATATGAGTATATCATAATGGACTGCCGAGTTCTTTTTTTGTTAAAGGAATGAACCGGTCCTCTATGATAACCTGTTAGTATATGAATATACTAGGTTGCTATCTTTTTCATTGGAACCTTTTTCAATGTTTCAATAGAGTTTTCACGCTTTTTTTTCTTTTTTTTCTTAAACAAAAATACTTAGTTTGAAATGTTGAATGAAGACGGTAGGAGCTAATTGGTGGAGATTTTGCACTAGAAATATGAAGTTTGGGATGAAATGATGTTGAGTTAGCGAAGTAGATGAATTTGTATTATAAACCAAAATGCTATACTTGTTGATCATTTGGTACCATAAAGGACTAGACTCTTTTTTGTAGGAACTAATCAAACCTCTATCTTGTCAATATGGAAATATATCATGTGGGTATCATATGAAAAAAATAGTAAATTTACTATATTAGTTATATTTTATTGTTGGATAAAATAAAGATGAATAAAAGAAAGGAGCAAACAAAAGTGAATGTGATAAGATTATGTAGAAAAATAAAAAAGAAAAAAAATGAGTTAAATGAATTTTAAAAAAAAAACAATGAAATAAAGAAAATTAACAAAAGGAAAGAAATAAAATAAAAATAAAGAAGCCAAAATTGAGTACGGAATCAAATTATTGTAAAAAAAAAAAATATGATTGAAAAAAACATAACAAAAAGAGAGAAAGAGCAAAAATAACGAAAAAGAAGAAAAAAGAAAAGGATAAAAAAAAGTCAATTTCCCATAAAAGCTATAATGGATAGAAAAAATAATTAATTTAATTTTTACGAGCAAAGTTCTAAAAATCCCGGGACACAATGCCAATGTCCAACAAGTGTCAATTCCAAACCCCTAAGAATTAATGCACAAGGTACATTAACACTGGTGAATAATACTGTAGTAGTAATGAACATTAAGGGAAAATTCTTGTGTGGTCTCAATCTATACTAATAATTGGCACGTAGTAGTGGTAGATACATGGTATGTGAGAGAGAAAATTTAAACATTTCAATCATTTTATTTTATATCAAGTTTAGTTTAATGTTGTGTCTTAGTTTTGAGCCATTCATTTGTGTTTGGTTCATACCCTTTCCTTTTTCGTATTGGTAAAAATAAAATGTCACACTGGTCTAACGACTCAATTAGGGGCAGAGCTAGGGATTAAAGGGTTCATTTGAATTCCTTTCAAAGAAAATTATAATATACTACATACAAATTTAAAATTATTTTTTATGTATAAAAAAATGGGTGTTAAATATATTTGAATTATTAGTGTGCTTATATATTCATATTTAAATCCCCTTAATAAAATTTTGGCTTCACTATCGGCCAAAATACGCGGAGAACAAGAATATTTGCCTAGTTTATACATTATAGGCAAGGATATTCATGCCTCAAACAAATAAAGATGGTAGCCCGGTTCATAAAGTAATTATGTTTAGGTAAGTTTGGAGAATACCGCGCCCTAAAAATATGATGTGGACAATCTATTTTAATATTATAAACATTGGTGACTGTTTCCGGGATTAAAACAAATATATAATATATACACTTATTGATTTATTATAAATATCTGAATCAGGGTATATGTAACAGGCCACATTTGTCTTTTGAATACTCCTACCATAATAGACGATCGCGTTATCTTATCCAACAGGACTACAAAGTGATAATTTGACTTTTTCATAGACAATGTGACCCCAATATTTTTACTTTTTGTAATCTTATAGTTAATACATTACTTTCGGTTTTGTCAAATTAAAATTTTGCAATCACCGTTTTCATATGCAAAAAATGAGTTTTCTTTTTGTCATAGATCATTGCAAATTGTTATTTTTTCAAGTAATATTTTGTTTTAGCTCAATACACAAATTGACACGTCAAACTTGCTTATTTTGTTTAAGACTTCTTTCTTTTACAAAGCACATCTATTCTCTATAAGGTAATATAAACTCACTTAATTAAGGTATACCGCTTTCTTTGCTTTCATTTTATCCCAAACCACGTCATTCCACCACCAGCAACCTCGGTGCCCGCCAAAGTAGCCCTTTGAGGCCCTTAGTACCTCTCGCCACTTCTCTTATACAGTCTGCTGTCGCCGTCCACATAACGCTAGCATCCTCGCCACTTTTCCAGGCTCTCATAGCTGTTAATCGCCTCTCCAACTCCCGCACACTGTCCTTAGTCAAAACTCTCAGCTTGATCCTCGGTTGACCCCGTATAAACCTCTTATTCCACTTTATCAAGATACAGTCGTCCATCACTAGGAGCCTATGTCGTGTCGCGAGGTTCTCACTCGGGATCACCTTACAATCCTAACCCCTTATAAAGAATTAATGAAAAACACTACTAATTAAAGAATTAATAATTTTCAAGCCGATACATGTATTATTGTTTTCTAATACATCCTACCAAATTACCCTTTAATTACGAAGTCAAAATAAATAAATATATATATCTACCCTCTACGAAAAACAAATACTGAATTCATCCAAACCCAATGCCAAAAATGTCGTCCACCATTGCGGCTTTGTGGGGGGCGCAATGCCCTTGGGGTATAACTAGTACAACAATAATATACCTAGTATATAATCAAAGTATGAGGTCTAATCGAGGTATAACTAGAGATAAATAAAAGGAGATGATAATATAAAATGAAACATGGTATATTCCATTCTTTATTGTTAATTAACGAATTTTATTAAAGAGCAATACGATGCGTAAAGTATCCACTATTCGTGCGCCTCAATTTAAGCGATGTGATATAGATAACTTATCCCAATACTAATATTAGTCATTGCTTCCATGATTATAACTCGTGACCTATAAGTAGCATAAAAATAAAAATATATACAAATATAACTAATAAAAAATCTTCAATTAGTCTATTTTTATTTTTGCGTCTTTACTTAATAATGAGAATAAAGACAGACGTAAGTCACGTAACACAAGGTATGGGAAACTAACGAACAAATATCTTCGAATTTACTAACTAATTAGGTGTATTAGATTGACAGGTACAACATCAAGGCGTTGATTGATGAGCGATTGCCATTGCAGTGACGGCAACTACAACAATCCTTAATATATTAAATTAAATTAAATAAAAGAAAAGGTAGAAGAAGTAGGTAGGGGACCATTCTCGTATTATTGGACACATGTTAATAGGTCAGCCCCACAATTCCCCCTACTGTGAATAGCCAAAAAGCAGCTCCTACTCCCAATGGCTGCCGCGTCTGATTATTTTTTTAGTTTTTATTTTTATGAATTACATTATTATTATTATTATTATTATTATTATTATTATTATTATTATTATTATTATTATTATTATTATTATTATTGTCCATCTTGATTTTTGTGATAAGCGAAGTAAAATTATCTGGAAGGGGCTACATATAACCTTTTACTATAAAAAAGCGTTTACATATAATCCTTGTTATTTTGAATTCAAATATAATCCTTTTATTATATTATCGGTTAAGGGCCTAATTTATCCTTCTACTATTATAAATAGGGCTAATTTATTATCTGTTTAATCAAAAATATATCTACCGTTATATATTAGGGTCATATTTATCCTTACACATTAAAAACTATATCCCTTCTTTTAAAATTCGAAAAATGGCCAAATATACTCCTCTACTTTTAAAAAATAAAAATTATGAAAAAGAATATTTTTCAAACACAAAAGTATTTTGTTAAAAATAACTTTTTTAGTTTTTAAAAAACGAAAATGTTAAAAATGAAAATATATTTTCTGTTTTTACAAGAAAAAGTTTATACAAATTTATTTTTTCAGTTTTTACAAAAAGAAAATCTTTAAAAAAACTGAGAAAAAAGGCATTTTCCAAAAAAAATTGTTTGTTAAACTAAGTAGATACTGAAAAGATTTTATAAAATAAATTGTAAAAACTAAAAAACTCATTTTTTTAAGAAAATAATTTTTTTTGTAAAAACTGTTAAAACTAGGGGGAAATGTAAAAACAAACCAGTTTTAACAAAATATTTTCTTTATTTTAATACTGAAAAAAATATTTCCAACAAAATATTTTTTGTTTTTTGAAAAATGTTTGTTTCTTATTTTTTCAGTTTTTTAAAGATTTTCTTTTTGTAAAGCTGAAAAAATAAATTTGTATAAACTGATTTTTTTTGAAAAACAAGAAAATAATTATTTTTAAACAAAATATTTTCATTTTTTAAAACTAAAAAGTTATTTTCAACAAAATATTTTCGTTTTGAAAATTAACTTTTTTCATTTTTTCATTTTTTGAAAGTAGAAGATATATTTGGCCCTTTGCCGGATTTTAGAAGAAGGGATGGAGTATTTAATGCGTATAGGTAAATATGACTCTAATATATAACGGTATGGATATTTTTGATAGAAAACGTAAACAGATGATAAATAAGGCCTATTAATAATATTAGATGGACAAATCAGACCCTTAATTGTTATATTATTGATTCTTATGTAACATTTTTTCTGTTAAATTTATTTAAAATGGACACTAATCATTTGTGATACTTATATTTGATGAGTTGTATGTCGCATGGTTTGCCACCACACCTCCCCTAACATATTTTACCACCCTCTTCTATTTATTTTTTTCCTCCACTATTATTGTTACCATTAGCGTTACCATGAGAAATATTGTATTTCAAGATTTAACCTTTTATGTATGGATTAGGGGCACTAAGCTGTCATGCTATGTGACATCCGCATTATCAAATATCAGTGTTATATATGATTAGATATTTATCTTGGACAAATTTAACAGAAGATAGGTATATGTGAACTAATAGTATTGCGGTAGGAATATATTTGGATCAAAATATGACGAATGATATATTTAAATCTTTTTTCATAGTGCTAACTCTTTTGCCGTAAAATTATACTCTCACGATTCCACATAACAAACTCTCCTTTTTTAATAGTCCTAAATATAATATTTCTTCCGTTTTAAAAAGATCACATTAGTTTGACTTAAAACAAACTTTAATATAAAATTGAACACTTTTAAAATATGCGGTATTAAATAAGTCACAATATCTAAATGACTAAAAATATTTTTTATTAAAAAAATATTAAAAGATGTCAATTATTTTGAAACAGACTAATAAGGAAATACTACCAATATATTTTAGATAGAGGGAGTACTACATTTCTTATTTGAAATAATTTATTTTTTAAAGCACTTCGCTCGACCATATAATGAATATATTTTAAGCTAATTTTATACTTTTATTCTTAACGAATTAATTTATAGTCATATATTATCTATAGTTTATTATAATTCATAAGTTTTAGAACTTTTCATTCCTTTCTTAAACTTTGTTTCAAGTTCCAATACTGTCACCTAATTTGAGGCGAAATTTTTCTTCCTAATATTTATTTTACTTATAAATATTTAACTTTCTAAATATATTCAAATATAATTAAACTTCTAAAAATTATTTTTGACACCCTTTCAAAAAACTTTTTTTTAAAATTCAACTAATTTAATCAAAGGGTAGCTAAAAATCAAAAGTTTCGTTCAAAACGGATCTTTTGCCGGCTGTTTCGGACTTGGTTATATGCATTACGGTGCGTGCTCCCGACATTGGACCCAAAAAAATTTAAGAGGAGGGCGCAACGCGTGGGAAACAGTACGGAATTTTAAGACCACTGACTCTTCTCTTTTTTATCTCTGTTTCTGGCAAATAGCAAAAGTCTTCTTTCCATTTTCTTCTATTTTTCACGCGCCCTCTTTTTCTATTCCTAGAAGTGCAGCAGTATTAGTAATACTACTACTTACTTTTATTCCATAATAATTTCTTTACGGCGCTCTCTTTTGATTTTTTGAAATCTCTATCTTTAAGGAAGAATGATAGAGATTTTGACAAAAAAATTGTGGGTTTATTGATAATCAAAAGTTTCTCCGTGTCCTACTAGTAGTATTAGCACTAGTCATGTACTTTTCTATTCCTAATTCCTTGATATCCTTGATACTACAAGTAGTTGAGGTCTGGTAGCTATTATTTTAATATTATTATATGTCGATTTATTTATGGTACATATGTCTTTAATGTTTAATTAATTATTTATGTGATGTATGCTGGTGTAACTAATGCTGTTTTTGTTTTTGTTTTTATTTTTGTTTGCATTTCTTTTCCCTGCGCCGAGGGTCGATTGGAAACAGCCTCTCTGCCCTCTTGGGTAGAGATAAGGCTTGTCTACATATTACCCACCCAGACCTCACTTTGTGTATAGTGGATTGTTAATGTTGTTGTACAAGTAGTTGACGCTAGGCTTGTACTCTCGTAGACCTTGTTCTGTGTTATTACAGTTGGCTTTTATTTTGTTGTTGCTATAATTTGGTTATTGTTTCCTTTCGCCGATGTCTATCAAAAATATACTTTTATGAGGTGGAATAAGGTCTTCATATACATTATTTTCTCCAGATACTATTTATGAGATTTTGCTGAGTTTTTTATTGCTATTATTATTATATGTAAAAATAAATTTTCTATGTGTAAAAAAAGAAATAGGGTCATGAAATTAAAAATAAATTTTTTATGACTTGATTTTTTGTAAGTATTTATTTTGGAGACTCGATAAATTTGTATTTGCATTTTCTACTAGAGTTTTATTCATTTTCAAAGTTTGAATTGAGACCTCTAGTTAGTTGTGGAATGATTGTATGGGTCCAAATTTGACCAACGGTGACAATTGATGAGCACTACGAACGACGGGTTACCCCCGATCGACTTTCTAAGAGAGACGATCATAAGACGGACGACCATAAGGCGGACGAAAGACTGTACGACCCTTGCAACGTTGTAAGCCCCTTATGAGATATTAAGAATACTCCGTCGAATATTCTTTGTGTTTTGTCTTTTACTACTTATTAGGTTTTGATTCCTAGGTTATAAATGAGGGAAGAACCTTGTATATGGGGGTGAGAGAAAAAAGAGAATGTCAAATTTTATAAACAAGAAGTCTTCATTTTTATTTATCTTTCATTCTATAAATATTACACTTAGCTAAGATTTACCCTTTCAACTTAGATTGATTTGTTCAAAAGGATTTTTCATCTAGATTCTCGAGGGAAAGAATCACTTTCCTTCAGTTTTATAAAAACCAACTATGGCGGGAAAGGAAGAAACGAGGCTAAAGCAATAGTGGATGTCACAAACAACCTCATGAGCTCCCTCAACGAAGTCAATGGAGAAGACAACGAAAATACAACACCAAGTGCTACGCGTGAGAGAGATATCCCGCCTCTTTCACACGGGGATTTAACAATCATGTGCAAGAGGGAAACCTCAACATCCGCGGCAGAGGGAACGCCGCCATCTGTCAAAAATATACTAGAAGAATTGTTGAAATGTACCTTGAGCAACATGCTTGAGAAACCCGCTCAGAGAGATACCGAAGACATGTTACCTGCAATAGTCGCAGATGAGCCAAACACTATACGAACAACTAGCATCCGTACTATCACAAATATAGGCAACGATGTGCTCACGACAATCTTAAAGAAAATGGAAGAGATGAAAAATGAGAATAAAATGCTCCACGACTTGATGAAGGAACATAAGGATATGGTAGATAAAATAAAAGGCGCTCCAGAGTTGTTACCAAAATGCGATGAGGGTCGGTTCGTCGAACAACCATATAGTGAAGGATCGACTCCCCATTCTATTCCAAAAACCTTCAAAATGCCACCATATTTTAAAATATATGATGGTACCACGGACCCAAATGACCACTTGATCCATTTCGTCACCACGATGAAAGGTAACAATCTATCAAAGCAACAGGTACCATCTGTATTGCTAAAGAAGTTTGGCGACACTCTAACAGAGGATGCCTTGACATTTACCAACTATCATTGCATTCGGTATCAACATTTGAAGAAATGGCAGATAAGTTTCGTCATCGCCCATGCGAGAGCAAAAAAGAAAGAAGCCCGATCAATGATATCTTCGCCATCAAGAAAACAATGGGCGAGGGACTCCGAGACTTCTTAGCCCGATTCAACAGGGTAAGAATGAGCCTACCGAACGGGTTAGAGGGATTGCCAGTAGCAGCCTTTCAAAGTGGGCTAAACAGAAACGAGTCAAAAGTAACCAAAAAGCTACTAAGTAGACTCATGAAATACCCCCCACCATATGGAAAAAGATCCATAACGCCTACTGTACCGAAGTATGGGCAGACGAGGATGATCTGAATAGCCTGCTCCAGCGATTGACATCATTCAAGGCTGAGGCAAGGAGAGATTGCCGCAACAACAACCGAAGGGATCAACCATCGCATTTTAATTGGGAAAGTCACCAGCCCTACGTCCGAACCTCCAATCCACCTCCTCTACGATATGCAGACGTCGTGCGTCAACATGCTTCCCCTTCCCAAGGTGAAAGAGGTATGCCCCCACTACTATCAGCTCATAACTCTTGTGTTTCTCCTTCAGAAATAGTGTACGCACTAGAAAAGCTTGGCACAAAGTTGTAGTGGCCATAAAAAATGAAGTCAGATCCGAGCACCAGAAGGTCAAACGTGTTGTGTGAATTCCACCAGGAAAGAGGACACATGACCAAATATTTCATAGGTCTAGGACAAGAAGTGGTTAGAATGTTAAACTAGGGATACTTGAAAGAACCGATGAGCGACCGAGGAAGGGCCAATTTTGCTCGTGAACGTGACCAACCCCTAGGACCTCCAAAATCACCGTCTCCAACCCGTACCACACATATGATTATTGGTGGCAGTGATAAAACGGTACTAAACTATGTGAAATTCACCACCACACATAAACTCAAACAGACGGTCGCTCACGAATGGTACGACGACCTCGAAGAAAGTATCATCTTCGATAAGTCGAACATTGATGGTTTGTCTTACTCTCACTATGATGCTTTGGTTATAAGGTGGATGTTGGTAGTGGTGAGTGTATTGTTCACCCACGATTCCTCATGCAAATAGGGCTTAAAGATAAATAATACCAAGTTGCATAACACTAACGGGTTTTAATAATGCTGTAGAGTAAACCTTAGGGGAAATACTGCTGCCCGTCTTGGCAGGGGGAGTCACCTTGGAAACGACATTCCACGTAATGAACCAACAAACCACCTACAATGTTATCATAGGATGACCATGGATACACGCCATGCATGTCGTTCCGTCAAACTTCTATGAGGAAATAAAATTTCCCACCTCATGGGGGATATTCAACACTCAAGGTGAGCCACACGCCGCCCAAGAATGCAACCGGATAGATCAAAACTACACAAACACCAAGCAACTAAAAGGGGAAAGTGTGGAGGCATGGCAATCAGCCGTGTTGAGAACCAAACTCGACACACAAGCTGTCACGACCCGGATTTTCCACCCCCGGGAGTCGTGATGGCACTTACTGATGAGAGCTAGGCAAGCCAACCTTTAACTACCTTTATCATCAACCAATTTACTTCTTTTAACAATTATCAGTAATATCATGAAAACAGCGAAATAATGTAAATAATTGGAATCCTTAATTTAAAAAATCTGAATAACATTGCGGAAAGTCAACATAAATCTCTACCCAAGAACTGGTGTCACATACTCACGAACTACTAAGAGTACTAAATACAATCGTTTGAAAGAATGTATTATTGTTTGTCTCGAAGTACATGAGATGACATACTAAAATAAAAGATAGAAGAGACGCCGGGCCTACGGACGCCTGCAAGGCTACCTTGATGTCCCGCTGGACTAAAGTCTAACTCCCGTGCTAATGTAGTTGCTGTCCAACATCTGGATCTGTGCAAAAGAGCAGAGTGTAGTATCAGCACTACCGACCCCATGTGCTAGTAAGTACCTAGCCTAACCCCGGTGAAGTAGCGACGAGGCTAGACCGGACTACCATGTAAACTTGTGGAAGTTTATATATATATACAGCGGAATCAAATACAAGGATAGATAAATAGTATGAGAGGGGGAGCATGTTGTGGGGAAATAACAATTTCCAAATAAAAGTCGTCCAGTAATGAAGGAAATAACACAACTCAATCATAAATAATGAAACAGATATTAACAAGTGCACGACATCACCCTCCGTGCTTTTACTCTCATACTTCCCAATCAATGCACGGCATCACCCTTCGTGCTTTTACGCTCGTTCCTCACATATAATCAATAGAATCGGCACAGAATGGTACATCGTGCGACACGATATCACCCTTCATGCTTTACTCTCTTTCCTCTTAATAAGAAAACAACTCGCGGCATAACACTTCGTGATTTACACTCTTTCCTTATAATGAAGAAAAAATGTACGGCATCACCCTTCGTGCTTTATCGCCCATCCTCACCCAAATAACAGTCACAAAAAATTGGAAAAGGAATTAACAATTTTATAAGAGAAATCTCGGCTAGGGAAAACAATTAAACAATGAATCCCGGTAAGGGCATAACCTCAACAATCTCAACATCCTGGCAAGGGAACAATTTAATAACTCATACCCTTCTTTCATTTTTATTTCATAACTCACCTTACCACTTGATCTAATGCTCCAAAGGGTGCAATTATTCCTTATAGTTTCACAAACTTTTCTCAACAATTAAGAATCATCAGTAAAAATTAAGAATCATCGCCAAGGCATTAGAATATAATGAATTCAAAATATTCATAGTTTAAAGACTCACGGTCATGCTAGACACCAACGTGTAGATACTCGTCACCATGCCTACACATCGTACTCGACAAATACCACATAGCAATTGAGACTCAACTCCTAATCCCCCAATCTAGGGTTATACCAAACACTTACCTCGATGTTTTGAACTCAACTCAAGCCTCAACTATAGCTTACCCCGTGATTCCACCTCTAATCCACTCGAATCTAGACACAAGTTACTTAATTACATTAACAAACACAAAATGAATCAACCCCAATGTTTGAAAATGAGTTTTACAAGGTTTTACCCAAAAAGGTAAAAAATGCCTCCGGGTCTACGTGGTCAAAACCTGAGGTTCGAACCAAAACCTGGTTACCCATTCCCTCCATGAACCCAAATATATAATCTGTTTTGAAATTGGACCTCAAATTGAGGTCCAAATCCCCAATTTTTAGAAAACTCGTGTTCTACCCAAAACACCCAATGTCACCCATGAAAATCCTTGGTTTTGAGTTGAAAACATGTTAAATGATGTTAATGATTGAAAGAAATGAGTAAAAATTACCTTACAATTGATTTAAAAGAAGGTCTGCTCTTGAAAAATCACCTGAAGGAGTTGTATTTTGAAAATGGGGTGAAAAATATCTTAAAATCGACTAAGTATGAAAAATGCAGGTTGCACATGTGGGAAATGCGAACTGGTGTTCGCAATTGCGAACCCCGAACCTCAGATATGGAAATTGCGAAGCAGATACGAACCCTTCCTATTTTTCCAGGTTTCGCATTTGCGAAGGGGGTAGTCGCATTTGCGAGAAGTGTATTGTATTTGCGAAGGCTGAGGTTTTAGGTGGGCTTCGCATTTGCAATGGAGTTCTTCACATTTACGAAGAAGGCTGCCCAAGTGAAGTCTCGCATTTGCGAAGCATAGCTCGCATTTGCGAGGTTGGCTTCGCAAATGAGAAGCCTGCAGGTCAAGTATACCAGCAATCCTTTAAGTTCAAAAATGCAATCTGTGGCCTATCCAAAACTCACCCAAGCCCTCGGGACTCCATAGTAAATATGCACACAACCTCAAAATCATCCTACAGACTTATTCATGCGATCAAATCTCTAATATAACATCATATACATCGAACTAAGCCTCAAAATCCATGATTTCTTTCCAATTTCACAAAACATCAAATTTTCCATTTCAAGTCTGAAACACGTTAAACTACGTCCGTTTTCAACCAAACTTTACTGAAAGTGCTTACTATATATAAGACCTATACCGGGTGCCAGAATCAAAATACGGCCCCGATACCATCGCTTTCTAATAGGTTTTCATTTCTAATTTCCTTAAATATTTTCAAAAAAATAATTTTACTCAAAAATTCATTTCTCGGGCTTGGGACCTCGATATTCGATTTCAGAAATACGCCCAAGTCACATAGTTTCGTACTCCAACGAGAGAAGACCAAACAATGAAAACAGGATGCAAGATCTGGACGAGGTCCACGAATGGAGAGACATGGCCTACGTAAGAATGGTAGCCCAGAAACAACAAGTGGAGAGGTACTACACCAAGAACGCCAAAGTACGACCACTCAAAATCGGATATTACGTCCTCAAGGCCAAAACGCAAGCAGCGAAAGACCCTAATGAAGGAAAATTAGGAACAAACTGGGATGGACCATACAAAATCACATCCGCAACAACCAAAGAAGCATTCTAGTTAGAGACAATGGAGGGAAAACTACTCCAAAACAACTAGAATATCACTTATCTCAAATACTTGCATTTCTGAAAAAGATGTCACCTAAGTTGTATTATTTTTCCCTCATCCGAAATTTGTCCCAATCAGGTTTTCTCGATGAGGTTTTTAACGAGGCGGTGAGAGAGGTGTCTAGCGGTTCGGAGTACTGTTTATTACTCCGTCCGTTGATGCAATCTCCGTAATGGAATAATGAAGGGACTGGATAAAAATAGTCAAATCTCCATTGTATGTACGAACTCGACACGTGGTTCTTACAAATAAATAATTAAATCTCCATTGTATGTACAAAGTCGACATAAGCCATCGACAAAATATGGGTTCGACCTCATTCGAACTACGACGAGATACTACTTCGACAACAGTTCGAAGTAACATCCCAGTAGCCAAGGCCATCGACGACACATGGGTTTGACCCCGTTCGAACTGCGAAGGGATACTACTTCGATGATAGTTCGAAGCAATATCCCAATGGCCAAGGCCATCGGCGACACATGGGTTCGACCTTGTTCGAACAACGACGAGATACTATTTCGATGATAGGTTAAAGCAACATCCCAATGGCCAAGGCCATCAATGACACAAGGGTTCGACCTCGTTTAAACTACTATGGGATACTACTTCGACGACAGTTCGAAGCAATATCCTAATAGCCAAGGCCATAAAAAAAAGAGCCGAAATGGAGAGAAATTAACCACACACAAAAATTAATAGCTTGACAAGTAACCAAAGTACCAAGGAAATTACAAAAGAGTACCAACACATCAACAAAATAAAGTCTATATTGTACAAAATACTATCTATACCAATCCTTACAAATGAAGCCCCAAAACGAAAGAAGAACACAAGCAAAATGCTACACATCATCCCGGTAGGGTAAGCATTATTGTGTCAAGAGTACAAAGTCAAATGGTTTGCCTCATCAGAGTAGGTATCATCACCATCAGGAGTATAAAAGTCTTACCCACATGCCTCACGAGCGGCACGAGCTTCGTTGTGCACAGTTTGAAGTTCCACCTCAGTTGCCTCCCCGCGGCATCAAAATCTTTGTACACATAAAAAAGGGCCTCAGCAAGAACCCACAACTCATATAAGTGACGAGGCATGGTCGGGTCGGCTGATGGGTGGGACGTAGAAGGTTGGGAACATCAGGTTGCATCCTCTGCCCTCAACGAGGTCTCCTGAACATCAGTGTAGATAACTCTGCCTCCAACTCATTAACACGCTTTTCAAGCCACACAACCCTAAGATTAGAGGCCTCCCTTTCCCCAATCAACTCAGACCTAGAAATATGGAGGGCATCTTTGTGAGCACGTGATTTTTGCCTTACCTGAGAAGTACTCCCAGAAAATTCAAAATAAAAATAGTTTCGTGGTGGGCATGATTTTTGTGATTTTTGTGTTATTTTTATCTTAAATTTGTATTTTTGTGTGCGTGTTTATTTATTTAAATTAGTAAAATACAAAAAAATATATATATTAGGTTTTGCATTTTTAGTGTTTGATATCGAAATTATGTGATTTACATTTTTAGGTGATATGTAATTATGTACGATAATTGTAGTGAAAAATTTAATTGTGTTACAAGTTAATATATATATATATATATATATATATGTAGTTGCAAAACAAAGAAGAAATCAGAACTGGGCCGTCTCCAATTCGTTAAAGGACCAGGCCCACACTAACTCAATACCCAGCCCAAATACCCGTCCAAGCTTCAGCCTGTGTAACGCTTGATCCGGACCGTTGGATTTTATAATCCAACGGCCCAGATTAATCCATAAATCCCCAAATACATTCAGACTATGACTTAACCAAACGACACCGTTTGGTTTAAGTGAGGAGATCCTGATTAATCTTTTAATTCAAATATACACCCAGGCTGTGACTTAACCAAACGACACCGTTTGGTTCAGGGGAGGAGATCCTGGTCGTTGATCGTAAATGATCCAACGATCAGGATGCAACCTCCTGAGTCGTATATAAGCTCACTTTCACACCCCGCCCCCCCAAGCCAGACCCCCCCTCAGACATATCGTCTCTCTTAGAGACTTTTAACCTCGCCGTGCCTCCGCCGCACACCGCCTGCCGGAAATCGCCTCACGGCGGTTCCGGTAGGCCAATGGCCACCAAATTAACACCAAATACTCCCCTCACCTCCCCCATTACGAATCCAGCCTTCATTTACCTCGAATCACTCCGGAGCTCCTCGAATCTTCATTTGAAGATTCGAGTCAAACTCGAGCCAACGCGAAATCACCCCAAACTCATACCATAGCCCCTTCAGACCACCCTCACACCCCTACTACCCCTGGCTTGGTTCGAATCAAGCCCGAACTACCCAAACCCCAAATCGAGTCTCAAGAACCCTAATTTTGAAGAAGCCCAATTCGAGCCGAATTAGTCGTAATTGAAGTCCAAGGGACTTTAGTCTAGGTGTTCTCAATCGAGAACATCTCGATTAAAGCCCGTTTGGCTTCAATAGTTCCAAACCATGGTTCGAAGCTTGGGTCGGCAGATTTCGTTTGAGGTAATTCGTGTCCCTTACGATTGCTGGTTGTAATCCGTGTGTATGTTTGTGTTTAGTTTCAAAAATTTTTAGTATTCTTCTACTCTTCTCAACAGACCTTTTATTTGGTCGATTTCCGTTCTTTTGCCAATTTTTGTTTAAATTCAATGCTGCAATAGCTTCGTATAGTTAGTTTATTTAACGTCGTCAACAAATTATTTTGTTTGTATGTTTGTACATGCCCTGAATCTGCCCGTATGCAATTCGTAAGGCTGGGATTTGTTGTGTGTTTGATTCCAGATTAGGGGGTTTAATTGGATATAGTTGATAGGTTAATTAGTATTAGTTTTTAAATACCCTGCCCATAAGAGAGGCTAGTGGAACCTGCCATACAGCAGGGTATCCCACTAGCCTCATGTGATCAGTATTTTTATGCTGTAGTCCATACCTGGACACTGGATAGTGGAGAGTGCAGGGAATATGATGGGTTGGGGATTCAGTTCAAGGGGAGTACCACTAGGAGCTGGATGAAAAAAAAAAAAACCTGAGAAGACAGAGTTCATCAGGGACTTTGGGGAGAGATAGACATAGTAAAGATACATTTCGAAAACACATAGAGAGATATTGAAAGGCATATAGTCGTTCACATATACAGGAACCTTAGAAATTGGACCTTTGATCACTGTTTCATTAGACTGGTTTTTTGGGAGCTAAAAAGAAAGTAACACACATTAGGAGAAGCAGAGTTAGAAATACACACAGATATAGATATCCTGTGTTACTGTTCCATTAGTTTGGACCACTGTTTGTCATTGCTGTTGTGAGAGAAGGCCACTGGTTTCCTGTTTGTTTGTTTGCTGAGTTTGCTGGTCGTGTGTCGTGCAACTGTTGCTGCTGGTCTATTGTTGTTGCTGTTGTGTCTATTGTGTTGCTGCTGGTCTGTGTTGATTGTTGCTGCTGGTCTATTGTGTTGCTGCTGTGATTGATCATTGTTTTGCTCATTGTGGTCTGCTGTTGGGATTTTGTTTGGCTATTACCGTTGGGTTGTGATTTGGGTGTTAAGTGCTGTGGGGGATTGATTACCTTTGATACTTCTGTGCTGATTACTTGCTGGGGCTACTGCTACTGTTTCTTTTTGTTCTCCTGTCATTGCTGCTGGTTCACCTATTGTTACTTTGCTGCATTGCCATCGCTCACTCTTCTTTATTCTTCCGCATTCCAGGTACACATCTCTGTTATTGTAGTTCCTTGGTTCGAAAAGAATGAAGTCTGAAGCTTATGTTTAAAGTCCGTCGAATCATGTAGTCGTCCAAAGTTCTTATGTTTGTTACGTTCTGTTATTCTTTAATTAAGTTTGTATTGCTAGTTTTGGTTATGAAAAAATGTAGCTAGATCAAAGATACATTATCATTAGATATGTACATAAACCTGAATTATTCTGCTGTATCTCTGTTCCATCTTCTCTACTCATGTGTGTAATCTCCAAATCTGTTAATGTTAGATCTTATGTTAAAAGCAAGATTAGCCATCTGTTTAAGCAGAAAAGTCTAAGGTGATTTGAACACCCGTGAGGAGTGATATCTTGAACTTGCGAAAATATAGGACAGTGGCTCTTTGAGGATTATATGAATTCAAAGTAGGTTCTTTCCATATAATTGTCCACCATAGACTCAAACCTGCTCACTTAATTAACTAACCGTGTGTTGGCTCGAATTGGTTATAGTTGAGTAGGATTTGGTCACATTGTAGGGACTAGTGAGTTATTACTCAACCGAATGACGTAATTAGATTAAAGGAATCGGGGGTGCATTTCATGTGACCCGACCCCAATTTCGGGCAAGAGTAAATAAAGCGTGTCAGGAACCACAAGCGCATTTCATGTGGTGTGGTTCGTAGCAAGTTTTAAATAATTTGGAATCAACTCCTAAGTAAAACGCAGTGGGATGTAGTTCGCTTTAGATTTGAATTAGAGGTGCGCCTCGCCTAATAGTTACACAAATCGCAAGACCCTCATAAACGTGCATATAACATACTAGATTTTCGAGATGTGGCGTTTCTTAGCGAATATCACGTCCTTCTCAAAAGTGTAAATAAGTAATTGCTCCAGGCATATATTTTAATTCTATCTTTTTAAATATGGGCGTGCATTTCATGCGACCCAAATCCAAACCCCAAAAAATGTTGAATAGGAATGTGTCGAGGATCCGGGTGCATTTCATGTGACGCGATTCGAAAACGTATTTTTAAGCAACTTTCTCTTTCGTAAATCATAATAAATAATAAAAGCGGTAAAAGGATATTAATTTGCACTAAGTACATAACTGTAAAAAGCAGATAGATAAGCCGAACACGACAGTTGAGCGACCGTGCTAGAACCACGGAATTCGGGAATGCCTAATACCTTCTCCCGGGTTAATAGAATTCCTTATCCGGATTTCTGGTTCGCGGACTGTTAAATAGAGTCATTCTTTTCCTCGATTCGGGATTTAACCGGTGACTTGGGACACCATAAATCTCCCAAGTGGCGACTCTGAAATAATAAAATAAATCCCGTCTCGATTGTCCTTTAATTGGAAAAACTCCTTGTGCCCTCGCGGGTGCGGAAAAAGGAGGTGTGACAGCTCTGGCGACTCTGCTGGGGACGATAAACCCAGAACCACTTGTTCAGGGTTTAAGAATTCGAGCTTGGAATAATTGTTGTATTTGGCTTATTTATTATCTGATTTTATTATATGTTTGTATTAATGTGCAAAATGATATTTTTATCGCTTTGATATTTTTTTTTTGAACTGTACATATAAATTGTGCCGAAACCAATCTCCTCTCTGAGTCTTCTAAATCATGAAGAAGGGTGCACTTCGTGTGACTTCTTTTCTGTATAGTGTCTAATTCCCACCTTAGAACGAGGTTTGGATAAGTTGCAAAACCGGTGAAGCTTCTGTATTCCCAGGTTGCTACCTCCTCCTCGGCTCGAGTTGTCCGCTCGGGTAAGCCAGGTCTAGAACAATAAACCCATGTTTTTAAACCTAGAATAACAAAGCTTCATGCCGGATCCCTAGTAGGAACGTTTATTTGCATCATGTTGCATTTGACTTAGGGGACTCAACACAGGGGTTGGGTCCGTCTAGGACAGGTGACCCGAAATGAAAAGACCATCCTGCTGCATCCTGTTTGTTTTATGCATATATTTGCTTCAGACTTGCAGGCTAACCGTTTTTTTTTTATATTGAGGAAAATGAAAAAAAATAGTCTCAAAATAGTTTGTTTTTTTACTTACTTAAAAAGAAAAAAAAACGTTTGTTATAAAATAAAAAAAAATGTTTGATCAAAATAAAAAAATAGTTTCAAAATAGTTTGTTTTTTTTTAATTAAAAAGAAAAAAAACGTTTGTTGTAAAATAAAAAATATGTGATTTCAAAATAGTTTGTTTTTTTTTTTACTAAAAAAAAAAAAATTTTGTTTTAAGCTTAAAAAAAAATGTGCGAAAAAATAATAAATAGTTTGTTTCCTTTAAAGATGTAGTTTGTTTGACCGAACTACGCAGGTTTGATTCTCGCCATTAGGTGGGATACGTAGGCAACCCTCATCGGGTCCAACCACACCTTTCAAAAATAAAAAAAATGTGTGTTTAATTTTGTCAATAAAATCAAAGTGATGCCATTTTGAAAAATAGCCGAATGTTCCGAAGGACGCCGGAAGGCTGTTTTTGCAAAAATAGCCACTTTGAATCATTTTTAATAATTTGCGGGCACAGCCTTGAAATATTCCTTGTGGAAATGTTGCAAGGCCATAGCCGCAAAATCAAGTTCGGGTTCACACCCCGTTTGCAAAAATAACCAAAAAAAAAATGTCAAATTTTTGATTTTGTTATAAATAAGTCGGGTGATGCTATCCTTGCTTAAAATAAGCCGAACGTCCCTCAAAAGACGTCGGAAGGCCGTTTTTGCAAAAATAGCCACTTTGAGTCATTTGTAAATAATTTTGGACACAGCCTGGAAATATTCCCTCGCGGAAATGCGAAAGGATGTATCCGCAAAAAATCAAGTTGGAGTCATCACTCAACTTTACAAAAATAACCACTTTATCAAATAAGCCATTACATGGCTGGGAGTTTTGCTGAAATAGCCACATTTTTGCATTTTAACTTCCTCAGTCTTGTGTTGGCCTGTGTCGGTGCTTAACGATGCCCCATAGGCCCCAGGATAAAAAATTTTGAATTTGCATCTTCTTACATAAAATTTTGCAAAAAGAGCCACTTTGTCTAAATAAGCCATTACATGGCCAATTTATGAAAAAATAGTTTTGTGTTGGTTTATGGTGATGCCGAACGATGCCCCATGAGCCACAGGAAAAAAAAAATTTCAAGTTTTATCTTTCTTAAATAAATTTTGCAAAAATAGCCATTTTGTCAAATAAGCCATTATGTGGCCAATTTTGTAGAAATAGTCATAAGTGACACCAAAAATATTTTTTATTCTTGTAAAAATCTCCGGTACAAGGTGTGAAAGCTCTTCATCAGAGTTTGTAGTTGGAGTCGGCTTTTACAATTTTTTTCAAAAAAAAAAAAAAAAAAATTCCAAATAAACATCTCTTTATTTCTTGCATTAATTTGCAAGAACTACGCTCGGTCTGATTCATGCGGGGTCATGATACGTAGGCAATCCACATAGGATTCGACCATATCCATAGCCGAAAGAAAAAAAAATGAAAAACTACAAAAAGAAAAAAAAAAGAAAAAAAATGGAAAAAATAATAACAACAAATAAGAAAATAAAGGAAGGTTTAGGAAGCACATATAGGAGAAGCTGGAACGACGCATGTAACTGAAGCAAATGCGTGATAGAAAGGTTTAACCGCCTAGGTTCATTGCATCCTTAATGCACATTTACCTGTTTGTCCAATGCCCTAACGCTAACGTAATGTCTTCACTTTATTGTGTTCAGTTTCAGAAAGGTGGTTGGTTGTGGTTCTAAAATAACTCTTCCCTGTAACACAAAGTCAGAGAACGATGGCAGAGGATCTCAAGACTGAGTGGGTTGATACCGATACCCGACAACAGCTGGTTGAACGGAACCACGGGTTAGTGGAAGAAGTCAAAATATTGAGACAACATGTGGCTGACATGTATCGGGCGTGGATGGATGGAAAAGCACCACCCCCGCCACCACCTAGCTTCCTGGACTCTGTCCTTACCCGTACACTGAACCCGATGCCAGATGATCCCTCACACTCTCCATATGTACCCACCTATCACAGCTTTTCCAGCCACTCGAGTAGCTCAATTACTCGTCCCCCAGCTATGTTTTCACAACGCTACTCCCGTCCCCAACACCACTACTCTCCAAGGGACACCCAAAATCGTACTTCACCTTCCGGGTACCCAGCTCCACAAAAAGCCTACCAACCCCCACGAACATACCGGAAACCCCCCGGGTCAGGTTTCAGGCCAAATAAGGCGTTTAGGGAGGAGAGGTTGCTGAAGCGAGAAAAGGCGCTCACCCCTATCGGAGAATCCTATGCAAGTCTGTTTGAAAAGTTAAAACATGTCGGCCTGATTACACCGCTCCCCGGATACACTCCCGATCCACGTGCAAGAAGCTTCGATCCTATTGCACGATGTGCATACCATTCCAATGTCAGAGGGCACGATATTGAGAGTTGCCGTACCTTGAAAAAGGAAATAGAAAGAATGATTCAAAAAGGGTGGTTGATTGTGGTCAATGATGATGACATAGGGCACACAAATCCTCTGGGGGGTGTATTGACTGAAGCTAAAAATGTTGAAGCAGATGGCAGCCTTGGCAATATTGATGCAGAACTTAGTGGCTAAAATGTTGTGCTTGGTAATTGGGAAGATACTCCATCTTTTGGTCAGCTAGATGGAGCTTTGGTGGTTCGTTTTTGTCGTCATTTTTGTTGTCCGAGTTATTTTCAGGGTTTTCTTGTGGTCAAACCCTTTTGTCCTAGCAGCTTGCTTTGGTCTTGCCCAGTTTTGTTTCAGGGCTGTACTCTAGTTTGTTTTGCTTGTTTTGTCATTGAACCATTTCGTCATTAGTTTAATGAAGCTTTCGGTCTTTTGTTACTTCCGGTCATTTTATTTGTTTAGTTCTTTTACCCTTTAGATTTGTCTTGTGCTCAAACGCCGAATCTAGTGACACGACATGCGCACACATAATTATGGCTTAATTCTAAAAGTTAATCATTAAGCAATTGGAAGATGATCGGGTCATCTAAAGGAAACAAAAACAACTCGAGACTATTTGGATCCCGAGTCATCTGAAACCGGGGCAAGTAAAAAGAAACAGTCAAAGGCAAGCTGGCCAAAATTGACATGGGGTCGTTCATAATGAGAGTGTTGCCCAACAATGCTTTAAAGATATGATGAATATTAATTGTGTTGTTTACGCTTGGCATGTTTTGAAGATTGGAATGACGAAGGCATTTTGTTCTGCTATCCAAACACTTTATCCATCGTCAACCCTTTGAGCCTGAATTTAAATTCTTTCATACCCCTCCTTCGGAATTAGTTGCAAAGACTAGAAACACAAGTTTGAAAGGCAAAAGAAGAAAGGGATAAAGAAAAAGTAAAGAAAAAGAAAACAACAAAAAGAGATAAAGAAAAGAAAAGAAAAATGTATGAAAAAAGAAATTTGGAAAAGAGGAATTGGGAACTACGTTTGACCTGATTCCTTAAAGAGGATACGTAGGCGCTTCACAGCTCGGTCATAGTGTAAATAAAGAAATAAAAATCCCCAAGTAAAGAACTGGGGCAAAGAAAAATTGTGTTTATTGTAAATAAATTTAGGTCCGAAGGTTGTAAATTTTGAACCCAAATTGATTTTGTTTTGAGCCTTCAATACCCTTTCTTTCTAGCCCTATCCAAATTCCACATTACGGTCCAAAGAAAGACCTTCCGATCAGTCTTCAAAAGATGCCGCGTCAGGCGAGGGATAGAGTCCTATCATAATATAACACGTTGATTCTCGGCAGAAAAGACGTTGATTCTCAGCAGAAAGGAAATACGAGAGAGTCTTGGCAGTGACACCCCAATCCCCAGCTAAAAGTGATGCAAGTGAGAGAGTCTTACCGGTGAAAACCTTCACAGGCACCATAAGACGACGAAAGCCGAGAGAAAATCAAAATGAGAGAGGCTTGAAAGTGAAAACCCTTCGGGCACTACAAGTCGAATAAAGGTGATAATCAGATGGAAATCACGAGACATAAATCGTGAAAGGCAATTAACGACGAAGGATAGGCCATATGTGCATGTCATGACCAGTAGAGTTGGTATTCGCGTTTGATAAGTTTTTATAGATATTTCTTGCTAGAGAGTCATTTTCTTTTTCCTTTGTCTTCTATTTTGTTTCTTTTTATCTTTCTCATTTTTATCAAAAATTCCCCATCAAAGTCTGTCTAGTCAGAACAAGTGAGAAATGACTTCAAAACTTGCCACCAACTTTCCAATTATTATGCAAAGCAAGGAAATGCCATTGACGGCAGAGAAGTAGGGTGCGAAGAAGATTATTAAACTGGGGCAGAAAATTTTCTTTTCAGTTTGAAAATTTTCTGGAAGTCAATACCCACTGGGGAAGAAGGAAAGTCTTAAGGGAAATGATCTTCGAACCAGTGTCATCCTCAACAGCCTTCAAGAAGAGTGAAACACCAATTTTGAGGAAATGAAAATCTACCGGCAGTGTTATCTTCAGCAAGTTCCGAGGTGGTCGGACAACACAGAGTGGTAAAGGAAGAAAGGAAATCTCATCTTCAACAAAATAACCCCCATCAAGTTGAGAAACACAGAACGGGGAAGGGATAAATGGAAAAACCCATCCCCAGCAGGAATATCATCTCCGACAAATGAAATCATTCCCCGACAAGTTTTGGGAATCCCGAGCGAGGAAAATGGGAAAAGGAAAAAACCACCCCACAGGAGCGGCACAACCGCTTACAATGTTTTGAACTAACAATTTTTCTATGATTTGAAACAGGGAAAGCAAGTGCTATTGATAGCAGAAAGTCATGCCACAAGGAAGAACACCAATACTGGGGCAGAAAATTTTCTGCCGTTGTTGAAAATTTTCTCGGAGAAACGAGGAAGGCAATTCAAGATGACATGTCGGGTTTGACCATCCTCAAATAGGATGTTTCAGGTTTGTCCACCTTCGAACAGGACGTCTCAGGTTTGTTCACTTTCATACATTGATACAACGGGAGTATTCGCCCTCGAATAGGATACAATGGGAGTATTCGCCCTCGAATAGGATACAATGGGAGTATTCGCCCTCGAATAGAATACAATGGGAGTATTCGCCCTCGAATAGTATACAATGGGAGTATTCGCCCTCGAATAGAATACAATGGGAGTATTCGCCCTCGAATAGAATACAATGGGAGTATTCGCCCTCGAATAGGATACAATGGGAGTATTCGCCCTCGAATAGTATACAATGGGAGTATTCGCCCTCGAATAGAATACGATGGGACTATCCGCCCTCGAATAGGATATTTTACATTTTATTTCACATTGTCCTATGCATATTTTGTAAATTATTGCCAACATGCATTTTAAATTCAAAAGTTGCTACTAAAAGCAGGCGCCTACCTGTATAACAAAAGGCAAGTCTTCAGTCTTTTACATTGCAGGTCTTGAAACCAGTAACCCACCATAAAGCAGAGGGTTACAACAAGAGATCCCAGCGCAAATTCAAGCGCATGAGTCAAAGGAAATGAGGGGATGAAGGAAAATTTTCCCAGCGTCATTGTCCTCAGCAGGCAAGTAAACAGTTCTAAAGATATCCCCAGCAGTCAGGAGGGAAAGCAACACGACCCAGGAGGAAAGCAGTTCCGAAACAAGGTGATTTAGGAGAAATGATGGCTCGAGAGTCGATGCAGCAAGAATAAAATGGTACAAGAAGAGAGGAATGGCGTTTAATTTTCGGAGTTGATGATTGAAGTCAGGAGCCCGCCTGAAGAGAGGAATGGCGATTTATTTTCAAAAGATGTTGTTGAAGTCAGGAGCCCGCCTGAAGAGAGGAATGGCGTTTATTTTCAAAAGATGTTGTTGAAGTCAGGAGCCCGCCTGAAGAGAGGAATGGCGATTTATTTTCAAAAGATGTTGTTGAAGTCAGGAGCCCGCCTGAAGAGAGGAATGGCGTTTAATTTTCGGAGTTTTTGTAAATCATTGCCAACATGCATTTTAAATTCAAAAGTTGCTACTAAAAGCAGGCGCCTACCTGTATAACAAGAGGCAAGTCTTCAGTCTTTACATTGCAGGTCTTGAAACCAGTAACCCACCATAAAGCAGAGGGTTACAACAAGAGATCCCAACGCAAATTCAAGTGCATGAGTCAAAGGAAAGGAGGGAATGAAGGAAATTTTCCCAGCATCATTATCCTCAGCAGGCAAGTAAACAGTTCTAAAAGATATCCCCAGCAGTCAGGAGGGAAAGCAACACGACCTAGGAGGAAAGCAGTTCCGAAACAAGAGTTGATGATTGAAGTCAGGAGCCCGCCTGAAGAGAGGAATGGCGTTTAATTTTCAGAGTTGATGATTGAAGTCAGGAGCCCGCCCGAAGAGAGGAATGGCGATTTATTTTCAAAAGATGTTGTTGAAGTCAGGAGCCCGCCTGAAGAGAGGAATGGCGTTTAATTTTCAGAGTTGATGATTGAAGTCAGGAGCCCGCCTGAAGAGAGGAATGGCGATTTATTCTCAAAAGATGTTGTTGAAGTCAGGAGCCCGCCTGAAGAGAGGAATGGCGTTTATTTTCAAAAGATGTTGTTGAAGTCGGGAGCCCGCCCGAAGAGAGGAATGGCGATTTATTTTCAAAAGTTGATGATTGAAGTCAGGAGCCCGCCTGAAGAGAGGAATGGCAATTTATTTTCAAAAGATGTTGTTGAAGTCAGGAGCCCGCCTGAAGAGAGGAATGGCGTTTAATTTTCCGAGTTGATGATTGAAGTCAGGAGCCCGCCTGAAGAGAGGAATGGCGTTTAATTTTCAGAGTTGATGATTGAAGTCAGGAGCCCGCCCGAAGAGAGGAATGGCGATTTATTTTCAAAAGATGTTGTTGAAGTCAGGAGCCCGCCTGAAGAGAGGAATGGCGACTTATTTTCAAAAAAAGATGCTGTTGAAGTCAGGGAGCCCGCCTGAAGAAGGGAGTGGCAATTTACTTTCGAAGTTGTTTGAGGAAGCAGTAGAGTATAACAGAAATCCCCAGCATGAATCCAAGTTCAAAATCAGAAGGAAGGCAACAAGGATCAGAAAGATAGATTCAGACTTCGAAGGAGAATAGTTCGAAGATCATAAGGAAGGGACCGACGGGCGGAGTTCGGCAATCAAGATAGGCCGAAATAACAATTGGCAGAAGAGAAGAAACATCAGAAGGAACAATCAAGCCAACAAAGAAAAAGCAAGGAACACCGGAAAGTCAAGATGAAGAGATAGATAAGATTTCGCAATGCTGTAACTTAGTCTAGCTTCTTATTTTGTTTAGCACGATGTAATAAGGAGGTCAGTCAAGCAGTGGCAACAGCAGCAACAACAGTAACAGCAAGATCACAGCAGTCACGGTAGTCCCAGCTACCAAAACTTCCCGAACTACATTGACCTGATTCCCTTTTAGCCAGGGATATGTAGGAGACCTTCGAAGCAAGGTTCGGTCAAAACTTTTCCAAAATGCTTCATACGGAGTGCTCGAATGGGCAAAAATCGCTTATATCCGCTCACTTATCTTTGCACGAAAACTCGGCATGTTTACGCGCAAAGAGGGGCAGCTGTGAGCACGTGATTTTTGCCTTACCTGAGAAGTACTCCCAGAAAATTCAAAATAAAAATAGTTTCGTGGTGGGCATGATTTTTGTGATTTTTGTGTTATTTTTATCTTAAATTTGTATTTTTGTGTGCGTGTTTATTTATTTAAATTAGTAAAATACAAAAAAATATATATATTAGGTTTTGCATTTTTAGTGTTTGATATCGAAATTATGTGATTTACATTTTTAGGTGATATGTAATTATGTACGATAATTGTAGTGAAAAATTTAATTGTGTTACAAGTTAATATATATATATATATATATATATATATATATATATATATATATATATATATATATATATATATATATATATATATATATATATATATATATATATACATACATACATATATATATATATATATATATCATGGAGTCTAGTTTTAAGAGGTATGATTGGGCCAAAACCCAGTTCCATACACCAGGCCCGTATTAATTCAACACCCAGCCCAATACTCACCCAAGCATCAGTTTAAGTAACGTTTGATCTAGACCGTTGGATTTTATAATCCAACGGCCTAGATTAATCATTAAAAATCCCAAAATACTCGCCCAGCATCAGCCAGTGTAACGTTTGATCTGGACCGTTGGATTTTATTATCCAACGGCCCAGATTAATCTTTAAATTCCCAAATACACCCAGGCCGTGACTTAACCAAACGACACCGTTTGGTTTAAGGGAAGAGATCCTGGTCGTTGATCGTAAATGATCCAACGATCAGGATTTAACCTCTTGAGTCATATATAAGCTCACTTTCACACCCCGCCCCCCAAGCCAGACCCCCCCTCAGACATATCGTCTCTCTTAGAGACTTTTAACCTCGCCGTGCCTCCGCCGCACACCGCCTGCCGGAAATCGCCTCACGGCGGTTCCGGTAGGCCAATGGCCACCAAATTAACACCAAATACTCCCCTCACCTCCCCCATTACGAATCCAGCCTTCATTTACCTCGAATCACTCCGGAGCTCCTCGAATCTTCATTTGAAGATTCGAGTCAAACTCGAGCCAACGCCAAATCACCCCAAACTCATACCATAGCCCCTCCAGACCACCCTCACACCCCTACTAACCCTGGCTTGGTTCGAATCAAGCCCGAACTACCCAAACCCCAAATCGAGTCTCAAGAACCCTAATTTTGAAGAAGCCCAATTCGAGCTGAATTAGTCGTAATTGAAGTCCATGGGACTTTAGTCTAGGTGTTCTCAATCGAGAACATCTCGATTAAAGCCCGTTTGGCTTCAATAGTTCCAAACCATGGTTCGAAGCTTGGGTCGGCAGATTTCTTTGAGGTAATTCGTGTCCCTTACGATTGTTGGTTGTAATCCGTGTGTGTATTTGTGTTTAGTTTCAAAAATTTTTAGTATTCTTCTACTCTTCTCAACAGACCTTTTATTTGGTCGATTCCCGTTCTTTTGCCAATTTTTGTTTAAATTCAATGCTGCAATAGCTTCGTATAGTTAGTTTATTTAACGTCGTCAACAAATTATTTTGTTTGTATGTTTGTACATGCCCTGAATCTGCCCGTATGCAATTCGTAAGGCTGGGATTTGTTGTGTGTGTGATTCCAGATTAGGGGGTTTAATTGGATATAGTTGATAGGTTAATTAGTATTAGTTTTTAAATACCCTTGCCCATAAGAGAGGCTAGTGGAACCTGCCATACAGCAGGGTATCCCACTAGCCTCATGTGATCAGTATTTTTATGTTGTAGTCCATACCTGGACACTGGATAGTGGAGAGTGCAGGGAATGGGTTGGGGATTCAGTTCAAGGGGAGTACCACTAGGAGTTGGATGAAAAAAAAACCTATATATAAGGAGAGGCTTAGGCATTCATAGGGGGAGACAGAGTTCATCAGGGACTTTGGGGAGAGATAGACACAGTAAAGATACATTTCGAAAACACATAGAGAGATATTGAAAGGCATATAGTCGTTCACACATACAGGAACCTTAGAAATTGGACCTTTGATCACTGTTTCATTAGACTGGTTTTTTGGGAGCTAAAAAGAAAGTAACACACATTAGGAGAAGCAGAGTTAGAAATACACACAGATATAGATATCCTGTGTTACTGTTCCATTAGTTTGGACCACTGTTTGTCATTGCTGTTGTGAGAGAAGGCCACTGGTTTCCTGTTTGTTTGTTTGCTGAGTTTGCTGGTCGTGTGTCGTGCAACTGTTGCTGCTGGTCTATTGTTGTTGCTGTTGTGTCTATTGTGTTGCTGCTGGTCTGTGTTGATTGTTGCTGCTGGTCTATTGTGTTGCTGCTGTGATTGATCATTGTTTTGCTCATTGTGGTCTGCTATTGGGATTTTGTTTGGCTATTACCGTTGGGTTGTGATTTGGGTGTTAAGTGCTGTGGGGGATTGATTACCTTTGATACTTCTGTGTTAATTACTTGCTGGGGCTACTGCTACTGTTTCTTTTTGTTCTCCTGTCATTGCTGCTGGTTCACCTATTGTTACTTTGCTGCATTGCCATCGCTCACTCTTCTTTATTCTTCCGCATTCCAGGTACACATCTCTGTTATTGTAGTTCCTTGGTTCGAAAAGAATGAAGCCTGAAGCTTATGTTTAAAGTCCGTCGAATCATGTAGTCGTCCAAAGTTCTTATGTTTGTTACGTTATGTTATTCTTTAATTAAGTTTGTATTGCTAGTTTTGGTTATGAAAAAATGTAGCTAGATCAAAGATACATTATCATTAGATATGTACATAAACCTGAATTATTCTGCTGTATCTCTGTTCAATCTTCTCTACTCATGTGTGTAATCTCCAAATCTGTTAATGTTAGATCTTATGTTAAAAGCAAGATTAGCCATCTGTTTAAGCAGAAAAGTCTAAGGTGATTTGAACACCCGTGAGGAGTGATATCTTGAACTTGCGAAAATATAGGACAGTGGCTCTTTGAGGATTATATGAATTCAAAGTAGGTTCTTTCCATATAATTGTCCACCATAGACTCAAACCTGCTCACTTAATTAACTAACCGTGTGTTGGCTCGAATTGGTTATAGTTGAGTAGGATTTGGTCACATTGTAGGGACTAGTGAGTTATTACTCAACCGAATGACGTAATTAGATTAAAGGAATCGGGGGTGCATTTCATGTGACCCGACCCCAATTTCGGGCAAGAGTAAATAAAGCGTGTCAGGAACCACAGGCGCATTTCATGTGGTGTGGTTCGTAGCAAGTTTTAAATAATTTGGAATCAACTCCTAAGTAAAACGCAGTGGGATGTAGTTCGCTTTAGATTTGAATTAGAGGTGCGCCTCGCCCAATAGTTACACAAATCGCAAGACCCTCATAAACGTGCATATAACATACTAGATTTTCGAGATGTGGCGTTTCTTAGCGAATATCACGTCCTTCTCAAAAGTGTAAATAAGTAATTGCTCCAGGCATATATTTTAATTCTATCTTTTAAATATGGGCGTGCATTTCATGCGACCCAAATCCAAACCCCAAAAAATGTTGAATAGGAATGTGTCGAGGATCCGGGTGCATTTCATGTGACGCGATTCGAAAACGTATTTTTAAGCAACTTTCTCTTTCGTAAATCATAATAAATAATAAAAACGGTAAAAGGATATTAATTTGCACTAAGTACATAACTGTAAAAAGCAGATAGATAAGCCGAACACGACAGTTGAGCGACCGTGCTAGAACCACGGAATTCGGGAATGCCTAATACCTTCTCCCGGGTTAATAGAATTCCTTATCCGGATTTCTGGTTCGCGGACTGTTAAATAGAGTCATTCTTTTCCTCGATTCGGGATTTAACCGGTGACTTGGGACACCATAAATCTCCCAAGTGGCGACTCCGAAATAATTAAATAAATCCCGTCTCGATTGTCCTTTAATTGGAAAAACTCCTTGTGCCCTCGCGGGTGCGGAAAAAAGAGGTGTGACAATCTTCTAAATACACCATTTCAAAAATAGTTGTCGCCAACTTATTAGCACTAATGTCCATCTTGCCCTAAAGCCCCTCAATCTCTGCTGCCTTAGCACTCAACTCAACGGTCAAGTTAGCCACTTTCACTTGTAAGTCGGCAATCTCAGCCATCACCCCCTATTCAACTCAAAGTCATCTTCCTTCGCCTTAAAAGAGGCCTCCAGCACACTATTACGGGCAACAGCCTTCACGAGCTCCTCATCCCTCTCCCTCAACTCTTCAACTTTGCATTTCAATTGATCATCCCTCGATTTGAGCCTTTCACGGAACATTTGAAATTCGAGTCCCGAGTTTAAATGTCGGCCATCGCACGATTCTTAGCTTAATACTATTGAAACTTGGATGACATCTTCTCATACATAGCCGTCCTCTTTCTCTCCCAGCATTCGCGCGCTGTCTCCATGATGAGGGTCTAACAAAAAAGGAAGTGAGTAAAAATAAAACGTAGGCCGACGATCGTTACACAAACTCAACAACGGAACGAAAAAAGAGAAACTTACCCGAAAACCCATGCCGACAATGTTCTAAGATAACCCAACATTGCTCATTACCTAAAGCACCTCGTTTTCCGAGGCCGCACATAGAGGAGCCAAAATGGATGCCACTTGCTCATAGTTCGACAATAAGTTAAAATCCCTTGGGATAATTATATGGCGATCAAGTCCTTTTGCTCGGACTTCCACGTGAGTATGGAAACCTAAGAATTCATTGACCTCCTCTGGGTCGACGTCCGAACTTGAACCTCCCCCTCGACACGGCAACCTCCAATGTTTGATGATGCGTCGCACTTAGCAGAGCGCATAGAGCTAGCTCCCAGGTGAACTCCCTCGGTATGAGGAGATCTCCCCGATAATATGGCATTGGTCATAACAATAGGCACTAGTGTCGTATGCGATGTCCCACTTATGTCACGTCAACAATTACACTTTTCCCAAGCTCCATTCTCCTCATTTTTCTTGACAACAGCTCATCCCCATTAGAAGATTCATCCAAAATATGGGGAACCAACATTGAAGAAGCCTCATCACCCACGACCACGGCTTGAGAATGACCCTCTAATTGAACAGGTTGAAGACGACCTTCTTGAACAGATTCATTCAAAATAAATTACATGGCCGCATCAGCAATGGCCTGTCAAAATATGGGAACTGGCACACTCCGTCTGGAAGCTCCTCGGCCTGCCACCGCAAAAAGGTCAAATTAATGGATGAGGATATATAACCTACAAGGTAGTAAAGGGAAATGCACTTACCAGTCGGAACTCTGGGGCTGTAACGCTTAACAAAAGAAGGCCTATCTCTTGTCTCCGATGCATGGGGTAACAAACAAGCCACCCAATACCTTATGCCCATAATGGGGCTGGGCGGACGTTCTAGAGCTGCAAACCAGAAAAAAATTAACTTCATAATAGATAACAGACAAATGAAGAATGAAAAGAGCAGCAACACTTACGGGTTTCATTCCATCGCTTCAGGAATCCGGCGGAGTTGGAAACGATATGCTCAGCTTTGACGAAGAAATAGTTGTGCCAAAACTTACGACTTGCTCGATCATCCATCCCAATAACCAACCCTTTTGTGCCACGGTGCCTCAGTGCACCATGGTCACTCTCTGGAAATCGGGTGAGAACAAGTGCAAAAGGTGGTGAACTGAATCATTACACTCCGCCAGTTCTGCATACTTGGTCAACAACAAAAGCACCTTAAGGGTATAAGATGAAAGCTGCACCAGGCAAACGTTATAGAACCTACACAATTCCTCTTCTAGGGGCAAAAGAGGAAAAGCGTAGTCAATCGTGAAAATGTACTCATAGAAGGCGCAATACCCATGCCTGTGAACGTCTACCAAGTCCCTCCCCACTAGAATGATGTCCAAATGAGTGGGGATGCTGTATTTTATACGAAGAGCGTCAATATAAGCCTGCTATGTCTCAAAAAGTACGGGGGTAGGAATGGGGGGAGGATCTTTTAAGAAGTCACTACGAGACATAGGATGTGAGGGTAATTGCTCCTCCACCGTAGGAAGACTCTTATTCTCCTCTATCCCCATATCCTCGCCGTTTGGAGGAAGCGCCGCAGATAATGGGGTGGTCTCAGTGACATCTTCGCGAGAACGATGCGACCGTGGCATAACTTTGTTCAAAGAGATATTGATGAGAAAAGGAAGAGAAAGGGATTATGAATGAAGAACGAAGGGAGAAGAAGCAGAAATGTACCAAAGCAAATTCGGATAGCTAAGGAGAGGTTATCAGTAACGAAATGACCAAGAACTTCTCAAAAAACAAACCCTCCACCTATTTATAGGGTTGGTTGGCGCCAGAATTGAAGCAGAAGGTCACAGAGTGGCCTTGGGATCGAAGCATCAAGCCATCAACTCATGCCTCGAAAATATGCGCAATAATAATGCACGTGAGGATGACATCATTTCCCGGTACAATGCATTATCCGGTGTCTTGTGAAACACGCAGATCATTTCCTATTGGCCATGTCATAACACCTCGAAGGGTCAAGCTTCTTCGTTGGAACGCATGAGGTCCGCTCATCGAGGATGCACCAGGTTGCAACCCCGACGAGCGGAGGGGCTAACTGTATGGGTTCAAAACTTGACCAACGACGACCATTAATGAGCACGACGAACGACGGGTCCTTAAGGCGGACGAAAGACTGGTCCTGAGAGAGACTCCTTAAGGCGGGCGAAAGACTGTGCGATCCTTGCAACGTTGAGGCCTCTTAGGAGACATTAAGAATATTCCTTCGAATATTCTTTATGTTTTGTCTTTTACTGCTTAAGAGGTTTCGATTCCTTGTATATGGGGGGGGGGGGGATTACCTTGTATAAGGGGGCGAGAGGAAAAAGAGAATATCAATTTTTATAAACAAGAAATCTTCACTTTTATCTATCTTTCATTCTAGAAATTATTACACTTAGATAAGATTTACCCTTTCAACTTAGATTAATTTGTTCAAAGGAATTTGATAACTTTTGAGTCAAACAAACATAGTATTCATCCAACTAAAGTTCTTGATGGTGGTTATATGCAATTACTTTTTTCGTTCCATTTGTTGTGATATGATTAATAATAGAGGGTCAAGCTGACTAATTTTATTGTGATATAGAATTTTAAAATATTTACGCATTATGTAACTAATTTTTTATAACTCACAACAATTAGCAACTCAAAATATTTATTCTTAACCTGGTCAAAGAAATTTTTATTTGACTATCTAATATTAACTGTGTCATAAAAAGTGTAATAGAGGAAGTACAAAACTCTGTTTATTTCACATGACATAATTGGAATGTAATTCCCTGTTATTATTTGGTTAGACAAATGTAAATATTGTAAATACCTCATGCATTATGATAATAAAAAACAAAGCTCCGTAATTGGAATATAATTTTATTCTGTACTTATAATAGAAGCATACAAATAGGAGAAAAGAATTTAAAATTCGAAATGCAAAAGTAAATGGGGACCAATTAAGATAACGATGGAGTAGGGACGAGATAGCTCGGGAATAAGTTTGACATATGAATTGATGAAAATTTAGGGGGTGTTTCTGGTTCGGTTAAGTTGATTTTTTAAATATTAAAATCAAATCAAACCAATTAAGTTGATTTTTTCTCGATTTGGTTTATGTCGGTTTATCGATTTTCTTTCCAGTTATTTATCAGTTTTTTCTTAAATATAAGACATACATTACCCAACACATATTCTAGCGACCAAATTTTTAGTGTAACACTATCAAATCAATTGCCCTTTGAGAAATCTATTATTTACTAAAATATATTGATGATAATTAAATCAAATAGTGATGAATAATTTAAGGACTCAATTAAAAATATGTTATTTTAATACGAAATAGATTCTTACACTAAACAAAAGAAAAGTACTAATCAAACTAGAATGTAAAGGTAAAGAACTATATTAAAAGTATAAAATATTAACATTGACTATAAATTTTTTGAAATGTTGTATATATATGTATATTTTAAATTTATTATTACACACACACACACACACACACACACACACACACACACATATATATATATATATATATATATATATATATATATATATATATATATATATATATATATATATATATATATATATATATATATATATGTTCTAAATTATGAGAATCTATTTGACTGGATACATAGTTTTAAAAAAATGAAGATTTTTGGAATTTGTCCTAAACAAGTCAAAAAGAGGCACGGAGTATTTGTGTGGTTATAAAATATTTCCATTAAGGGTAGAATTGTAAATTTAAACTAAACTGTTACCAAATTTAGAAAAAAATTATTCTTTTTTAAATAGACAAAAAAAAATTCACATAAATTGAAACAAGGAGTACCTAATGACAGTTAAAATACCTATGACTCCATATTGGGGCCTTATTTTTTGGAGTTAAATGATCTATATATTATTAAAAGGAAGAAAGTTTGGTATAGAATTGTGACAAATGGTAGCATAAGAAAATGACACGTGTTAGTTTTAGGACAAGAAGTAGTTATTAAGAGTTATAATTAGTTATTATGTATATTTTATTAGAATTAAAATTAAAATAATTAAATAACTTCTTTTAAGTAACTGTACAATTTATAAGTAGTGATGACCTAACCACATGCAAAATAAAAACCACGTTTTTACGAAGTGGTTGTTTTATTTACGCAATAATAAAATTGAACAATAATTTTAAATTTTTGATCTTTATAGAGCACATTTTATTTAAAATAATTAAATATTTTATTTAATTATTTATTATATATAATAAAAGGAGAGGCAAAAACACATTATTAAAACAAGTGGCATAACCACAAAAACCAAGTGGCAATATTAAGATAAAATAAACTAACTTTTTAACTAAAAAAAATTTCTTAAATTTTGAATTAATTGATTACTCTATTTGAATTAATAAATGTAGTTATATTATGATTAGCTATATTAAAAAAACAAAAATACAAAAAAAATAACCACTCATTCAAACTGGGGAGTAGTTTCACGTTGAATTTTTAAAGTTATTTTAAAATTAAAAAATAAGAAAAACTAAATTAGCTACAATAAAATAATGAAAATATTAATAATTTAAAAAGGCATAATTAAGACAAAACAAACTACCTTTTAACTAAAAACAACCTTCTTAAACTTTTTAATTAATTGGTTACTCTATTTGAATTATAAATATAAATATAGTATAATAGCTATATTAAAAATACAAAAATATAAATTAAAAAATAACTACTCAATTGAATTGGGGAGCAGTTTCAAGTTGTTTCAAAATAAAAAACAAAAAAAAACAAAAAAAAAACAAAAAAAGTTAAATTAGCTATAGTAAAAAGCGAAAAATTTACTACCAAAAAAATATTTATTCAAGTTGGAAATTAGTTTCAATTTGTAGTTTTAATTTATCTAAAAATATAAAATTAAAATAAAGAAATAAATATTACCAATTCAATTGGGTGTGGTTTTAATTTGAAGTTTTTAAAAAATAAAAATTAAGAAATAAAATTTTGACAATTTAAATTGGAGAGTAGTAGTTTCTATATGTATGAGTGTGTGTGTGTATATATATATATATATATATATGTGTGTGTGTGTGTGTGTGTGTGTGTGTGTGTGTGTGTGTGTGTGTGTGTGTGTGTGGTATATACAAAAAAGTAAAAATAAATAATTATATGATGCCAAGTGGTATAACAATAAGACGCTACGTATTGATTTTTAGAACAAAGCTTCAACAAAGTGAGTGTTTTAAAATTATTTTAAATAAAAAACAAAATTTAAAAATAAAAAAATGCCAATTCAAATTTGGGAGTAGTTTCAAGTTGGAGTTTTATGAAAATATAGAGCACATTTTATTTAAAATAATTACATATTTTATTTAATTATTTATATCTATCTATCTATAATTAAAAGGAGAAGACAAAAGCCCCTCATGAAGCCAAGCGGCAAAATCCGAAAAAGAAATTTGGCATTTTAAGACATTGCTCCAAATTATTAGAAAGTAAAAATAGGAATTACCATTTTATAAAAGCCACCAACTACTCTCACTTCCTCCACTCCATTCCTTTTAAAAACTAATTGAATTACACATTTTTTCTTTCAAAAATTAAGCAATAGAAACTAACAATAAAAATCACCAACTACTTACACTTCCTCCACTCCCCTTCCTTTTAAAAACTAATTGAATTTCTCCTCTTGCATATATTAGATTAGAAAAAAACGTATTGTTCCCTTTTTTCTTTCACCAAAAAAATTGTCGGGGAAAATTGCATCCAAAATCGTTATTTGTGATTTTTCGTTGTTCGATGAGTAAATTTCTAAGCATCTGATCATCATTTTTGAAATTACGCATCTCAGGTGATGTACTCCCTTCTGTTTTTGACATATTCCCATGTGCGAATGCTGATAATTGCGTCCAAAATCGTTATTTGTGATTTTTCGTTGTTCGATGAGTAAATTGCTAAGCATCTGATCATCATTTTGAAATTATGCATCTCATGTGATGTTCTCCCTTCTGTTTTTGACATATTCCCGTGTGTGAATGCTAATAAAAAGAAATTATATATATATATATATATATATATATATATATATATAGAGGAAGTACATAACCCATGTCTTCATATAAGCAACAACAACAACAACAACAACCCAGTAAATTCCCAGAAAGTGGGGTCTGGGGAGGGTAATATGTAGACAGGCCTTACCTCTACCCAAAAGGGCAGAGAGGCTGTTTCCAATCGACCCTCGGCGCAGGAAAAGAAAGGCAAACAAAAAACAAAAACAAAAGCAGCGTTAGTTACACCAGCATACATCACATAAATAGTTAACTAAACATAAGAGACATATGTACCATAAATAAATCGACATGCAATAATATTAAAACAGTAGCAAACAGAAATGACTACCACAAGAGAAAGAAAACTAATCCTCTATGGGTGGCCCTACCGCGCCTCACCCACCCCGGAAAGGAGTACGAAAACTCTAAAAGCCCCTATCCTACAACCCCGATACTAGACCTCCAAACTTTCCTATCAAGGGCCATGTCCTCGGAAATTCGCATACTGGCCAAGTCCTGCCTAATTACCTCTCCCCAGTATCTCTTAGGCCTCCCTCTGCCTCGCCTCACACCGACCACCGCTAGCCGCTCACAACTCCTCACCGGGGCATCGGGGCTTCTCCTCCGCACATGCCCGAACCACCGAAGCCTTGCCTCTCGCATCTTCTCATCCACTGGGGCCACCCCCACCTTCTCCCGAATAACTTCGTTCCTAATCTTATCTAACCCGGTGAGCCCGCACATCCACCTAAGCATTCTCATCTCAGCAACCTTCATCCTCTGAACATGCGATTTCTTCACCGGCCAACACTCCGTCCCATACAGCATGGCAGGTCTAACCACAGCTCTATAAAACTTCCCCTTAAGTTTCTGTGGCACTTTCTTATCACACAAGACTCCCGATGCAAGCCTCCACTTCGACCACCCCGCTGCTATACGGTGAGTAACATCCCCGTCTATCTCCCCGTCCCCCTGGATCAACGATCCAAGGTATCTGAAACTATCCCTCTTGGCAATGACCTGAGATCCAATCATCACGCTCCCTCCCACTTCGCTCGGCTCAGCGCTAAACTTGCACTCCAGATATTCTGTCTTAGACCTGCTTAGTTTGAAGCCCTTAGACTCGAGAGTCTGTCTCCATTCCTCTAGCCTCTCGTTAACACCGACCCTCGTCTTGTCTACCAACACTATGTCGTCAACAAATAGCATACACCAAGGCACATCTCCTTGAATATGCCGCGTCAAAGCATCCATCACCAAGGCGAACAAGAGAGGGCTAAGCGCAGATCCTTGATGGAGCCCCATAACCACCGGGAAATGATCTGAGTCGCCACCCACTGTCCTGACCATGGACTTAGCTCCATCGTACATGTCCTCGATTACTCTGATGTAGGCTTCCGGCACGCCCTTAGCCTCCAGGCACCTCCATAGTACCTTCCTATGGACCTTGTCGTACGCCTTCTCCAAGTCGATAAACACCATGTGCAGGTCCTTCTTCATATCCTTGAACTGTTCCACCAATCTCTAGACAAGGTGGATAGCTTCTGTAGTGGACCGGCCCGGCATAAAACCGAACTGGTTCACAGAAATAGATGTCGACTCCCTCACCCTGGCCTCGATCACCCGCTCCCAGACCTTCATGGTGTGGCTTATTAATTTGATGCCCCTATAATTGTTGCAACACTGAATATCCCCTTTTTTCTCGATTTAAATAGTGAAAGGAAAATTTCTTTTTCTAGAATTCTTCATATCTGTTTAGCCTTTATTCTTATATATATATACACTTTGTTTTTATCAATGTAATACATAAAACTTTTCCCTTCTTTAAAATCTTTAAAACACAAAAAAGAATTTCTTAAGTTTTTGTTTGTTTCCTCGATTTAAATAGTGAAAGGAAGATTTTTTTTTTCTATGATTCTTCATATCAGTTTAGCCTTTATTCTTAGCAGGTAGGGTTATTTTTAAAAATAGAATATTCTCATTAAAACTCATAAAGTATTAGGAATGATTAAACTACATGAATTAAAATTCATAGTTTACACGACTCTTAATGCAAAGAAACATTACCCTTTCAATTAGTTTAGGCATGACCTTACATATGTGAATGTAGCATTGCCCGTATTTCTTTGCCAGATTATATCTTCATCATTGTTGTAATATTTTTGTTAAGTTTTGAGCATCGAGTTAACGATTGAGAAAGTGTAAAGTCATACATCGATAAACAACAACTTTGGTTGTGGAAGACAGACATCATACAAGTTTATCCAAAGTTTTGTCTTCGAAGTTCGATCTTTGATCATAATATGAATTCATTTGTCAGATAAAGTTTCTAGCCAAAGAAAGCAAATAATTTAATGAAATTTGTTGTGAAAAGTGAGTTAAGTTTGCAGTTGCTTAGATTTATATTCGTTTCAAGATAATGCTTTTTTTGTAAAGCTCATTATTTTATTTTATTTAATAAATTCAAGCTAATTGAATCGAGACAATGATTTACATATATTGCAGAGTATTAAAGATTGTGACTATTTTTTTTGTTCCAAATACTGTTTTAAGAAGTAGAGGTTGTTACTTTCATTAACTAATAACAAATTATTTTTTGTCACTTTTCATTACCATTTCACGTAATATTTCTCATTAGTTTTAAATTTTCTAATTTCCCGCACATCGGACGGGTACGGATACTAGTTTATTAATTAAAAAAAATGGGGGTAGTTGATACTCCTGTTTCATACTGTGTCAAACGGTACATAAGTCTAAGTGGCAGAATCTACTTCAAAATAAAAATAAAAATAATAAATACATGTGAACTTTTGAATTGTGTTAAAATAACTCTGTCATAGGATTGTTTTTTTTTTCCAAAAAATTTCATACATGATAAAATTTCAACTGATAACACTAAATAATTTTATTTGTGTAAATCGCCCTTTATAGAGTAAGCATATCATTTACATGTTTCAAAGGATGTATCTAATAGCCAATTTAAGTTAATTTTCCGAATTCTTTTTAAATAATATCAAAGGGGATACAATAACTAACACTTTTACATGATTTTCTAGATTGACGAGTATTTATTAGAACTAATTTAAAGTATATCTCATGTTCAATTGTCTACTAAAATTATACGCCACGATATTAATTTTTTTTTTCAAGTTTCAATCAAATTATTAAGTAAATAGGATTGATTCAACATAAATAATAAAAAATATTAGATAGCATAGTAAGATATAAAATGAATAACCAAACCAATTATGATATTACGTCAGGGTTTGGACTTGGGCTGAATAATAGTTTTTGCCCTTGTTCGGACCCTTGGTTCGAAGACAAATGTACATGAAGAGCAAAAGTGAAGAACTTTTCAATAGCTAGAAAGTAGAAAAATGAAATTGTATTTGACTTCGAATGCGTGTTACAATGTGTTTTATCAAAGATAAAACTTATCCTTTTATATAGTAGAAGAGTTTATCCTAAGTAGAAATTTAATAATGTAAAAATCTTCCTCTCTCGTTAAGTACTGATCAGTAAATGTCATCGAGCGAGATTTGCGCGCGCCGAGATATCCGGTTGGTTCCGAAGTCTCATGCGCTTCCCCGAAGAACAGAACTCATCCCGGGTCTGAAATGCATCATTTTATCAAGTTCGATGGCGAGCATTTCGTTCGAACCTTGGTACAAGAAGTTCCGAGCTTCGGTTTCGATCCCGTATATTCATACCTTTACTTTATTTATTACACTTAAAAATCAGGGTGTGTATTAGCCCCAATTTCACCTATATACATGTTCAACTTCCTTTATCTCGTTTTAAAAGGACAAAATATCTTGTAGTAGGAGAAATTGATTACGACTCTCAAAAAAATATTTCAAAAATATCTTTATCTAGTGATTATAATATATTTATAGTATTATATTTAAGATTTAAATATGTGGAGTATATATAATATGTGTACACAACCACTGTTTATAGTAAACGCTGTTGTTTTTTTCCTCTCCTACTTTTCATACTTCCCTCTTTCTTCTTTCTTCTCTTTTCTGTGTACCAGTTGAAAATGAACACAGAACTTTAAACAAACACTATACACTACTACTCGTCTACTCCTCTATAGTATTAGCTATGGCGTTTCAGGACCATTTTTCTCAAGAAATGGCTACTCTTCATCAACAACAACAAAACGCTGCCGTTTTACGTTCCATGTTACCTGAAGATCATCAATCTCCTCGAAAATCCCCTCCTACCTGGCTCAACACTTCTCTTCTCCGTCAACATAGCTCCGCCGCCGCCGTCGCCGCCGCCGGAGTCAACGGCAACAACTTCCTCCACCTCCAAACTTCCAACTCCGACTCCTCCAACTCTAACAACCAGTGGCTTTCTCCTACCGCCGCTGCATCAGCTGGCGGCGGCGGAGGAGGAGAAGAGCATAACGATGTGAACACAAATAATAATAGTAATAGTAATAATAATAATGAGGAAAGTGAGAACTCGTGGGAGAGAGAGAAGTGTAAAGCGGATATATTGAATCATCCTTTATACGATCAGTTACTGTCGGCACACGTCTCTTGCCTGAGAATCGCGACGCCGGTGGATCAACTGCCGCGGATTGACGCGCAGTTAGCTCAGTCGCAGAACGTGGTGGCTAAGTACTCCGTTCTCGGCCAAGGTCAACCGCCTCTAGATGATAAAGACCTCGATCAATTTATGGTAGCCTTTCTTCATTTCTTCATATATTTTATACTTTCTTACACGAATTCATCTATATACTCATATCTGTGTGTTTGACTTTTCACGTTTAGTTCCCATAAAGTTATATAAACATAGAATTTTGTGTTGAGTTTCAATTCCAAGTAGCAATTTACAAATTATTCGGCAATAGTATTTGGAAAATTACATAGATTTATTTGGCTACAATTTTTTTTTTCATATTGTAGTTGAAGTTTAAGTTCTGTCCACTATCTGTGTAAAAACAATAGGTAAGTATTCATAGCAAGCCTGATATAGGAACCTGGAAAGTAGAGCAATACTATTGTCAATGTATATAAGTGAAATCCTATAGCTTCTAGTAGTACTTTTATGTAATTTGTAAATGTTCAATTTTTTTTTTAGAAAAAAAAAACGTTTAATGAGTTGATATATGAGTTTACAAGAAAAAATTGGAATTCATATGCTTGAAAGCTGAGCTCAGCCGGCACATATTTTTGGCTGTATTTGATGATTTTTAGCTTACGCCATAGAACTTGGAAGCCATCGACCAATGTTAATGTGGAATGGAGAATGACTGGATTGTCTTTGACGTCATTGTGGTGAGGTGGATCTTGAGGAAGTACAATTTAAAGGGTTTTCATTTTTTCTTTTTGGGCTTTATTTGTATTTGCCTATTCTGATGATTGGCAGTGTTCATAGATATGTGTTTCTCTCTGAAGATTGCTTTTGAACTTACCAAACTTGAACTTTTCAATATGAATTAGCCTGTTGATCGTGTTACTTCCTGTCTGAAAAGGAAGCTTTAGCTTGAGAATTATGTTGTAGGTATATGGGTGGTTTTATCATTAAATTCTAAATACGTGATTATTACAAGTGGCAGAGTGATCTTGATGTCACAATGTACTAAGTTTAGTCCTTTTTTGCTTGTATCATGGAAAAAGTCATTTCAACTCCATATAAATCTCTACAATGAGTAGAGTTAATTTGGTCTAGGTGAAAATATGGTTGTGAGCTGAAACCCTTGATTGTTACACTAGTTTGTCTGTTCTTTGTGACGAGCATTCTGGTTTTTGAGGTCGTCGCGTGAACTCGTTAACCTTTTAAGAAATTTGATTCCTTGATCAAGTTTTCTGCATCAATGGATTCTGTCCATCTCCTTTTTTGAGGATTTCAGCTGTGCTTCTATCTTGAGCATATTTCTAGAGGATTTTTCTGAGAGTTCTAACTATTATGATCTTAATAGAAATATCTAGATGTCACATCAAAAAAGGAATCTTTTTATCCTATAGGCAGTAGGCTAATAATTGACCCCTTATGTTAGGGGGAGTGCTTTGGAGAATCTCCTTGACATGATTTTCACCTTTAGGTCTTCATGTGCAAAGGTTTCTGTCTTATTGTTATCTGTTGATCTCTCAATAATAATGGTGAACGAGCTGATTTAACTAAGAATTGTTTCTTTCAATGGACTGAATATTTACCTAGGTAAATTTTTTAAAGAATTCATGTGCTGCGCAACAATATAAAGAAGCCACTTATGCTTGATTAAGGAATCAATCAATCTATCAAACCCAGCGAACTCCCACAAGTGGGGTTTGAGGAGGGTAGTGTGTGTGCAGATCTTACCCTTACCTTGAGGAGTTAGAGCTCGAGAGGAGCTTGATTAAGGGAAAAACACAATTTTGTATATGATTATGATTTTTGAAAGATAATCTTGCTATTTAACTTTCTTATTACTATAAGAAGTTGAAAAGGAAACAGAACAAGTTTGTACATGATATTTGAAAAATGCTATTGCTATTTAAATCTGTATATGCTGAATCTTTCTTTTTGTTTCCAATTTTTAAAAGCAGTATATATTTATCCATGGACACCAACAATTATGGAATTCTTAAGCATGGGGAGAATGTTTAGTCCCCTTTTGTTTTCATTCTTTAGTTCAATGTTGTCAAATTTATTGATACTATGAACCACAGGTGCTGGTATCAGTTTGTTTTTCTCCTTCTAGTAATCTTAACAGCTGATTCTATAATTAGAATTTTAATCAGTTTATACACACACTAAGAGATACCATATATTATCTCATATTTCATGTAATATTTCCCTCCTCTGATTTATCTTTGTTTCCTCTTATGTAGACACATTACGTTCTGTTGCTGTCTTCATTTAAAGAACAACTGCAACAACATGTCCGTGTACATGCAATGGAAGCAGTCATGGCTTGTTGGGAGCTAGAACAATCTCTGCAAAGTTTAACAGGTGACACAGTTTTCTACTGTCTTTTCTTAGTTTTCTTCTATGTTTTTTTCTGTGCTGCCTATTCTTTTGTGGTTTAAACTTTCGAGTAAAAGTTTACATCATGTCAATTTATCCTGTCTCACTTTTTCCTTTCTTTTGGTATTTTCATCCTCATACCTTCATTGTTAATATTACGGTCATTGCCATGCCAAGATACCATACACTTGCAGTTACACTACAACCTATGTTGCTCGGATTCTCTGAAAATATCGTCGGGCGTGGTGCATTTATGGAGGATTCGACTCCGCACTACATAGACCACAACCACCGTATGCGGTTCTCATGATGGACTTATTATAAGAGTTGTGCATCTGTTATAATGGATAGAGCGCTAGCCTCATTCCTCAAATTCACATGATTTTCTTAGTGATGGTTTTTATGTAGTGTTTGATCACTAAATAAGTGAATTATACTCTTTGCTGAAAAGAAAAGAAAAGAATCTCTACTCCAGCTTTTCTGCCGTTATATATGCATGTAGGCCAAAATTGCACTGCTGACATATAGTTACGGATGATCTGTCAACCAACAGGAGTAGCACCAGGGGAAGGTACAGGAGCAACCATGTCTGATGATGATGACGACCAAGCAGATAGTGACACTAACTTTTTGGATGGAGGTTTTGATGGATCAGATAGCATGGGCTTTGGTCCTCTTGTACCTACTGAAAGTGAAAGGTCCTTAATGGAGCGTGTTAGGCAAGAACTCAAGCATGAGCTCAAACAGGTAAAGTAACATAACTTTTGGCTGGTCTGATCATTTTGAATTCATAATTTAGTGAAAAAGAGTATATATTTAACAGTTTAAACTTATAGATAAGGTGGTCACCAAGGGCGGATTTAAGGGGCGGGAAGTGGGTTCCAGTCCGGGAAATTTCATTGTACATGTAAGGCAAAATTTGTTTTGTACCTACCTCTATATATTATATTTTGAATCTCCGTGACAAAACTCAAAAGCATAGTTCAGTGGTTAGGGGGCTTCAAAATCTTTGAGGTTATTGGTTCAATTCCTATTGGCCACGTTACGTCTCACTGTCGCTCATTGTTAAAAAGATGAGAGGGATCGTGATGAGAACATAATTGAGTAAATAACAATATATCCTCTCTAATAATATAAACTTTTAGATGAAGCGGCCATACAATTCAACTTATGCTTTAGGTTTTCTTTTTCCTCTAGCTAATGAGTTTCTTGATTTTGTTTTCATTAAAGGGTTACAAGGAGAAGATTGTTGACATTAGAGAAGAAATATTACGAAAAAGAAGAGCAGGAAAGCTGCCTGGTGACACTACATCTGTATTGAAAGCTTGGTGGCAATCACATTCTAAGTGGCCTTATCCAACTGTTAGTACCAAAATAAAGTTCCTACCATATATTCAAGAACCTATTTGCTACTATATCTCTCACTTTGTGTGAATAAAATTTATGTTAGGAGGAAGATAAAGCGCGATTAGTGCAAGAAACGGGTCTGCAGCTAAAGCAGATTAACAATTGGTTTATTAACCAAAGGAAAAGGAATTGGCATAGCAATCCATCGACGTCTACTTCCCAGAAAAGCAAACGCAAGAGGTAGGGCGACTACCATACCTTTTCGCTAATCATGTTTATGATTTATTATTTATGCTAACCGCCAAGAGGGGTTGCTCTGATGGTAAGCAACCCCCACTTCCAACCGAGATGTTGTGAGTTCGAGTCTCCCCAAGAGCAAGGTGGGAAGTTCTTGGAGGGAAGGATGCGGGGGTCTATTTGGAAACAGCCTCTCTACCTAGGGTAGGGGTAAGGTCTGCGTACTCACTACCCTCCCTAGACCCCATTAAGTGGGATTATACTGGGTTGTTGTTTTTTATTTATGCTAACCGCAATATTCAAATAAAGTAGTGCAGGTGAAATCAAGCAGTGAAAGACTGATGAAGTCTGAGAATATGAAGTTCTTTTATGTTGTAGCAGAAAGCCATTGTAAAGCTGATTAGCAAACCAAACATGAATGACTAGAATTGGGAACTGAACTATACTAAGTTTTTTGGCAGATGAATTGAAGTAAATTCACCACTGGAGTTCCCAACTGACTTGGTTGACTAAAATATGCTTTAGAAAGAGTATAGGTATTTGTGAGAGTAATAGCACTTATTTATGAGGTTTTTATGTCAAAGCCTTTTTAGTACAACAGGTTTCAGTTTATATAATTTTGCTTCTACCACTTATTGGAGGCTATGTAATTCTGAATGCTAGTGTTGCTCATTTTTGTGAATAGAAGTTGTAGAATATAATTAGATTATCCAAACTCCACCGAGCTAGGGAGAAAAAAAATATAGTATTCGATTGGTTGGTCTAGTTTCTGTGGGAAATTAAAAGCACTTGAGGTGTTAATATTATCTGTTTCAGAAAGGATGAGATTACTGAGTCGTAGGTCTGAATCAAACAAGTTCAAAAAGACAACAAATATTTTGCTTGATTTACGTGACAAGGAAAATGAGTGAAGTAAGATATTCAGTACAAAATTCATAACTAATACTCAAAGATGGATCCAAGATTTAAAGTTTATGGGTTTTACCTATTGGTTTCCCAAGTACACACAAATATACGTGGCAGTCAAGTAATAAGTGACTTAAAAGTCGGATGTCGAACTCACACAGACCTGGATTTACCGTTAACTAAGCAAACTAAAATAAATTTAATGTCAAAGATAATCAAAAGTTTGATTTATCTATTACAATTATTATGGCGATATTTAAACATGTAACCAAGGGAGATATAGATTGCAGGATTGTGGTCGGTTTATCAATTCTACTGAGTTCGTAAGTACACATGTGAATCCGAATTATTTATGATTGCCAGCTTATCAGATCGTTCATGTAAATAACATGTTCCCACTATACTATCTATCCATAATATATCAATCCTATAGTCATATGGTCCTAAATCTATCATGAACGAATATAATATGGTATTAAACTAAGCAAGACTGTTAGGTATATTCCTATCCTAACCGCGAAATCTTTTTCCGAGCCACGGGTTTAGAAACAAGCTTTTTCTAGTTCTACTCTAATCTAAACACATCTTTCCCAATCACATCATAGATAGTAGATAGAACTCAACTGCTGGCCAAGCAATTAAGCAATTATGCACAGAATTAGAGAAACAACCAAAGATGACAACTCGAATTAATGATACTAATTAATACACTTCAATAATCATGACAACCACAACTTAGAACGCGAAGTTTAGCTCCACATTGACATGGTAGCAAAACAATAATTCATCCAAAGAAATGTAAAGATTAGTCAGTTAAAAGGAAGGAAGATGGAATTTGATGAATTTCGGCATCCACGCCGGCTCTATGCTCTCCCTAGGTCAAATGTTTGTCAAAAGTCACTCCAAAAAATGTCCTCTCCTCCACAAATGTGAGTTTAAAGACTATTTATATGGGATAAGGTTAGCATGAGGTGAAATAATACAAGCCCACTTCGAAACAACCTTTTTAGGTTAGCTTGTTCAATATCTCGTACGCACACGAGAGTGAACGAGGAAAGTTCTTCTCTTTTTTCTTTTTATTCTAAGTCTCGTGAACTTCCGTGTTTTTTTAATACTTTGTTGTTTTGTTTCAGGCTTTTCCTCAATAGCTCGTTCACTCTCTCATGTGCACGCAAGAGTGAACGAGCAAAGTCCTTCTTTTATCTTTTGGTCCCGAATTGACTTATTTTGCTCACCTTTCGTTCAACTTGCTCCTACACATAAGAATGCACGTAATGAGTATAATTCATTATAAAACTCATGTGACCTACCGAAATGATCCGCGGCCGCGCATGTCATGTCCGGGAAATGTGTCCTTTTTCGCATAGGAGAATGTATAATTGTTTGGGCTCAACTCTTACTTGGTATATATACATAGAAATATAGTATTTTGATGACTTTTGACATAACCTAAGGAGGCTAAATAGACGAGAGATTAGACATAAGCAGACAAGATAAATAGACGAGAGATTAGACATAAGCAGACAAGAACACAATAGGAGCAAGGCGGAGAATTCTTCTACGAGTTTTTCACTTCATTCTTCCTATTTCCATTAATGTTTAAGAATTCTAGTATTGTTTTTATGCATACTATTATAAATAGCTAATTTTTTATTCAAGGTTTTGATGAAACCTATTGGAGGATGATTTTCTTGTTATGTTAATATAGATTTGTTCTAGTATTTTCTCTATTTGTTCAACTACGTTAATATTATGGTTGGTTGAAGAGCTCTCAATTGATTGTGCCTATTTAGTATGTATTACTCGGGAGAGAGTGCATATTTAGGTAGTTGTTGAACAACATCACTCCTAACGTATATGAACGATCAATGCGGAGGGTTTAAATGTGGGATTAGGGATAACAAAACCTTGGAGGCGACCCGAGTGAGCCGTACTTAATGCCAACTCGCGTAATTCGAGAGAATATGTCTAGTAAATTGTGGTAATTACTCGGTAGAGTTTTAGGACATTCAGGGCGCACATGATCGGTAGATAATACGTAGGCAAATTTATAAAAAAAACGTAGCGGGAAGGATTCCAACAATAGGGGAAATCATATCTCTAGACCTCCTTAATCTTGTCTCCAACCCTTAGTATCCCTAGTTGTTAATCTACTAATTTAGTTTGTTAGTTAATTAGATACAAGAATCTTAATATTTATAAGGAAAATTACCAGCTATGTTCATTTAAAGGTAGCTCATTACGAAAATTGGTCAATTGATAAAATATTACTAATATTAGTCAAATAAACCAATTAGTTATTTGCACCAAAATTTTTTGTTTTTTTTTTTGTTTTGAGTGGGTGTTATTAAAATAGATAGGCACAACTTAAGGAGTTTGAATCTCAGTTTTGGGATGATTTGGTGAATTTTGAGGTGGTTTGAATTGAAAATTCGAAGTAAAAGCTGAACATGAAAAAAATGATATGTGTATCACATATGTATCATATTTGTATCAATTGTATATCACATGGATATACCATATATACCTGTGTGTGAGATACATGTGTGATACATGTGTCACAAAAGACTTTTTTGAACTCGATTTAATTATAAATTTTGATATAAAACTAGTTCAAATTACCTCCAATCTTCCTCAAATTTTGTATTTGACTTATCTATATATTTTCAATGAATTTTAACTTTACCCATGAAAAAGTTCCTTTTTTGTTTAATTTTTGAAATATTGTATAGATTTTTTTATTTCGTCACCTTATTTGCTAGCTACCCCGTCTATGAAATTTTGTCATGTATATAATGTTGCTAATCACACTTAAAAATATGGAAAATGATTTTTGCATGTGATTCTTTTATAGAAAGAACCCCATTATTTGTTTTTTAATTTTTGTTGGCTAGATTTGGTAAGTTTATGATTAATTGCTAGAGGTTGGTAAGTTGAGATTTATTTGAAACATTTGTGTAAGATATCCTATTTATAACTTAGGAATTGATATTTTGGTGATTTATTAATACAAATATGAGATTTGAGCAACAATTGTTTCCAAATAGAAACTCAACATCCTTCCCTCCAAGAACTTCCCACCTTGCTCTTGGGGAGACTTGATTCACAACCTCTTGATTGGAAATGAAGGTTGCTAACCATCACAGCAATCCCATCAGGATATTATTTATATCCTCGTATATTATAATATAGTTTTAGAGTTTACACGTGAAATATTGTCACGAACCAATTCCCAAACATGGTCGTGATGGCGTCTCTCGTGAAGACAAGGCCAACCAACAGAACAATCAATACCTTTTTAACTCTTACTTAGCATGAATAAGTCTAAAACATTAATAAAATTATCATATGTGCGGAAGAAAAAAAAAAGATAAAATAGGGAACTATCCCGACATAGCCCGACCGGGGTGTCACAAGTCACGAGCATCTATGAGGATCTTTATTACAATTACAAAGTCTTTAATACATAGAGTAAAATCTAGAAATCAAGAAGAAGAAACTCGGTGCCGCGAACCCTGGCAGTCACCTTGCTTAGCTACGATAGCATTACCTTTAATCTACTAATAACTCGCTACCGGGTGAACAATACCTGGAGTAAAGTAAGTACTTCCAACTCACTGGTAATAAGAGCAAATAATAACTGAGAGGCAAGAAATCACGTAAGAGCACTCCATCATACTATACAGGAAAATATAGCCTTTTTAGGATAACAGTAAAACCGTGAAACTCCTTTAGGAAATATCTCGCTTGGTTTAAAAACCTCTTTTGAAAATATCCTTTTTCAACAGTCGAGCATATGAATGTGTTATCAATTAGTACAAGTCCGCACATAAGTTATCCCCCATGCTAAGCACTTTATTAACAAATAATATCATGGTATCTAGTACATAATGCAAGAAACAACATAGATGCCAATGATATGAGAGTGCTAAATGTCATGCCACATGGTACAAACAAGAACCAATGCATGAATGCGATGCAATGCACATGATCGCTGCGACGCGCAACCCGATTCATTTATGTACCCACGCTCACTAGGGTGTGTACAGACTCCGGAGGGGCTCCTACAGCCTAAGCGCAATATCATCATTGAAACGCTGCGGCGTGCAGTCCGATCCATACTCATTCCACAACATGCAAATGAGCCACTCGGGCAATGTCAAGTAATAGCTTTTAACTCAAAACATCAGAAAAATATGGTTTAAGTCTTTAAACTTTAGCAATATGACTGCACATTTCAAAATAGTGTTTAACTCAGGAATGAAATTATTTAATATGTTAAGAGTCATAAAAATAGTGATAATAACCCCTATAGGGTTCAAATAACCGGCACAAACCCCAAAACATGGCAATCAGGCCAATTCAGATAGCATCAAGCAAGTTTCAGTCAATTATGCAGTAATATCCACAACCGGGACAGACCAAGTCTCAGTCTCCATCCGTGCTATACCCCACGCTCATACCTAGCATGCAAGTCACCACAATACAACACTATGATGTGCAAATCCGGGGTTTCAAATCCTCCGAATATCATTTAAAAGTATTACTCACCTCGAACCAGTGAAAGTCCTCGCTCGCGATGCCCTTGACCCTCAAATTGGCCTCCACGCGCATCGAATCTAACCAAAATCACATTTCAATATGCTAAGGGAACAACACCCACTCGAAAATAATGAAAAATATCAAAAATCTCGAAATTTGCAAAGCCGAGCCCCGGGCCCACATATCGAAATCCAAAATTTTTACATCAATACGATCCTTATCTCGCCACGAGTTTATACATACCAAATTCACAAAAATCGTAGTTCATTTGACCCCTTAAATCACTATTTCTATCCAAGATGGTTTACTACCCTTTTCAACAAAGATTCTCATATTAAACATCATAACTTGCAATAGATTCGAGTTATACAACCGAAATTGAGTTAAGAATACTTACCCCGTTGTTCTCTAAGAAATTTTTTCCAAAAATCACCCAATTCGAGCTCCAAATCGTCAACAATGGAAAACGGGAACGAAGTTCTAGAACTTAAACATTCTGCCCAGGTGAATCCTTATTTGCGAACGCGGTGCCTTATCGCGAACGCGAAGAACAAACTGTCCAGGTTCAAAAATTGTTCTTCGTGAATGCGATGCCTTGTTGCGAACGCGAAGAGCAAAAATGTTCAAGTGCATAATTTACTCTTCCTGAAAGCCTCTAGTAAAATGTCCATAACCTTTGCTATAGATGTCCAAATTAAGATTTCTTTAGCTTTCTGGAAACTAGACATGAATGGATAACTTTAGTTTTTGAATCACCTCAAAATGCTTTGTAGATAAAAAGATATGAGCTTCCGAAGTAGTACCCGCGCGATAGAAAATTCCTTCTTTGCGAACCTGAATCAATGTCGCGAACGCGAAGAACAAAAGTCCCAGATGACAATTCCTTCTTCGCGAACGCGAAGCACTGTCGCGAATGCGAAAGTCTCAGATGCCAATTTCTTCTTCGCGAATGCTATATGACCTCGCGGACGCGAAGGACAACACCAGATACCAGCAACAACGGTTCAAAACCTTCCAAAAATGACCCGTTGGCCATTCGAAATCACCCCGAGGCCCTCGGGACCTCAACCAAAAGCATAGACCTATTACCTTATTCAAACTTGCTCGAACAATAAAAATACTATCGTTAACATCAAAATCGTCAAGTTTCATCAAAACAAGGCTTAAGTTAAACTAAAACTTTCAAAACTCACATTCAATCAAAAACCCGACCTAAACCCCTCCGAATCAACTGTAATTTTGCACACAAGTCCAAAATCACCTTACGAAGCTATTGAAACTCCCGGAATTCTATTCCGACTCTCGGATCAAAATTGGACCTATCAATCGGAAATCGCCAAAATATGCTAACTTCTTCACCAGACCTTCAAAATTACTTCCGATTGCGCTCCTAAGCCTTAAATCATCCCCCGAAACTAACCGAATTATCGTAATTCAATTCTGAGCCCTCTAACTCACAAGATCAACATCTAGTTGACTTTTCCAACTTAAGCTTTCCTTAAAGAGACTAAGAGTCTCATTTCTTATCAAAATCAATCCAAAACAACTCTAACTCACCACATACTGATAACGAAACATGAAGAAGCAATAAATGAAAAATAAGGAACAACAACACATGAGACGACGGATCGGATCGTTACAAATATGCGAGCTAATATAGTTTCTAAAAAAATTGACTTTATTGTCATTTGAATGAATTCGCGTATCTATCTAGTCTACTTTATTAAGACAATATGCGGTAAAAGATTATAATAATTCCCTCTGAATTTTATTCAAGCTTATTTTATATAGCTAATTACATTCAAATTTATGAGTGTTACACACTTCTCTCGTCATCTTTCTCTCAATTATACTTTCCTGTAGTAAAATTACATCAAAATTTATTATTATTACACACTTCTCTTTACATTTTTCTCTCGATTATACTCTCCCTCACGGTGTTGAATTTTACAAAATATTTACACGGATTTCTTACCTACAAATAAATATTTCACTTGCACGAATACAATATATATGTTTATCATTCACAACTATACTTTGAGAAAATTACAATTCATAGCTATATTTGAATTTATAGCAAATCCACATGTTGTACTGAAACAAGAGTTCATTTATTTTGAATGAAACAAGAGAGCAATAAGCTCTCGTAGCTCAGTTGGTTAGAATACCCGTTTAATAAACGGAGGTTTTGAATTTGACTCGCAACGAGAGTATTTTATTCTATATTTTCGTATTTTACCTTGGTTGTACGGTCAATACAAATTATATCCTTTGTACACTCCCCACCCTAACAATTAATCCCTGCTTATCCAATTACAATGGTCTGGGTACCACCGATAAATGGTGATAAAAAGCATTAGGCTTTTTAAACTTTTAATTCGCATCAAATACTATTTACATTTAATAGCCAAAAAAATATATAAAATTTACATATTTTTTGTATATAATGTATATAATATTATATCTTTACAAAAAACATACGATATTGTTTACGCTATTATTTGGTGAGCAGCTCTACAATGCCATTTTACCAAAAGCATTCAACTACGGGCCCGTAGTTTAGTTCAAATTAAAATTTATGGGCTGGCCCAAAGAGATTAAAATGTTGACAGGTCAATTATTTTAGGAATTGTTACACTCTATAGAAAACCTTGGTACCCTATTTATTCTAAACAAATACCATTTTAAAATATTACATCCTATATATACATTTTATCTTTTATAGTAAAAAATCCAAATATAGTTACATCCTACAATTAAGGTACCATATATGCTAAATATTATTCTTCTTTCTCCCTTTTTGTATTTTCTCTCACATAATTACCGCATATATGTGTAACAATCCGACCCGTCGTCACGGGAGTTACTGTCCCATTTTTTCCGTTTTATGCTTCTATATGTTTCATTTTATGTGTTTGGAGAATTTGAAGTAACTCGGATAGAGTTCGGTTAGAAATGAGGCAATTAGTCTCTTTATGGGAAGGTTAGTTTGGAAAAGTCAACCGAATGTTGACTTATGAGTTAGAGGGATCGGAATGAATTTCTGATGAATCGACTAGTTTCGGGGGATGTTTTGTGACTTAGGAGCACAATCGAAATTGAATTTGAAGGTCCGGTGTAGAATTAGGCTTGAATTTGCTAAGGTTGGATTTTGGCGAATTCTGATTGATAGGTGAGATTTTGATCCGAGGGTCAGAATGGAGTTTTGAGAGTTGATGTAGCTTCGATATGTAATTTGTGATGTGTGTACAAAATTTCAGATCATTCGGACGTTGTTTGGTTGGTTTTTTGATCGAATGCGTGTTTCGGAAGTTTTTGAAGAATTTAGGCTTGAATCTGATGTGAATTATTGATTTCGGTATTGTTAGGTGTATTTTGATGATTGGAACAAGTTTGGATGATATTTTGGGATATGTCGGTGCCTTTGGTTGAGGTCCCGGGGGCCTCGGGTGTGTTTCGGGTTGTGATCACGCTCTTATTTGATGTATCAACGTCGTATCTTTGGACTTAAAGGGGTACCATATTTAACAACGAGATCCGATTATTGTTTTGAATGAAGCATTAGATCCGTATCATAATTACGGACTCTTAGCAAAAAGAATCATCGAATTTGGACATCGTATGAGGATTTTATGGCCATTTTATTAAGGTTGCCCAGTTTTTCAAGTTAATAACGAAATTACCCCTGACTGCGTATTAAAACCTGCACTATTTGCAAATCTTAAAACCTACATATCTCCTTCATTATAAGGTAAAATTGAGTGATTCAAAAGCCTAAATTCATTAGCATTTCACAAAGAATACATTGGGGGTAGTAAAACGTGTTAACAGTATACCGATAATGAGCAGGTTGAGTTTTCTTCCAATTTTAGAATGGGAAGAAGCTTCTGAGGCGATTTTGTTTAGAGAGAATTCGTGGGATTTCATCAGATAAGAGTTCTTAGACTCGGATTATGTTGTTATGATGTAAAAATATAGATTAAACACTGAAAAAATAAGGATTTAAGGGGTAAAAATGGAGGTTAGGGCTTGAAACCTAAGAAGGTGTAAAGTTTGAATTTGAGGGGCCAACGGACTCCGATTTTCATAAACTTTATATGTACGGACTCGTGGCGAGACGAGGAATCCGTTGGTATGATTTTCAGAATTTTTTGAGATGCGGGCCGGGGACTCGAGTTTTACCAACTTCGTGAATATTAATACTTTTCGAGTATTTTTGATTGAGTTATATTTTTTTGACCCATATTTATGTATTCACTGTGGTTTTCACTAGATTCGACACGCGAGGAGGTCGATACGAAAGGAAAAGGCATTGCGGACCAGTCTACAACCGGTTAGAGATGAATAGTTGGTGTATATGATGGCCTGAGGGTTTGAAACCCCTGGCTTTTTACATTGTGACGCTATTTTGGGCGTGACTCACATCCCATGGTAGGTGTGAGATTGTTTATGACTGGGGATTGTGACTTGGTCCATCCTGAATAAGAATGGTTCTATATTGGCGATTGATACGCACCCTGTATTAGATATATCTGGGCTTATTGCCGTATTTGGGGCCTTGTGCCGATCTATAGCATCCTCAAAGGATGAATATCATTGTGATAGCATGCTTTATATAATCATTGATCTTAGTCCTGTGCTTATTCACTGTTTTAAAATGCTAAGCCATTTTTCCTGAAGTTAAATATCTAAAGTATATTCTTCTTAATAAATTCGAAACTGGGAAATTAATTGAATCTGTTACGTGACTCATATGCACACTGTGGACTGAGTATGGATCAGACTGCACGTTAGAATGTTATGATTGAGTATGGATCGGGCTGTACGCCGCAACAAATGTTATGATTATATTGCGCTTGGGCTGAAGGAGCCCCTCCGGAGTCTATACACACCCCTAGTGAGCGTCGTCGACGTTAAATGGATCGGGCTACGCGCCGTAGTGACCATGTGTGTTGCATTGCATTCATGCATTGTTATTTATTTGTTCTAGCTGTTATTTTCTCTTGCTGTTGGTTCGTAGTAAGGTATCAGACTGTTAGTTTTAGCTTTACTTTATGGCATTTCGTGGATTTCTGTTCAGACATTTTATATGCGTATTACTCACTAAGTACTTAGTACTCACCCCTACTCCTCCCTGCACCTCTGTGTGCAGATCTAGATACAAAGGAGGGTTAGACGAGCGTTCCAGCCTGTTTTAGAGTATATTCGAGTTGCTGATGTAGCTGCCGGCGTTCGCAGAACCTAGCTTCTCTTTCCATTCAGTTATTACTATATGTTTCAGACTTGAGTATTTCATTCAGTATTTGTATGACTATTATATATATATATATATATATATATACATTAACCCAGACTTGTGTATTTTCGTTCACATAGTACTATCCAGTTTTATTTAGAGGCTCTAGACTCGTGACCCCAGATCTTTTGGAGTGTTTTATCAGATTTCGAAATTTCTCAGTATTATTCCTCTATAAATATTGGATTATTATTCTAAAACTATTATATTCTCCCTAAATTGTTAGTTGTGAGGTTTAAGGTTGATTTGTGAGCGATTGTTGGTCATGCTTGCCTAGCTTTAGGGTTGGGCACCATCACGACCGTGTGTGGGTCGTGACAATCTGTAAACCCCAATACAATCTCTATCTATTTCCATACAACCAAACTTTCTTCTCCCACATACCCTAATTTCTTAACGAGCTATTTTACCCTGTTGTTGAACAAAATACGTTAATAGCTTTTCTTTTCCTAAAGAACCTAAAGAAGAGTAGAAAGAAGAAAACGAGCAACAATCTTTTGGTCTCGTGGCTGCTCCTACTTATGTACTATTTGGAGGAGTGTTCATGTCGAAGACGCAATGGCCTGACAAACCCAGATGTTGCGGGTAGCAGCGGCTGCGATTTCTTGCACCAGAACTTTCAAGGGTGGGATTTTTGTAGATGTGTTAGGGGGCTGACCAACCGAAATTAATGGCTTACCGCCAGCCGACGAAGCCATAGGGTTGTTTCTCTCTCTAGATCACGCAAATCACCTATTTTGTATTCAGTTGTATTATGTATTATTTAGCTATATTCAGGTTTAATCAGTTGTATTTAACTATTTTGTTCGGCAGTAGTTAGTTGTATTCAAGTGTTTTATACAACTGTATTCAGTTGTAGTTAGTTATATTCAATTATTTTATTCAGTAGAAGTTTAGTTGTATTTTGTTGCATTCAAGAGTTTATTCAGTTGTATTTTTTTTTTGTATTTAAGTGCTTTATTCAGATGAATTAAGGTGTATTTTGTTGTATTCAACTGTATTATTCATACGTATTTCTCTTTATTCAACTATAATCTTTATTATGTATCTTTCAAATACAGATTAATGAGAGATCATTTTAGTTCGTTGAGTTAAATTAGGATAATATCATGTGATTTTATTTCCTTCCATTTTTAGTGCAGATACGTTATTGTATTTAATGTTAATGTCGCTTGAATACAGCTAAATACATGTCAAACTTAGCTGGAATTCCAGATTTTACGCCTATGTTTTTGGTTGTATTAATAAATACAATAACTTAAATACATGAAATACATTGTATAGAAATATAAAAGGTTATAACACATAATATAGCAAAAGGTATCTATAAATGACTAATTAGACCAAAAGGATGGTGCTTTATGAAAAATTTTCATTATTATAAGAAAGGAAAATGATAATGTGTGTGTATATATATATATGGCGTGAGGCGATGCGTTTTAGCTCTAACGAGGTGAGACGTAAGCCCTGAGATATGGGGCGTAAGTCCCACGAATCTTTAAATTTTACTAATTTCAAGAATTTTAAGATAGTATAAAATAAAAAATAATTATAAAAATTACATCAAAATCACAAAATTTTAATAAATAATTTATTTAAAATATTTACAAATTATAATTCGACTATGAATAATACGAAAAGTATGAGATATATCAAAATATGCAAATTAGTTGCAACGTCGTTACAACTCAAACATCAAAAGTAATATATCCGATGTGAAATCTTATATGTATCTCTTAAGGAGTAATAAATCACGAAAGAATTTCAATATTATAATTTAATATTTCACTTAAAATACTACTTTTATTTAATATGCTTTCTATTCGAAATAGAAATTATATAAAAACATAATTCATAATTTAAATATGATTCTCTAGCATTATCTATTTTTAAGATTCAACAAGTTAATAAACTAATACATAATTCACTATACAATATCATGACAACTAATTGTTTGTAAATAGTTACTAGCTAATACTGAGATTTAAATAAGTACTGTATCTCGTAAACGTGAAAAAATAATATTTAGAAGAATAATAATAAAAAATATTATGGACTATTAGATATTAAAGACGTAACAAAAGCTAATACGTAAATACTTTTGCAATGAAAGATTTATTTAGAATTTACTATCATAGCAGTCTTATCGGATAACGTGCAATAATATTTATTTTAATTATAACATAAAATGCTCTCAACTTAATGATTTATGATTAAGAAAGAAGTAATTTTGAATAACCAATGATTTGTTAAGAAAATTTGAGGATTTACAAGGTTAGTTACATACAATTGCATAAAATTCTATTAGGCGAGCCTAGTACCCTGGGCGTTGAACGTGTCCGGGGCGTAAGCCCCGATGGCTGAGGCGTAAGTCTCACGGAACTAAGCCCCACACATAAGCCTAGGGGCATTTTACGAGTGTTACGCCCCGGGGCGAGTCTCGGGCGAGTCCCAATTCTGCCTTTTAAAACAGAGATACACACACACACACAATCTCAGTATATTATATATAAAAATTAAATAGATTTTATACACTTCTTTTATTACCAAATATAAATAGTTTCTTGCGCGGGCTAAAAGTGATAATACCCCAGTAAGATTTTGCTCCCACACTAGCCCACAACAAAAAACTAACCCTATTCTTCACGTTTTACAAACTTTATCCAGTATAATCTATATATAAATATAAAGCTTGGAATATAAAAGATGATGTGGCATGCCTTTTAAATCAGTATGACAATTTATCTTTTTTCTCATAATTTTGAACTTTTTTCTTATTTTCTTTCAAAAGAATTGGCAAAACATATATTTTGATCATAATTATTACTCCATTTATTTCTATTCATGAAATTCCATTTAATCTCTCTTTCTTCCGTTTTCTTCATCATCATATTACTACATTTATTCCTTTCCCTCAAATCCTTCTTCCTTCCTTACTTTTCTTCCGTTTTTTTTTCTTCATTATTACTCTATTTATTTCTTTTCCACAAAGCCCTCTCTCTTCCTTCCATATTTCCATTTCTTATAATTATTTTTTCCAATCTCTCTATAACTTCCAAAGCCCTTAAGGTAGGCAAAAGTATGAGAAGAAGCCAATGTCGGAAAAACCTTACCGTAATAAAACGTCAGCGGAAAAAAAATCGAAGGATGTGAAGATACATCTCAAAAATTCTTTTTTTATCGCCGCCACCAGCCTTTTCCCTTCTACTTTTTTTTTTGTGCTTTCTACATTTTCATTTGTTTTCTCATTGATGTTAATTGGAACTTGGAAGTATTGTGCTTTGTGTTTAAGGTCTTTTTCTCCTTGAATTATGAAAAATTAAAATATCTATTGTGCTTAGCATGTTAGGTTTGGTTGTCTTTGATGGTTAATTTTGTTGGATTTGGATTGTTTAGTTTTTGAAGATATTGTTAGAACTGTTTCAAAATTAGCATTTTGAGGAGAGTTTCGGTTGAGCTGAATTTTCTTGTGAGGAAATAAAAAATAGGCTTCACCTATAAGTCTAATTTCACACGAAAGACACGGGAACATTATATAGTTTCTTATTTTCCTCTTTTTCCTTTTCTTCTTTTCCGTCTCTTTTTCTTACTTGATTTTTTATTTGGTGAGCCAAGGTTTTATCTCTATAAAAAAAGTGAATAATGCGATAGTGACAGTAAAACATTCTGGTGAATGGGATGCGAAGAATTTAAAATATATTTATCACGCACTTCTATTAGTAGTAGCTAGAAGACAGAAAAAGGTTTAAATTGGTATTACAATATCTATATATAATTCTAACTTTTTTTAGTGTAATATAGAACAATAGATTTTAAAACTGCAACATTAATTTTTTGTTAGATTCTGTTTTAACACGAATATATGGCATTGTTTGTTCTTTTATTTTTTTCTACTTTAGTTATTTTTTTCCTTAAAGAAGCTTTGAGAATTTTGGGATAACAAAATCACATCTTATATCACGTGTATAAAAATTAGTTTTCAAATAAAATAAAGAAAATCAAAAGTACAACCTGAATTTTTTTTAGTTCAGTGCTCTTTGAACACGCAAATTTGGCATTGTTTGTTTTTATATTTTTTCCTACTTTGAGTAATTCGTTTTTCTACTTTGAATAACTTTGTTTTTCTTATATTACATGATTTCAGATAAAAGAAATAAAATCAATAAAACTAAATATCCTCCTAAAAATTGTTTACTCAAAAGCATATAAATTTATTTATAAGAATATACATAATAGAATTACTATTTTGAGAAATCAACTAAATATTTCTGCTACAGTACAATATAGTGAGAATAATCCTATAAGAATTGTAAAGTTTGTAGCAGCAGTTAATACAGTTCTAAAATTAGTAGAAGATAATTTCCTTTGCCTTTTATTATCCTAAAATTAAAAGAACTAAAATGAAATATTAATAGAAAACTCTAATCGAAATCTAACCCGTTTTATCTGGAGCATGTTTTAGAGCAAATGAATGAGTAAAATATTCAATTTAAATTGACTACTAAAAGATATGTAATATTAAAAGAAACTCTACTTTTTCTTTCCTCTTATTAAACTTTTGATTTTTCCTTTTTGTTTTGGTAATTGCCCATTTTTCTTTATTTCCTCTCCAATCAATAACACTTTTTCTTTTGTTATATTCACCAAATAAATGTGAAATTAGAATTTTCAGATATGATAGTAACCTAGAAGTATTGAATAGTGATATTGTGTGATGGGTAATAATTTAATTTGCATTCTACCATAAATTTTTATTCAAAAAGGATTTAAACACAAATATAGTATGTGTTTTTTTCTTTCATTGTTCTACTTGGCTAAATTATTATTGGTATGACATTAGCATGTCTGATTTATTCATATATAAATATAATTTATTATTACTCACGATATTTTATTTTTTCAGCAGAACTCACATAAAGAAATTATTTTCTTGAAGTCATTTGTATTCTTTCGGAAACAACCGCGCGAAGCACGGATTAATTTACTAGTGATGGTATAATCTGTATATGATCAGTATATATACAAATAGTTACAACTAGGCGGGTGAAAATATTTTTAACCATCTGGTACTGTTATGATCCCTTAATATGGTATTGATAGGACAATTTTATCAACTCAAAGTTTATGTGACCCTCCATTTTGCATTAACTCTATTTTGGAGTGAAGATTGGAGATGCCGTAAGCAACTAAGTGACAACTTGCTGCTTTCTTATTTCAATACAAAACAATTGATCTTTTGTGTAGAATTCAAGCATAACTACAAACGGAATTTTTTTTAAAAGTATAGCTCTAATCGCGATATGTAATTGCCATTTTTTGTAGTCCTCTTTCGGTCTCGGATCTCCGCATCAAATTTTTGTAAAAGAAGAACCAAGCAAATTAGTCTCGGTTTAACATTCTTTTTTTCATAAGATCATTTTGGAGGAAGATGCAAGGTCGTCTCTTAAACATCAAAGAAGACTAAATAAAGCTATGCTAGAGGTAGTCAAGAAAGAGGTTATCAAGTGGTTGGATGCCGGTGTAGTCTACCCAATATCGGATAGTTCATGGACCTCCCCAGTCCAATGTGTGCCAAAGAAGGGGGTATGACGGTCATCACAAATGCCAACAATGAATTGATTCCCACCCGTACGGTCACGGGTTGGAGGGTGTGCCTGGATTATAGAAAGCTCAACAAGGTAACTAGAAAAGATCATTTTCCTCTTCCATTCTTGGACCAAATGCTTGATCGTTTAGCGGGTCGGGCTTATTATTGCTTCCTTGATGGCTACTCGGGGTACAATCAAATTCTCATTGCCCTGGAGGATCAGGAAAAGACAATATTTACATGTCCATATGGCACATTCGCCTTCTCAAGAATGTCTTTTGGACTTTGTAATGCTCCAGCGACCTTCCAAAGATGTATGACGGCAATCTTCACCGACATGGTGGTGGATATTCTGGAGGTCTTCATGGACGATTTTAGTGTAGTGGGGGACTCATTTGAAGAATGCCTAGTAAACTTAGACAAGGTGTTAAGAGGATGTGAGGAAACCAATCTTGTACTAAATTGGGAGAAATGACACTTCATGGTGCAAGAGGGAATTGTCTTGGGGCACAAAATTTCAAGGCATGGTATTGAAGTCGATAAGGCGAAGATAGAGGCTCCCCCCTACTAGTATCAAAAGGGTGAGGAGTTTCTTGGGCCACGCCGGGTTTTACTGGCGATTCATCAAGGATTTTTTAAAAGTTGTGAACCCGTTGTGTAAACTGTTGGAAAAGATGTGAAGTCCGTCTTTGATGAGAGGTGTATGAAGTCCTTTGAATTGTTGAAACATAAATTGACCACAATTTCCATCATCATCGCACATAATTGGGAATTGCCTTTTGAACTTATGTGTGACACGATTGATGTAGCGGTTGGTGCGGTGCTTGGCCAAAGAATCAACATAATATTCCATCTGATGTACTACGCAAGCAAGACGATGAATGAGGCTCAAAAGAAATATACTGTCACCGGGAAGGAGTTGCTAGCTATTGTGTTCACCATGAAATAGTTTTGCCCATACCTTATGGGGGCCAAGGTGATTATTCATACTGATCATGCGTCCCTTAGGTATTTGATGACGAACAAAGACTCGAAGGCGAGGTTGATGAGATGGGTACTACTCTTGCAAGAATTTGACCTAGAGATTGTGGATAAAAAAGGAAGTGAAAATCAACTTGCGGATCACGTGTCCCAGCTAGAAGAAGAAGGGAGGCCAAGCAATGGTGTTGAGATAAATGATGCTTTTCCGGATGAACAACTCCTTGCGGTGTCTATGCATGATATGTCATGGTTTGCCGATGTGGCCAATTTTCTCGTGACCAGTATAGTCTGGTATGAGCTCTCTTCTAACCAAAGGAAGAAGCTCAAGCGGGATAGTTTGGATTGCTATTGGGACGAGCCCTAGTTGTTTAAAATTTGCACCAATGGTGTGATTCGCTGATGTGTCCCAGAAGAAGATCAATTGAACATATTGGAAGCTTGCCACTCTTCTCTTTATGGTGGTCATCATGGGGGAGTGAGAACGGTGTCAAAGGTTTTAAGTTGTGGCTTCTATTGGCCGACTTTGTTTCAAGATGCAAGCGATTTGGTGAAAAGGTGTGATGCATGCCAAAGAGCTGGCGGGATTTTTAAGAGGGATGAGATGCCTCTCAACATCATTCTAGAGGTAGATATTTTTGATGTGTGGGGCGTTGATTTCATGGGCCCATTTATAAGCTTTTGTGGGAACATATATATTCTCATGGCGGTGGATTATGTCTCAAAGTGGGTTGAAGCCATGGATCTTCCCAACAATGAAGCCCGGAGTGTCGTGGCATTTTTGAAAAAGAACATCTTCACTAAGTTTGGAACCCCTCGTGCTATCATTAGTGACGGGGGTCCTATTTTTACAATAAGGCTTTTGACTCTTTGCTCTCCAAATATAGAGTTAACCACAAGGTGACTACCCCCTACCATCCTCAAGCAAGCAGCCAAGTGGAGGTTTCAAACCATGAAATTAAGAGTATTTTGTCCAAAACAGTGAATGCAAATAGGACCAATTGGTCAAAGAAGTTGGATGACGCTCTTAGGGCTTATCGGACGGCCTATAAGACTCCGATTGGTATGTCTCCATATCTATTGGTGTTTGGTGAGTCTTGTCATCTCCCGGTGGAACTAGAACATAAGGTGATGTCAACCTCCAAGTGGAGCAATTGAATGAACTTGATGAGTTTACACTTCATGCTTACTCCAGCTCGTCCTTGTATAAGGACAAGATGAAGTACCTCCATGATAAGTATGCTCGGGGTAAAGAATTCAAGGTGGGCGACATGGTTCTTCTTTTCAATTCTCGCCTAAGGTTATTTCCGGGGAAGCTCAAATCCAAATGGAGTGGTCCCTTTGAAGTGGTCTTTGTAACTCCATTTGGTGCTCTTGATCTTAAAAACAAGAATGGTGAAGTGTTCAGAGTAAATGGGCATCGTGTCAAGCACTATTTGGGGAAGATTGATGACAGCCACGTAGTGGCACTTATTTAATTAAAGTGATATGATGGTAACATGCGTCGTGCCGCAATATTAAATTAAGCGCTTTTTAGGAGGCAACTCATGTCTTTTTCCTTCTTTTTATTTTACTGTTGTAGATTAGGATTTTTGAATTCATCGTTTGTGAGATGTTGTAGGGTTAATGTTGGACCAGTGCAGGACAAAAGTAGCAAAATATTAAGGT
>JASVEL010001227.1:0-122732 GCA_032618575.1 Nicotiana noctiflora | reverse complement strand
TTGCGAAGGTCCCCAGTGCTGCCTTGGTTCGCAAATGCGAACCATTGTTCGCAAATGCGAACGTCCCAGTGACTGCCTTGGTTCGCAAATGCGAACCATTGTTCGCAAATGCGAACAATGCCTTGTGCAGCATGTGTTCGCAAATGCGAACATTAGTTCGCAAATGCGAACTGTTCGCAAATGCGAACAAATGTTCGCAAATGCGAACTTTCCACCCTTAGCTTATTTTTCAAACTCCAGGAAATTGGTCGGGGTTCGCAATTGCGAACCCATGTTCGCAAATGCGAACACAGAGACCCGAAGAACACGGGTTTCAGTCATTTCTTCACATTTTTACAAAACCAAAACACCCATTTGCGATTCTTCAAGGATTTCTTCTTCATCAAATCGATTGTAAGTCACTTTTTACTTAATTCTTTCAATCCCTAACATCATTAAACATGTTTTTCATTAGAAATCAAATGTTTTCATGGTAAAATTCTTGTTTTTGTTAGAAAATAGGGTTTTTCATAAATTGGGAATTGGACCTCGAATTGAGGTCCGATTTTGAAACAAATTATATACATGAACTCGTGGGGGGATGGGTAACCGGATTTTGGTCCTAACCCCGAATTCCGATCATGTGGGCCCGGGGTTGAAATTTACTATTCATGGCAGAATGTTGTAAAAGTGTTATTTGGTATTAAGAATTAGTTTGTTGGGTAGAATTGATGATATTAAATCAATTGTGTATAGATACGATTGGATTGGAGCCAAATTGAAAGAAAAGACATTTCCACGGATTGGATTGTTCATAAGCATTCGAGGTAAGTGTTTGTTCTATCCTAGCTTGAGGGAATAGGATTATGTGCTATGTGTTATGTGATCGAGTGCGGTGTATGGGCTGTGGTGACGAGCATCCATACACCGGCGTCTAGTATGACCGTGAGTCGTTGGAAAATGATATTTTGAGATATATTACAGGTGAATTGTTATTGTTCTCCCTTGTTGGGATTTGTTGTGAAGATAATTATTGATTGCCCTTGATGGGACGATTTATGAATTGCTGTTTCTTTCTCTCTGCCCTTAACCGTGATTGTTATTTGGGTGAGGAAGAGTGATAATGCACGAAGGGTGATGCCGTGCCATGTTTATTTATTTATGCACGAAGGTTAATGCCGTGCCATGTTTATTTATTGATTATGCACGAAGGATCATGCCGTGCCCTGTTATTGAACCATGTACGAAGGATCATGCCGTACTATGGATGTGAGGATGAGAGTAAAAGCACGAAGGGTGATGCCGTGTACCTTATTTGTTTATTTGGTGAGGATGAGAGTAAAAGCACGAAGGGTGATGCCGTGCAATTGTTTGCTATTCCTTGACTTGATATTACTTGTTTTCCATTATATTTTATTTGGGTGATGCCGTGCAATTGTTTGCCATTTCTTGACTTGATATTACTTGTGTTTCCATTATACCTTGTTTTCCTTGTGAACTTATTTGATTGTTATTTGGGTGAGGAAGAGTGATAATGCACGAAGGGTGATGCCGTGCCATGTTTATTTATTTATTTATGCACGAAGGATCATGCCGTGCCCTATTATTGAACCATGTACGAAGGATCATGCCGTACCATGGATGTGAGGATGAGAGTAAAAGCACGAAGGGTGATGCCGTGTACTTTATTTGCTTATTTGGTGAGGATGAGAGTAAAAGCACGAAGGGTGATGCCGTGCAACCGTCTGCTATTTCTTCAATTGATATTACTTGTGTTTACATTACACTTTGTTTTTCCTTGTGAAATTATTAACTCGTGGTTAATTGTTGAATTCTTTAAGATATTCCTTATTGTGTTAATACTTGATTATTTCTTGTTATTTTGTGGTACACATATATATATATTGAATTGCACGGGGTTATGTGGGTGTCTGGTCCTAGGCTTGTCACTACTTCGCCGGGATAGGCCAGGCACTTACAAGCACATGGGGTCGGTTGTGCTGATGCTACACTTCTGTGCGTTTTTGCACAGGTCCAGGTTACGATCAGGAGCAGCAGCAGCAGTAAATAGATTGCGTGGGAGTTGATCATATTTGAGACCGAGGTAGCTTGCAGACGTCCGCAGACCCGGCGTCTCTTTCTTTATTTATGTTATTAGCTGTAGTCTCTTTGTTCCGAGACAAACAGAATTATGTTATATTTCCTTCAGACTTTTATGTGTAGTATTCCATAGTAGTTCGTGAGTTGGTGACTCCACGTCTTGGGTAGAGGATTTCGGTATGATTTTCATCATGAAGTTAGTTATTTCTATTTTGATAAAGTATTCCGCATTTATTTAATTAATTTGTGTTAAAAACAGGATAGTATGAACACAGCCTAGCTACCACGAGTAGGCGCCATCACGATCCCGATGTTGGGGGAAAATCCGGGTCGTGACAAGTTGGTATCAGAGCTCTAGGTTACATAGGTCTCACCACTCACGAACAAGCTTAGTAGAGTTTGAGAGGTAGGTACGGAGACGTCTGTACTTGTCCTCCAGAGTCTATTGAGTTAGGAAAAAAGTCTCTCATTTGTTCTTTCTTGTCGTGCGACTTGTTCCTCAATTACTGATTGAATTTCTATTCCGTCCTTTCGCAGATGGTAAGGACACGCACTTCTTCGTCCGCTGACCAGCAGCCTGAGCCCCAGACAGCTCCTGTGAGGGGCAGGGGCCGAGGCCGTACTAGAGGCCGTGGTAGGGGTAGAGCTCAGCCCCAGGCAGCTACCCCGGAGGTGGAGCCTCATATTGAGATTGATGAGGAGGTTCCGGTTCCAGCAGCTCCAGTGGGCCCAGCTCAGGTCCCAGGAGAGGCTTTGATTACCCCGGATCTCCGGGATGCTTTGGTCAGAATAGCGGGATTTATGGATAGCATTTCCAGAGCGGGTCTATTATCAGTTGCCCCAGCTACTTCTCAGGCTGGAGGAGGGGCCCAGACTCCTATTGCTCATACTCCGGAGCCAGTAGCTCCTCAGCCTCAGGCACCAGTAATCCAGCCAGCTGTGGCCACTCAGTCAGGTACCACAGCTCATGCCGGCGATGGAGCGGCCATGACTTCCGATTCGTTATGGAGGCTTGATCGGTTCTCCAAGCTATTTACCACTACATTCAGTGGAGCCGCATCAGAGGATCCTCAGGACTTTTTATTCAGTTGCCATGAGATTCTCAAGACTATGGGGATCGTGGAGACAAACGGAGTTGATTTCTGTACCTTCAGACTTGCAGGATCCGCCAAGACTTGGTGGAGAGATTATTGCCTGACTCGACCAGCAGGGTCCCCGGCTCTATCATGGGACCAGTTTGCGGAACTATTTATGGAGAAGTTTCTCCCTGCTACTCAGCGGGATTTACTTCGGAGGCAGTTTGAGCGCCTCCATCAGGGCACTATGACAGTTACACGGTATGAGACGAGATTTATTGACTTGGCTCGTCATGCAGTGGTGATACTTCCCACGGAGCGGGAGAGGGTCCGCAGATTTATAGATGGGCTCAATCAGCCGATTAGACTCCAGATGGCTATGGGCGTGGGGAGTGACATATCATTTCAGGAGGCAGCCAATGCAACACGCAGAGTTGAGATGGCTCTTGCTAGGGGAGGCGGTTATTCTTCGGATAAGAGGCCTCGTCATTCAGGCAGGTTTGGTGGTTCTTCCTCTGGTGGCAGAGAATCCTTTGATAGAGGCCAGTCTTCCAGGCCTTTTCATTCCGCCCTTCAGGCTTCACAGGGTGGATCAGGTGATCGTGGTTCTCGGGGTATTATTCAGACCAGTCTCCTATTAGTGCTCAGCCTCTTCAGAGCGTTCGTGGAGGCCATTCAGGTCGTCAGGGCCAGCAGCCCTATCAGTCTAAGAGTTGCTACGGTTGTGGCGACCCAGGTCATTTTATTAGGAATTGCCCTATAGCAGCGGGCAACTCTCAGCAGCGAGGTCCTCGTCCTATGATTCAGGCCCCAGCTGACCCTCAACCTACCCAGCCAGCCAGAGGTGGGGGTAGAGATTATAGAGGTGGAGGTCGAGGCCGTAGAGATGGAGACCGTCCAACGAGAGGTAGAGGTCAGCCAGTTGATGGTCGTCCTAGAGACGCAGCTCAGAAGGGAGGTGCGGATCCCCGATTCTATGCTTTACTAGCCAGGCCAGAGGCAGAGGCATCAGATGCTGTGATTACAGGTACTATTCTTGTGTGTGGCAGAGGTGCTTCGGTATTATTTGACCCTGGATCTACCTATTCCTATGTGTCTTCCTACTTTGCACCGTATTTGGCTGTGCCCAGCTATGCTCTGGATATTCCAGTTTATGTGGCTACGCCAGTGGGTGACTCTATTGTAGTCGATCGGGTGCATCGTTCGTGCGTAGTTATATTTGGGGGCCTTGAGACCCGTGTTGATCTGTTACTCTTGGATATGGTAGATTTTGATGTCATATTGGGGATGGACTGGTTGTCCCCATACCATGCTATTCTTGATTGTCATGCTAAGACCGTCACCTTAGCCTTGCCAGAATCACCCCGATTAGAGTGGAAGGGTACCTCAAGCCACTCTGTTCGCACTGTTATTTCTTATGTTAAGGCTCGACGTATGGTCGAGAAGGGGTGTTTAGCTTATTTGGCTTATGTTCGTGATTCCAGTGCAGAAGTTCCTTCCATTGATTCAGTCCCTATTGCACGGGAGTTTCCTGAGGTTTTTCCTTCAGACCTGCCGGGCATGCCACCCGACAGGGATATTGACTTCTGTATTGATTTGGCACCGGGCACTCAGCCCATCTCTATTCCACCCTATCGTATGGCCCCGCCGGAGTTAAAGGAGTTGAAGGATCAGTTGCAGGACCTTCTTGAGAAGGGTTTTATCAGGCCCAGTGTTTCCCCCTGGGGGGCACCTGTATTATTTGTAAAGAAGAAGGATGGCTCGATGCGGATGTGTATTGATTACCGGCAGTTAAACAAGGTGACTATCAAAAATAAATATCCACTGCCGAGGATTGATGATTTGTTTGACCGGCTCCAGGGAGCGAGGGTATTCTCTAAGATAGACTTGAGGTCAGGCTACCATCAGCTGAAGATCAGGGCGGCTGACATTCCTAAGACAGCCTTTCGCTCTAGATATGGGCATTATGAGTTCTTGGTCATGTCCTTCGGGTTGACCAATGCCCCAGCAGCATTCATGGAGTTGATGAATCGGGTATTCAGGCCTTACTTAGATCTGTTCGTGATAGTCTTCATAGATGACATCTTGGTATACTCCCGCAGCCAGGAAGAGCACGAGCAGCACCTCAGAGTGGTTCTTCAGACTCTGAAGGATAATCAGCTATATGCCAAATTTTCAAAATGTGAGTTCTGGCTGAGTTCGGGTCATATTGTATCTGTGGAAGGTATTCAGGTAGACCCAAAGAAGATTGAGGCAGTCCAGAATTGGCCTCGACCAGCTTCAGTGACCGAGATACGGAGTTTCTTGGGATTAGCAGGTTACTACCGTCGTTTTGTAGAGGGGTTTTCTTCTATTGCAGCCCCGATGACCGGGTTGACCCAGAAGGGTGTCCAGTTTCAGTGGTCAGAGGAGTGTGAGGCGAGCTTTCAGAAGCTCAAGACAGCCTTGACCACCGCACCGGTGTTGGTACTACCTACGGGTGCAGGGCCTTATACAGTTTATTGTGACGCATCTCGTACAGGGCTTGGAGCGGTATTGATGCAGGATGGTAAGGTTATCGCTTATGCTTCGAGGCAGTTAAAGATACATGAGAAGAATTATCCAGTTCATGATCTTGAGTTAGCAGCAGTGGTTCATGCCTTAAAGATCCGGAGGCATTATCTATATGGTGTGACATGTGAGGTGTACACTGATCACAAAAGCTTACAGTATTTGTTCAAACAGAAGGAGTTGAATCTACGACAGCGGAGATGGTTAGAGTTGCTAAAAGACTATGATGTTACTATATTATATCACCCGGGTAAGGCCAATGTGGTGGCCGATGCATTGAGTAGAAAGTATGCCAGCATGGGTAGTCTTGCATATATTCCGGTCAATCAGAGACCATTAGCTTTAGATGTCCAGGCCTTAGCCAACCGGTTCGTGAGATTAGACATTTCCGAGCCTAGCAGGGTGTTAGCCTGCACGGTCGCTCGTTCTTCATTATTAGAGCGCATCCGTGAGAGGCAATTTGATGATCCTCATTTGCGTGAGTTGAGAGATACAGTACAGCGGGGAGGTGCCACACAGGCAAACCTAGATGATGATGGGGTATTGAAATTGCAGGGTCGAGTTTGTGTGCCCAATGTCGAAGGAATTCGAGAGTTGATCTTAGCAGAGGCCCACAGTTCGCGGTATTCTATTCACCCAGGCGCCGCGAAGATGTACCAGGACTTACGGCAACACTATTGGTGGCGCGGAATGAAGAAAGATATCGTTGCGTATGTCGCTCGGTGTCTAAATTGTCAGCAGGTGAAATATGAGCACCAGAGACCTGGTGGTGTATTCCAGAGGATTGAAATTCCCGAGTGGAAATGGGAGCGGATCACTATGGACTTCGTTATTGGACTTCCTTTGACTCGGAGGAAATTTGATGCTATTTGGGTCATTGTTGATAGGCTGACCAAGTCAGCACACTTTATTCCAGTATCTGTCTCCTACTCGTCGGAGAGGTTAGCGGAGGTTTACATTAGGGAGATTGTTCGTCTCCATGGGGTGCCAATATCTATTATCTCCGATCGGGGTACGCAGCTTACCTCGCGGTTCCGGAGAGCGGTTCGGCAGGAGTTAGGCACCCGAGTTCGGTTGAGTACATCATTTCATCCTCGGACGGATGGCCGATCCGATAGGACTATTCAGATTCTAGAGGACATGCTTCGAGCCTGTGTTATTGATTTTGGAGGCTCGTGGGACCAGTTTCTGCCATTAGCAGAGTTCGCCTACAATAACAGTTACCAGTCCAGCATCCAGATGGCTCCGTATAAGGCGTTGTATGGTAGGCGATGTCGATCACCAGTTGGATGGTTTGAACCGGGAGATGCTCGGTTGTTGGGTACAGACATAGTTCAGGAGGCCTTGGATAAGGTCAAGACTATTCAGGAGAGATTGCGTTCAGCTCAGTCGAGGCAGAAGACTTATGCGGATCGTAAGGTTTGAGATGTAGATTTCATGGTTGGTGAACGAGTATTGCTCCGAGTGTCGCCTATGAAGGGCGTGATGAGGTTTGGGAAGAAGGCCAAGCTTAGCCCTAGGTATATTGGCCCATTTGAGATTTTAGACAGAGTGGGAGGGGTGGCTTACAGGTTAGCTTTGCCGCCTAGCTTATCAGCCGTGCATCCAGTTTTTCATGTATCTATGCTTCGGAGATACCACGGCGATCCCACACATGTGTTAGACTTCAGTACTGTCCAATTGGACAATGATCTATCCTACGAGGAGGAGCCGGTGGCTATTCTAGATCGGCAGGTTCGACAGTTGAGGTCGAAGAGTTATCCTTCTGTGCGTGTTCAGTGGAGAGGTCAGCCTCCTGAGGCATCGACCTGGGAGTCCGAGTCCGATATGCGGAGCCGCTACCCACATTTGTTTCCTGACTCAGGTACTTCTTTCTTTTGTCCGTTCGAGGACGAACGGTTGTTTTAGAGGTGGAGATTGTGACGACCCAAAGGGTCATCACTTATTTTATTAATAATTTCGAGCTTCCGAGGCCTTGAAAACCTCATTATATGTTGCCTCGATTTACGTGCACGATCCGAGCATGTAGCCGGAAAGATTTTGTGATAGAAAATATGAATTCTATGAGAAATTTGGATAAAAATGATATTAATATTGATATGGTTGACTTCGGTCAACATTTTTGGTAAACGGATCCGGACTCGAGATTGGATGGTCCCGAGAGGTCCGTAGAAAAATATGGGACTTGGACATGCGTCCGGAGTCGAATTCTGAGGCCTAGAGCCCAAGTTATGAATTTTTATGTGAAATTGTTTTTGATGCAATTATTAAAGGAAATAAATTGATAGACATTGGTATCGGGCTCGTATTTTGGTTCCGACGCCCGGTACAAGTCTTAAATATTATATATGTGATTTCTGTAAAGTTTGGTGACATTTGGATGTCGTTTGAGATGTTTTGGACCTTGAGTTCCAAGTTAAGAAGTTTTGAAAATCAAAAGTATGAAAATCATGAGTTTGAGGCTCGATTTGATTAAAACGAAGTGATATTGGCGATATGATCGCACGAACAAGTCCATAATGTGTTTTTGAGGTTGTGTACATGTTTGGTTTGGAGCCCGGAGGGCTCGAGGTAAAGATTTGATAGGCCGTTGGATGAAATTCTGAATTTTGAACTGCTGGTTTTTTTTCACCCAGCTGTTGGCTTCGCAATTGCGAAGAATTTCTCGCAATTGCGAAGGGGACAGTGTAAGGCAAGGCTCGCAAATGCGAACAATTGATCGCAAATGCGAAGCCAGCCTTGTTCGCAAATGCGAACAATTGTTCGCATTTGCGAAGGTCCCCAGTGCTGCCTTGGTTCGCAAATGCGAACCATTGTTCGCAAATGCGAACGTCCCAGTGCTGCCTTGGTTCGCAAATGCGAACCATTGTTCGCAAATGCGAACACTGCCTTATACAGCATGTGTTCGCAAATGCGAACATTAGTTCGCAAATGCGCCGTTCGCAAATGCGAACAAATGTTCGCAAATGCGAACTTCCCACCCTTGGCTTAATTTTCAAACTCCAGAAATTGGTCGGGGTTCGCAATTGCGAACCCATGTTCGCAAATGCGAACACAGAGACCTGAAAAACACGGATTTCAATCATTTCTTCACATTTTTACAAAACCAAAACACCCATTTGCGATTCTTCAAGGATTTCTTCTTCATCAAATCGATTGTAAGTCACTTTTTACTTAATTCTTTCAATCCCTAACATCATTAAACATGTTTTTCATTAGAAATCAAATGTTTTCATGGTAAAATTCTTGTTTTTGTTAGAAAATAGGGTTTTTCATAAATTGGGGAATTGGACCTCGAATTGAGGTCCGATTTTGAAACAAATTATATACGTGAACTCGTGGGGGGATGGGTAACCGGATTTTGGTCCTAACCCCGAATTCCGATCATGTGGGCCCGGGGTTGAAATTTACTATTCATGGCAGAATGTTGTAAAAGTGTTATTTGGTATTAAGAATTAGTTTGTTGGGTAGAATTGATGATATTAAATCAATTGTGTATAGATACGATTGGATTGGAGCCAAATTGAAAGAAAAGACATTTCCACGGATTGGATTGTTCATAAGCATTCGAGGTAAGTGTTTGTTCTATCCTAGCTTGAGGGAATAGGATTATGTGCTATGTGTTATGTGATCGAGTGCGGTGTATGGGCTGTGGTGACGAGCATCCATACACCGGCGTCTAGTATGACCGTGAGTCGTTGGAAAATGATATTTTGAGATATATTACAGGTGAATTGTTATTGTTCTCCCTTGTTGGGATTTGTTGTGAAGATAATTATTGATTGCCCTTGATGGGACGATTTATGAATTGCTGTTTCTTTCTCTGCCCTTAACTGTGATTGTTATTTGGGTGAGGAAGAGTGATAATGCACGAAGGGTGATGCCGTGCCATGTTTATTTATTTATGCACGAAGGTTAATGCCGTGCCATGTTTATTTATTGATTATGCACGAAGGATCATGCCGTGCCCTGTTATTGAACCATGTACGAAGGATCATGCCGTACTATGGATGTGAGGATGAGAGTAAAAGCACGAAGGGTGATGCCGTGTACCTTATTTGTTTATTTGGTGAGGATGAGAGTAAAAGCACGAAGGGTGATGCCGTGCAATTGTTTGCTATTCCTTGACTTGATATTACTTGTTTTCCATTATATTTTATTTGGGTGATGCCGTGCAATTGTTTGCCATTTCTTGACTTGATATTACTTGTGTTTCCATTATACCTTGTTTTCCTTGTGAACTTATTTGATTGTTATTTGGGTGAGGAAGAGTGATAATGCACGAAGGGTGATGTCGTGCCATGTTTATTTATTTATTTATGCACGAAGGATCATGCCGTGCCCTATTATTGAACCATGTACGAAGGATCATGCCGTACCATGGATGTGAGGATGAGAGTAAAAGCACGAAGGGTGATGCCGTGTACTTTATTTGCTTATTTGGTGAGGATGAGAGTAAAAGCACGAAGGGTGATGCCGTGCAACTGTCTGCGCTATTTCTTCAATTGATATTACTTGTGTTTACATTACACTTTGTTTTTCCTTGTGAAATTATTAACTGTGGTTAATTGTTGAATTCTTTAAGATATTCCTTATTGTGTTAATACTTGATTATTTCTTGTTATTTTGTGGTACACATATATATATATTGAATTGCACGGGGTTATGTGGGTGTCTGGTCCTAGGCTTGTCACTACTTCGCCGGGATAGGCCAGGCACTTACCAGCACATGGGGTCGGTTGTGCTGATGCTACACTTCTGTGCGTTTTTGCACGGGTCCAGGTTACGATCAGGAGCAGCAGCAGCAGTAAATAGATTGCGTGGGAGTTGATCATATTTGAGACCGAGGTAGCTTGCAGACGTCCGCAGGCCCGGCGTCTCTTTCTTTATTTATGTTAATAGCTGTAGTCTCATTGTTCCGAGACAAACAGAATTATGTTATATTTCTTTCAGGACTTTTATGTGTAGTATTCCATAGTAGTTTGTGAGTTGGTGACTCCACGTCTTGGGTAGAGGATTTCAGTATGATTTTCACCGTGTGATTTGTTATTCCGCATTTATTTAATTAAAATTTTGTTAAAAACGGGATAGTATGAATACAGTGGCTTGCCTAGCTACCACGAGTAGGCGCCATCACGATCCCGATGTTGGGGGAAAATCCGGGTCGTGACACCGAGTCACCCATTACCAAAATCTCTTGAATACCCATGTCAATTGCCATCCTTAGTCCCAAGATGCATGCCTCATATTCGGCCATGTTGTTGGTACAGAAAAATAGGAGCTGAGCTGTGACGGGATAGTGTTGACCCGTACCTGAAATGAGTACCGCTCTGATACCAACGCTTTTGCTGTTGACGGCCCCGTCGAAGTACATTTTCCATCCTGGTCTCTCATCTTACTCCATCTCCTCGACAATCATTGCCTCCTCATTCGGAAAGTACGTCTTCAATGGTTCGTACTCATCATCCACCGGATTCTCAGCTAAATGATCTGCAATAGCTTGTGCCTTCATTGCCATACGAGTCACATAGATAATGTCAAATTCTGTGAGCAGAATCTGCCATTTAGCAAGTCTTCCCGTAGGCATAGGCTTCTGAAATATGTACTTCAGAGGATCCAGTCGTGATATCAAGTATGTGGTATATGCTGACAAATAATGCTTCAATTTCTGAGCTACCCAAATCAACGCACAACAAGTTCTTTCAAGTTGAGTATATTTCACCTCGTAGGATGTGAACTTCTTGCTGAGGTAATATATGGCTTGTTCTTTCTTGCCTGTCTCGTCATGCTGACCCAGTACACAACCAAAGGAGTTATCAAGCACCGTCGGATACAATATCAGAGGTCGCCCTGGTTCTGGAGGAACTAACACCGGAGGATTGGCCAAATATTCCTTGATCTTGTCGAAGGCTTCCTGACACTCGTCGGTCCATTTCACTGCCGCATCTTTCTTCAACAACTTGAAGATCGGCTCACACGTTGATGTCAATTGAGCAATGAATCGACTAATGTAATTCAACCTTCCTAGTAAACTCATGACCTCCTTCTTGTTCTTCGGCGGAGGTAGACTTTGGATAGCCTTGATCTTTGATGGATCTAGTTCAATACCTCGCCGACTCACTATAAACCCCAGTAATTTCCCTGAAGGTACTCCAAAGGCGCACTTCGCAGGATTGAGCTTTAAATTGTACCTCCGGAGTCTTTGGAAAAACTTTCTCAAATCTCTCACATGATCAGGTTGCTTTTTGGACTTTATGATGACATCGTCCACATACACTTCAATTTCTTGATGCATCATATCGTGGAACATTATGGTCATTGCCCTCATATAAGTTGCCCCGGCATTCTTCAATCCAAACGGCATTACCATGTAACAATACGTTCCCCAAGGTGTAATGAAGGCAGTTTTCTCAGCATCTTCTTCGTCTATCAGGATCTGGTGATAACCGGCATAACAATCCACAAACGAACCGATTTCATGCTTGGCGCAATTGTCGATCAATATGTGAATGTTTGGCAATGGGAAGTCATCCTTCGGACTGGCTTTGTTGAGGTCTCTGTAGTCCACACACACTCTGGTTTTTCCATCTTTCTTTGGGACCGGCACGACATTCGCCAACCAGGTGGGGTATTTGGTAACTCATATGACCTTTGCCTCAAACTGCTTATTCACCTCTTCTTTTATCTTCACACTAATATCCGTTTTGAATTTCCTCAACTTTTGCTTTACCGGCCGGCATGCAGAATAGATAGGCAACTTGTGTACCACCAAATCAGTGCTAAGTCCAGGCATGTCATCATAGGACCAGGCAAAAATGTCCTTAAACTCATGTAACAACCTTATCAATTCATCCCTGAGGGGTGCCTCCAAATGAACACTAATCTTTGTTTCCCGGACATTATCTTCGCTCCCCAAATTTACAGATTCTGTATCACTCAAATTCGGTTTGGGTTTTTCCTCATATTGTTTCATGTCCTTGCTTATTTCCTCCAGGGCTTCCTCATCCTCACATTTATTTCACTATCTTCCTCAATTTCTTGTATGGTAATGTGATTGTCAGAACTGGGTCTAGAATCCTTCACGCATGACATGGCATCAGAATCAACACATGCAGAACTGTACAAAAGGAAAAATAAAGAAAAATAAGGCAAAAGTGAAAAAAAGGAAAACTGCATTTCATTGATAAAAAGAACGAACAAAGTTCGGGATACATTTTGATTTTCTTTTCATGAGGGGGATGGGAGAACTATAAAAATAACAATTTTGGGAAAGCAATGATGAAATTTTGGAGCTAACTACCAAGACTCCTTCCTGATAGGGAAAGGAGTAGCTTCCCAATTGTTCAACATGATTCCAGGTCCCACAAACTGCACATCCATTTTGCTTGTGCCTTCCCCCACTTCAACCATATTCACATCCCAAAACATCTTCTCAAAACTTAGCATTTCTTCATCAGGTCGGGTCTCGATGTACTTTGTCGCAGCAGATGTCCGATATTTTGTACCAGGCTTAACGAAGGTGTCGGATAATTTGGGTATAGGCTTAGGCAAGGTCCAGCTCTTTTTGGCTTTTGAGGCTCTCTGGATGTCGGCAAAGGTGGGTTTAAACCCTAAGCCGAAAGTACCTTTGTTTTCCGGAAGCTGAACCGGCTGAATAACTCCCTGCAATGCTTTGCCCAGCCCCTTGCCTGGTGCAAATCCATTTCTAAGCATCTCTTTGGCCACCATCACAGCAGTTGGTGCCACCATAGGGATTGGCAACTTCTCCCCTTCAGCAATTCTGTTTACCACAATAGCATCCGTCACTTGGTAGACCCAAGGACCTCTATCTCCGTCGGTATCATCAAACGGTGTCACCATATTGCAAGCATTTTCTTCCCCATGTACCACAATCTCCTGTTGCTCCCACTCGAATTTGACCATCTGATGTAAAGACGATGGTACTGCCTTGGCCGCGTGGATCCAGGGTCGGCCTAACAACAAATTATATGACACAGCAATGTCGAGCACCTGGAATTCTATAGTAAAATCCACAGGACCGATGGTCACCTCCAGAATAATGTCTCCCAATGTTTTTTTACCCCCACCATCAAATCCTCTCACGTTTATACTGTTCTTCCGGATTCTGTCCGGACTGATGTTCAGCTTTCCCAAGGTCGACAGCGGGCAAATGTTAGCACTTGATCCGTTGTCTATCAACACTCTGGTCACTACCGACTCTTCGCTCTTCACTGTAAGGTACAGTGCCTTATTGTGCTCGGTTCCCTCAACAGGCAATTCCTTATGTGAGAATGTGATCCTATTAGACTCGAAAATCTTGTTGGTAATCTTTTCCAGGTGGCAAACTGAGATCTTTTCTGGAACATGAGCCTCGTTCAGTATCTTCATCAGAGCCTTCCTGTGTTCTTCTGAGTGTATTAACAGAGATAACAAAGAGATCTGCGTAGGGGTCTTCCTCAACTGCTCAACTACAGAGTAATCCTGTGACTTCATCTTCTTGAGGAATTCCTCCGCCTCTTCTTCTGACACTGGTTTCTTCAATTGGTTCTCTTTCACTGCTTTCATTTTTCTCAATTCTTCTGGAGCAAAGCATCTTCCAGACCGGGTGAGACCGTGGGTTTCATTAATTTCCCCAGACACCTCTTTTCCTTTATAAACCACTGCTACCTTATTGTAGTTCCAAGGTACAGTCTTTGTGCTCACTACCGGCATCTGCACCATCGGCCTTATGATTACTGGCTCCGTACTCACGCCTTTCACAGTCACAATCGGCTTTACGCCTGGCACTACCACTTTCAAACCCTCCACCACTACTGGCTTTCCTGTTGGTTCTTCAACAATCACTTTTTCTTTCACGGCTTCCTTTTCTGCTTTGCCACTTGACTTTATCATCATCACAGACTGAGATGGTTTCTGACTGCTATCACCTTGCACCAATTCTATTATGTGTGTTTCATGGTGATTTGGCAGCGGATTCTGAGTGATGTTTGGAGCTTCTGGAGCCTGAACTTCAATTCTACTATCGTCGATGAGATCCTGAATGGCATTCTTCAACTGCCAACATTTTTCAGTATCATGGCCCAATGTTCCCGAGCAATACTCACACCTAACAGACGGATCAAGGTTTTTCGAGGGTGGGTTTGGAACTTTAGGTGCAACCGGGCTTAGCATCCCCAACTCTTCAATCTATGATAAAGGCTGGTATATAATTCCCCAGTGGGGTGAATATTTTCCTTGCCTTATTTCTCCACTCTGAGTCAGGCCTGGGCCTGTTTTGGTTTCTGTAGGGTTTAGAGGTTGGGTATGTGTTCTGGGTATGGTAAACATTGTGTGGGATTTGGGCTCTCCACACATGTGGTGGTGGTGGTGGGTAGGCTTGGGCTTGTGGGTGGTGGTAGTGTGGGACTGTTGGTGGGTATGATGGTGGTGGTGGGTTATATGGGGTCGATGTATTATATAGGTTTGGCGGGTAAGATGGTGGTGGTGGGTTATATGGGGTTGATGGGTTCAGTGGGTGTTGGTGGTAGGGTCTTGGTGGGTGATGATGCGGGTTACGGTTCCATGGTCTGCTTTTTACGGTTGCTATCTCTTCCTTTTTCTTCTTTCCCATTGCTCCCCCGTTTCCAGTTTGTATTGCTTGATTGGTGGACTTAATGGCCGAAAAAGTCATGATTTTATTTGTTTTCAAACCTTCCTCCACAAAGCTTTCCATCTTCACGACTTCATTGAAACTCTTCCCAATCGCCGACACTAAATGACCGTAGTATGTAGGCTCCAAAGCCTGTAGGAAACAATCCACCATCTCCCCTTCCCTTATGGGTGGATCTACTCTTGCAGCCTGCTCCCTCCATCTGAAACCGAACTCCCTGAAGCTTTCCCCCGGCTTCTTCTCCATTTTTGTAAGGGATAGTCTATCGGGTATGATTTCTAAGTTGTATTGAAAGTGATTTGCAAAGGCTTGCGCAAGATCATCCCGGACGAACCACCTTGTATGATCTTGTCGGGTATACCACTCTAAAGCTGAACCACTCAGACTCTGGCTGAAATACGCCATCAATAGCTCATCTTTACCTCCTGCACCTCTCATTTTGCTAAAGTATCCCCTGAGGTGAGCTACCGGATCTCCGTGTCCGCTATACATATCAAATTTTGGCAACTTGAATCCCACGGGGAGCTGTGCTTCAGGGAATAGACATAAGTCCTTGTAGGCCACACTCACCTGCCCTCCTAATCATTGTATAGTGCGGAAGGCATTCTCCAGACTTTTCACTTTTCTGGCCATCTCTTCTTGCCCGGCACTCTTGGCAATTCTTTCTTCACTTGTTTCTATCAACGGAGCATGAGACTATGTTGTCGGAAAGTTGGCTTTGGAGGGTAGTAGTGAGGGTCATGTATATGAAACATCGGTTCACTGGAAGATTTGTGCATAGCAGCGGGTGGAGGTGCCACATACACTGGAGCAACTTGGGGTATGTGAGGTGGTGCTTGTTTGACTGGAGGTGGTGGTACTTGGGAGGTGGAGGCATAGTAGTGGGGGTAATCAGGGTATGTGGAGGATGAGTTCATTGTAGGTGGTTCAGGATTGGGGTTGGCTGGAGGGATGTATGCGGGGTTAGAAGGGTAAGCTGGCAGGGGTTGACCTCTAGACCAGGCCTGGTACATCTCGGCCATCTGCTGTCTTGGTTTGTACATTTCCTCCTTCATTCCTGCTACATCTACAATTTCCTCTTCATGAGCAGGATCTACGATAGTTGCCTCAATTTCTTGGGACACAGCTTTCATCATCTTCTTGTATCTTGTGTTGTAGGGGTGGGTAGCCAGAATGCCAGTTGCCAAGAAAATCTGGACTCACAAGCATCAACACCCATTAGTTGTTAGCGCATGAATAAACTGCAACGACTTTAAAAAACAAACACATTTCCTCGAGTCGTCATGCATCATCCCGGCCGCTGCTCATTTGGACCAATCACTTCTTTTTTCTTTTTTCTTTTTTTCTCTCTTTTTCCCCTCTTTTCTTTCCTTTTTTCTTTCTTTTTCTTTCTTTCTTCTTCTTTTTTTTTTTTTTTTTTCTTTTTGTTTTTCTCTTTTTTTTTCTTGTCATTTTCAGAATTACGTTCTTATTTATTTGCCTAGCGATTTTAAAAGAAATGACATAAAGCAAAAGAATTGATAACAACACTTGATTTCCATTGATAATTCAAAACATTGATTACAAGGTGATGTTGTAAAAGAAAAAATATAAAAAGATGATGCATGCCCTATGAGTACATTAATGCTCCTAGTGCCCGCGAGGCATCGTTCGGCCTTTCCGCGGGCCGGTATGCTAATCCCCTTTGGAGCCTATCTAGGTCAGACATGACTTGTTGCACGAAGAACTTCACTGCTGATACAAAGGTTCCTCGAGACATATCTTCACACAGTTGACTCTTCCGAGTGATGTATTGGGCAATGCGAACAATCTTCTCTCGGATGACCCCCTTTTCTTGCAATAATCGGCTTATTTGTTCAGTGCGAGCATCCAAGGTATGTTGGTTATCTTTCTGCACTTGCTGCAGATCCAATTCTAATTTAGCCATAGTTGTGTAACAATGCTCTCTCTCTTCTTCAAGATCCTTGATAATCTTGTTACTTTTAACCGTGGCTGAAATTATTTTCTTTCTAAGTTGAGCTACCTCGAAATCGTGCTTGTCTTGTAATTGCCGAACCAACTTGGCTCTTTCCTCAATGTCTCTATCGATTTGCTTCCGAGCCCCGACTAACTCTTTTTCAGCTTTGTCCAAATCGAAGCTGTAGTCATTTACTTTGCGCCGGAGAATCTCAATTAACTTCTCATCCCGGGCTGAGCGAACTGGGGTCTCGGATGCAATTTTTATTTGAGCCATTTGAGCCTTCAACATCTCATTTTCTTTCTTTAGCTGTTTCTTCTCCACTTCATCGGATGCTGCCTGTAAGCCACTTTCGAAATGGAGATTTCTCAATTTATCCTCCAACAAGCTGATTTTGGCCTTGTATTCTTTTCCTTGGCCACCCAGTTCTGATTCTCCTTGGATTGCTCTATCAGATCTTGCAAGTGAGGTCTCTTTGAAAGACGTTCGTGCTCAACCCCTCGTCGGTACCATGTGGAGTATCCAGGCGACATTTCCCCCTTTGCTCTATTCGGCACACAAGTATCAATTTTCAAATTTTGGCACTCATTCCAGATTTGTCGGATCTTTGCTTCCGGGAATTGCCCGTCCGGACCAATCTCCACAGCTTGCACACTGAGGTCCCCATCTCTCGGAATAATTTGACACCTACCCAACTGTCGCAGGGCCCTGTATGGGGCATAAGGTTGTATGCTCTTCAAACCCATGATCAAAAATGGCGATCCCTCCGTTGGCATATACATTACCTCGTCAAGAGGTAGCCAGTCATACGTCCAATCGATTTGACCATCGGTTAGTGATCGAAGATACACAATCCAACCTTGGACTTCCTCCGGCAACTTCACTTCTTTTGTTCTCGTACTGAACTCTTCCAAACATGTCCGTTCAGCCGAACCATAACTCGAGAACGAAGGATGGTGGCATAGATGTTCAATTAGCCAGATTTGCAAGATCAAGTTACACCCTTCAAAGAAGTTGGCTCCCGCTTTGCACGCAGTCAGAGCACGGTAGATGTCAGCTACGATCATTGGGGCTAGAGTAAAATTATCTTGTACTATTAGTGTGGAAGCTACCCCGGCAACTTTTATGTTGATATGTCCATCTTTCCTCGGGAATACGACAATTCCGAGAAATGCTACCAAAAATGCAAACCTCTGGTGTTCCTCCCATTTCGCTCGGTTGGACTTGCAGCATAACTTGTTTGTGAGGTCATTGAAACCCCCAACGTGTCCAAACCTACTATAGATGAAGCTTAAGGAACAAAACCCGCTGGCCAGATCTTCGTTGTGAACATTCCTGGCAATTTTCAAAGAGTCCGGGAAACGATGCACTGTTACCGTCCTCGGAGATACCGGGTATTTTCCTTTTAACGGGACCTCGGTCTTCCCGATATAGAAGGCAATCTCCTCTAAAGTAGGGGTGAGTTCAAAATCTGGGAAATGCAATACATTGTGTGCCGGATCCCAAAACGTGACCAACGCTCTAATCACATCGCCTCGGGGAACCATGTCTAATAACCCCATAAGGCCTTTTAAGTAACCTTTGACCCAGTCTTGACCATCTGACCCCATGTCTTGCCACCATAATTTCAGCTCCAAAGGGATTTTATTAGGGAGAAATGTTCATTCATCATTGTGCTCGTCCTGCACATTTTTTAAGGCGATTTTATTTAGAAAAAAGGAAAATCTTTTTCAATGCAAGTTTTCATTTTGAAGGAAAGAAAAGAAAAATGACTTTCGAAGTGGCCATTTTTGCCAAAACAGCCTTCCGGTGTCCTTTCGGAACATTCGGCCATTTCCAAAAATAGCGATCACCACGATTATTTGAAAGGAAAATCTTTTTGGTCTTTTTTTTAAAGTGTGGTTGGACCCATTTAAGGGTTTCCTACGTATCCCACCTAAAGGCGAGAATCAAACCTGCGTAGTTCGGTCAGATTATTTGACCAATTATTTCAACAAAAATTGTTCCACCCCTTTTTTTTCAGATTTTCAAATTTTCGGATACCTATTTCCTATAAATCTTATTTTCCTCTCTCTTTTTTTCTTTTTCAACAATTTTCTATCCTCGGGATTTCCGCCGGTCCGCATAACGATCAAGGACAATAAAAATGCAACACATAACATGCTCGGCCTTTTCCAATACCGGGTCACCTGTCCTAGACGGACCCAACCCCTGTGTTGAGTCCCCTAAGTCAAATATGATGCAAATAATCGTCCTAGACCTATGTTCAAAATCTTACGGTTTCATAGAGTGCTAGACCGTGTACCCGAGCGGACAACTCGAATCGAGGAGGGGGCTACGTACCGGTGACCCGCGGAGTCAATCGGCTTTGTAACTTATCCGGCCTCTGTTTTTCTTAATTTAAGGTGACTTTAACAGAAAGGGGAGTCTCAACCAGTAAGCACATCCCCGGGGTGAAGAGAGAAAGGTTTTCGGCACAATTTTATATACAATCCACATAATATCAAAGCGATAAAGCACATAGCATGTTGTTCAAATCGTATACGAAGTCAAACAATAACGCGAACGGCAATTCTAAGGAGCTCGAGTTCTTAAACCTTGAAACCGAAGTTCAGGGTTGGGGTCCCCAGCAGAGTCGCCAGAGCTGTCACACCTCCCTTTTTACTACCCCACTTTTGGGAAAATAAGCATACAAATACGCTCGTAGGGTATACCCCGACGCTCAAATATCCGAAACGGATAAAATAACGTAAGGGAAGGAGTTTTTCCAATTAAAGGACAATCGGTTCGGGATTTTATTGAGATTAATCAGAGTCGCCACTTGGGAAAGATAATGGTGTCCCAAGTCACCGGTTAATCCCGAATCCGAGGAATTTTGACTCTTAAAAATGTCTGCGAAGCAAAGATCCGGATAAGGAACTCGTTAACCCGGGAGAAGGTGTTAGGCATTCCCGGGTTCCGTGGTTTTAGCACGGTCGCTCAATTGTCGTTCTCAACTCTTGTTTGATTCAACATAGATTTTAACAACATATAGCGCCTTTTACTTTAAGTATTATTTTTTATGGAATTTGCGACATTGCGAAAACACGCCTCGAGTCATACCGCAACCAGTACGCCTATGACTTTTGGTGTATTTCAGGCTTTGCCGAGATTTGGATTTGAGTCGCAACAAGTGCACACTCGTTCAATGGAAAGTACATTAAAATCGTGCCCTAAATAACGTCTATCGGCTTTTAACTTTTGGGAGAGGCTATGGAATTCGCTATTAGCCTCTCCGGATCTACTATGTTATCTTATTACTAAATGGGGGCCCCGGTGTTTGTTATCGGGCGAGGCTCGTCCCAATTTTCATTAAAAGGATTCAATACTAGTATTTGGCTATATTTTCTATATCTGTTTTTTCCTTAATCGTATTTTTATTCCAAGAATTCCAAGCCCGTGAAGTTTTTCATAGCTCTCGTTTTGGAGCCTGGGCTTCTACATTCATGCTTAAACGGATATACATCCTGCCCAGGCCTCAAGGGCCCAGATAGTCTTCAAGCTTAATTTGGACAGCCCAATCAGTTTCACTCTAATGTTCAGGCCAATGTTGTGTACTAAGCCCAAACCAATTGATAGTAATAAGAGCAGGAATTGAAAGCGTAAATGCACAGTACAATTTATACACATGATTAAGAGATAAAATCAAATATTTTTATTAATCAGATGATGAAAAGTTGATACACAGAACACTGACTATCTCCAAGCCAATTTACAACTAAAGTTTTATACTAATGTCTAATTGTTTACTGGTCAAAATAGAAAAATCTAAGAGCACAACTTAATTATCTATTAGCATTGATCAAATAAGAATGATTTGGCTAACTAATTACAATATCTAAAAGAAGTTAAACGAGTTATTCACTGATGCTTAATTATATCACTGGTTTCATTATGGGCTAAACCTCATATCATCACAGATCTGTCCTACTTAAATCGTTTCAATATCTACTTGTTTCCCTTTGTTAAAACTTAATCACATCTGAGCCTTTGTTTACGAATAGACTAATCACCAGTTTAAACAATCATGAATGGAACTTAAAACACTTTAATCTAGCGGCTCAAAAAAAACTTGTCATGATTAAACTACTGATTTTACTACGAGCCAAGCTTATTTAATGTTATCAAAGCCAGTTTCACCTCAGTTATTGCTTCAATCAGGTTGTTTCCTTTTTAAACTTACTTGAATCCAGATATCAACTTCTAAATCTTATTACCTATATAAGTTGGCTGGATTTGCTATTATCGATTCATATCAGGGTTATTTAGCCTTGTTTTATGATTCTTACCTATTTAACTAAGTGATTTATGACTATGACTATACTGCTACTATACCACTACTATTATACTAGCTATTACATCATCTCATGTCTGTTTCTTCTACTTTCTATCTACTATAACATCAGTATTATAATTCTAATGGCAATTTAAAAATTTAAACTGAAATCTTCATGTTATTTCACCCAAATCACAGTACAGCTTTGTTTGAGCAGTAGTGTACCTGAATCAGCAAAAGAAACCAATGAGTTCTAAGGGAAAGTAGAAAGAAGGCACAGCAATAGACTCAGCAGGTAAATGCAACAGTGTTGAGTTGAATTCCAAATGAGCAAAAATAACACAGCTATCAGCAATAAGCAAATCCAGCAACAGCAACACAGAAGAGAACCAAGCAGGTAATCGAGCAGAAAATTTCCAGAAAACTATTGCTAGATTACTATGTTTTTTCTCTGAACTTTTCTTATCAAAAGCCCAGCCTCAATGAATTTCAGACTCCAAATTTTCGAACCCCTTTCAGCCCCTTTTTAAGGTGTATTTATAGCTAGGCCAAGGGATGAACCTTGGGGGAAAAGTTTTGGGATTAATCCCACTTCTCCCCCTCTAAAATTTATGAAATATACACTTACACCCCCAATTCAGTTAGCAGAAACCCTTCCAGCGTGTGTTGGGAGGTTCTAAAGATTCCTCTTGGTGGGTTTTTACCAATGTAGCCCTAAGGGTTTGAGATTTTTACAGATATCCCATTTTAGGGAGACCATTATACCCTTAAATCTCTGCAAAATTGCAGAAATCAGGGGTACAAATGACTCCCTTACCCTCTTATGTTTCAAACTATTCACTATTTTACCTATTTGGTTTCCAATTATGCCTTGAATGCCACTGCTGATTTACCTGACTGCCTAGGTCAAATTTCAGCTTCTTTGGGACTTATTTAACTAATAGCCAGCCCTTGTATTGGTATTTAAGGGCTGGCCAGTTCTACTTTAAAGAACTATTTCAAATCTAGCCTCTTTTAATTAGTTCCAGTTAATTAAGACCAATTTATTTCTATTTTAAACTAATTGCAGGACTAGCCTGCTTTATGATTAGAAATTAACTCTTTAAAAACTAGCCAGTCTCAAGTTGAGACTTGGCTTGGGTAATTAAACCCAATTGCTGAACAGTTAGGCCGAAAACCTTTGCAGGTTTGGCCACTTTAATGTTCAGGGCTCAAAAGAGAGCCTGGGCAAGTCTGCATTTGCAGACTTAGCCATTTTGCACAACCAGCCCCTTTTTAAGGTGGACCGTGTGTTAGGGCCTTATAGAGTTGGTCAACCTTTTGCAAGGTTGACCACTCTTAGGCCAATTATTGCTTAATAACCTATTTTTGTTCATTTAAGGCTAATTAAACTAATTGCAGGACTAACCTGCTTAATTAAAGCACTTAAACCTATTTAACTAATGGCCAGTCTCAAGTTGAGACTTAGCCTGGGCAGTTGAAGCCCAATTACTGAACATAGGTATGGGCTAAAGTCTTTGCAGACCTAGCCACCTAAAGTTCAGGGCTCAACAGAGCCTGGGCAAGTCTGCCTTTGCAGACTTAGCCAGTTATTACACAACTAACCAACTTTTAAGTGTTGGCCAGTGTGAGGGACCTAACAGAGTAAGTCAATTGCAAAATTGACCACTCTGATCACTTATTTAACTTGTGACCTATTTTGTGATTTTCAGCTTTAAACCTATCTCAAAACTAATTACTTTATGAAACCTAGCACTAACAGCTATAACCAATTCACCTAAGCATGAATGTATTAACAGAGTTCATACCAACATAGAACTATTGCAAGCTTAGCCATTTCAACATACAATTGCACATATAACCACATGAAGCCAAATATTGTTCATTAATCAATTAAAACTCAGAAGAGGGGTTTGATAATGTTGAATCTCAACTAATCAACTCACATAACTTAAATTCATGTAGCAAAATGTCAATTAACATCAATCAGGCTTAGTCACAATCATTTTATGCCAGATGACATACTGAAAAACCCCAAAACACTTAGAATTCATGGGCATAAACACATAGACACTAAATTCTCACAAAACAGTCCAGAAGAAGTGAAGCATGACTTATATCAGACATGAGAACCAACTACCGACCCTAGGATCAAACTAAATCATGTAAAGAAGATAGAACAGTAAGGACATTGAGCTAATAGAAGAGACTCTAATCGGGGTCAAACAACTAAGCTAATCATGAAGAGAAACAGAAGAGAAGCACAGTCCGACTATGGGAAACTTAACATACTAAGAATCACAGTACACAGAAGATGAAGAGAAAAGGTGAATCAAAATAGGTCTTTTAACTCAGAGAAACAGAACATGATCAAAACAACAAAAGAAAACATGAGAATGAACAAGATGAAAAAACCCTAGTACTAACATGCTCAGAAGAACAGGCTAAGAAATAATAGAAGAACAGGCTAAAAGACAAGGATATACAGGGCATATTAAAACAAAAGAAGATAAGCAAAAGAAAAGAAACAGAAGATCAACAAGAACAATCTAAAATTATCATGCGAAAACAAAAATCAGAAAAGACAAAACAAAAACATGCAAGAAAACATAGACAAATCCTAATAAGCTAAAGAAAACAGAAAGGGCGGGGTACTTAGATTTGCGGGGTCTGTCCCCCAAGCTTCCTGTTTCTTTTCTTTTTTTTCCTCACTCTCTCTCGAACTCTTTTCTTCTTTATTCTCTTTTTTCTTTTCCGTTTCATTTTCCTTTTTTCTTATTTCTTTTCTTCATTTTTCGTTTCTGACTTTCTTGTTTAGACCTCAAGACGAAGCCTTTTTTGGTTTTTTGTTTGAAGATGGGTGTTTGGAGAGGGTAAAAGACGGATCTTGAATGATTGGAGTTTTGGGATCGCCGGAGTTAGGTTTCCGGCGACCCTTTTTGGGATATTCGAGACACTCCAGTGAGATTCGAAGGGTGAGGGTAGTATGGTTGGGTAGATCAAGTGAAGAGGGTTCTTTTGGCATTGGTTTTGAGTGATTTCTCGTTGTTTGGATGGTCACCGGCGAAATTCCGGTAACCGGTGAGTCAAGAACAAGGTCTGTTTTAGGGTTTTCTTAGTGTTTGTGGTGAAGAAGAAGGAGAAAAGGGTGAGGGAGATGAAGGGGTGGCCGGAGACCACCGTGGAGGTGGTGGCCTCCATGGCCAGTGATGAGACGAAGGTGATGAAGAAGAAAAGGAGCAAAGGGAGATGGCGGCTAGGGTTATGATTTTGGCCAAAATGAAGCGGCCGTTCGGACATAAGCCTTTTATAGGCGAAATGTCCCATGTAATCTAGGCCGTCCGATGGATGAAGATCAACGGCTCTGGGGTGCGTTACTAAAACGACATCGTTTCATCGCCTGGGAGACCAAATGCTTAGTCGTTGGATCAACTAGCCTGGACGGCTGAGATCAAGTCTCAGCATTGGTCAACCCTTTATAACTCAACTAATATTCTCAACCGTTGGATTTGAGAAAGTGAACGGCTGAGATCTTTTCAACTTAATCTCTGGACCGGATCTCCTTTGGGCCAAAGCATTGGGCCAGTGATTTGGATTGTATTTGGCCCAAATTTATTATATCCAAGCTATTTTTGTATTTTTCTAATGTTATTTATTTTTTTATGTATTTTTTTTTCTTTTCTTTTATGGAATATTATAGAAACCTAATTTCCTACTTACTCTAATTATTTAGTATTTTTTGGCAATTTTCTACTATTTTTTCCTAATTTCCGCTACTTAACACTATTTTTTGCTAATTTCCTTAAAACTAATCGAATTAAATAAGTTAATCACCTAGCCTAATTTTTTGATTTTTTCTAATTTCTCCTTATTTAAACACACAAAGTATAGCTAATTTCAAACAATGCAAGTAATTGCACTAAAAAACATATTTATTTTAATTTTAGAATTATTTGCCTGGTGCAAAAATCATGTGCTCACAGTAAGAATACAGTAATAAGGCCAAATTCGAGTAATAAATAGGTAAAACATGACGGAGAATATGCTTTCAAACAAATAGAGTGAGGAAAGATAGCGAAAATACCCTAAGGGTCTCAACAAGTCGGCAGAAGTCCCCAACATGGCATACAGCCCAAAATATAACAACATCAAATACGCATTAAAATATTCGTTTGGGATGGACTAGGTCACAATCCCCCAGCGGTGCTCTACCCTACACTTGTTATCTTGCGTGTAAGTCACCTCAAAGTAACACAACGATGTGTAATCCGGGGTTTCAAACCCTTAGGAGAGTATTTAAAATCATTACTTCCCTTGAACGGGTAAAATCTCTAGCTCGTGATGCCTTTGACCCTCCAATTGGCCTCCACACACGTTAAATATATCCAAAATCAGAATGAATACATCATAATATGCTAAGGGAACAAAGCCCAAGCGAAAACAATCAAAAAATATCAAAAATCTCGAAATTAGCAAAACCTGAGCCCCAGGCTCACTTATCGAAACTCGAAAATTTTTACATTAATAGATTGCTTGTCTCCCCACGAGTTCATACATATCAGAAATACTAAAATCGGAGTCCAAATGATCCCGCAAATTCCCATTTAAAGGCCTCTTAAATTCAAGCCCTAATCCTCCATTTTCGCCATTTAATTACTTCAATTACAGCTCTAAATTCATGAAATACAACCATAGAATGGAGTTTTAGGTCCAAAATTCTTTACCTTAACGAAGTCTCTTGATTTCTCTCTTCAGAATCGCCCAAAAATCTCCAAGGTCGAAGGTAACAATAGTAAAATAACCCAAAATCGCAAAATAAAATAACATATATGGTCTGCCAAGGACTTTCCGCATCTTCGGTCCAAGACCCGTTTCTGCGATACCGCATATGCGGTCAAATCCCTCGCTTCTGCGGTTCTTTGCTTAAAACTGAAAATCGCATCTGCGATTGAATTTTAGCCTTTGCGGCTTCGCAGATGCAGCCTTCTTGACCGCTTCTGCGGTATCTTCTCACCTGGATAATGTTTGCTTCTGCGATAAACCACTCGCATCTGCAGCGCCGCATCTGCGATCCCCAGTCCGCAGATACGAAAATACCAGAAGCAGCAATATTAGTTGCTGCAACAAAATTCTAATCTCTCTGAAATCATTCCCAAATTACCCTGAGGCCCTCGGGACCTCAACCAAAAGCACAAACATTTTCTAATACCTTATTCAAACTTGTACCAACCTTCAAATCATCTCAAACAACACCAAATCACCCAAAGCATATCGGATTCAAGCTTAAGTTTCCAAAAACTTCCGAAATACTCTTTCAATAAAAAAACCCAACCATACGACGTCCGAATGACCTGAAATTTTTCACACACATGTCAAATGACATAACAAAGCTACATAATCTCTCGAAAGTCTATCCTGACCCTCGAATCAAAATCTCGACTATCAATCAGAAATTGTCAAAATACTAACTTCGCCAATTCAAGCCAAATCTCAGACCGGACCTCTAAAATCAATTTCGATCACACACCTTAGTCGTAAATTACCCATGAAGCTAACCAATTCATAAAAATTCCGATCCGATCTCACATACAAATAAGTTAACTCTTGGTCAACCCTATCAAATTCAAAGCTTTTAGCTGAGACTATTCTTTTAAAATCATACCAATTTTTGAAAAAACTAAAACTAATGACTTACATCAGTCATAATACATCACACGGGTAAAGTCATGCCTGAGAACTGGCAGTCAGAGTGCAGAAGCTCAAAACAATCGGTCGGGTCGTTATAGTAAAACTTCTAAATTTGGTACTAAGTGTATGAATCCCTAGAATACATGTTATATAGTTGGTGTTAGGGTAACCCACATGCTAGGTGGTGGGCGTGAACTACAGTAATTATGACTCGGTTGATTCTGTGATATTGTGTAGTTATCTAGTCTTGTTTCCATTCGTGTAATTCCTACGTGTTAGAGTAATTGAGCTGTAATTCATGATAGAAATCTTGTTTAGTCTATGGGCTTATTTTTTTTGGACCCACTGAGGTCATTTCTGTTGTTGAGTTATTTGCTTAAGTTGCAATTATGTACTCAGTCATATTTATTCAATAGCATATAATATCTCAATCTCTATTATTATTTATTGTTACATCATATAACCATTGTTCGGGCTAATTGTATGAGATTTGTGAGACCATGAGATTATAGAGATTGATGATTGAGTTGGGGCCTATAGCACGATTGTGAGTGATATTTATGGGATCGGGTTGTACGCCGTAACATGCCTTATTGGCTTATCTATGGGATCGGGTTACACGTCGCAGCGGGCTTTATCGGCTTATTCATTATTATGGGGTCGGAATGTACGTTGTAGTAGGCCATAATATCTTCATATTAGAGCTTGGGCGGGATCCGCCCCTCTGAAGTCTGATATACCAGTAGTGAGCATTGATACAGTACAATGCTGAGTAATTGTGTGCGATAAGTGGGAACATAGGACAGATATATTAACTACTCTGAGAGTGTGAGTACCTGGGAGTATCACTGTGATGCATTACATTTGACATGCATATTTGACTTGTAGGCATAGAGATGTAACATTCCTCATGCTAGATGTACTTGGCATAGTTTATCAGTGTTGGGTCTATATTGTTGAACTTGAAAGCATGCCTAAATTTATGTACTGTGTACGAGCTAAATATGGAAGTTCTTTGAGATTTAACTATCATTATCTTGTCATATCTGTGTTGTTATCATTTGATTCGGACCGTATCTTTCTGAGCTAGTCATTGCTTTCAACCCAAGGTTAGTCCTTTACTTATTGAGTATATTGTGTCGGTTGTACTCACACTACACTTCGCACTTCGTGTGCAGATCCAGGTACATCTGGACCGGTGATTGCTAGATCATGTGTTAGTACCTGCTCGGAAACTTCGAGGTAGCTGCTAGGATGCCCGTAGACCTTAACTCTCCTTCCTTTAATTTTATTTCAATGTTGTTCTATTTTCTCAGACAATTGTACTAGAATTTTAGACTATGTTGACATTAGTAGCTCATGTACTCGGTGATACCAGGATTTTCGGATTTGTTGTTGTTGAGTTTCAGTTGTTGTTATCAGTTATCTATAGGATTGTTCACTGTTAAAAATCACGTTTTTGAATTCAAATACATAGTTATAAGTGATTGTCGGTTTGCCTGTTAATGTGATAGGCACCATCATGACAGGTCGGAATTTGGGTCGTGACAAGTTAGTTCCTGGGGCTTAGTTCAAATTGAATCCTTGGGTTCTACTAGATGCATGGGAAGGTTGGCTCACATCTGGTGTTGTCAAACTCTCAATCGCCATGGATGCCAAAGAATTTCAAGAATACACTCGTAGAAACAGAAAGAGAATTAATTTTTGTGAAAGAAATAGAAATCTAACACCGAGCTAAGAATTCTTGCTTGACTGCTCTAAAACCATGAAATTGTTTACGCAATTACAGAGAAATGCAGTAGAATCTACAAAGAAGAAAGAAGAAGACATAGAGGAGGAAGGAGATGATCTTTCTGTTATTCATCTTAATGAAGAAATGCTAGTACAATTCCTATAAAATCTATAGGTACTGTGAGAGGAATTAACTAACACTTAACTTGCTAACTAATTTCTAACCAGCTTAGTAATATTAAAGGATATAACAACTAAATGACTAAACTAACCCCTTCTTCCTTGTTATGTAATACATTTTCCTACGGTTCAGTTACTCTTATATGGTTTAGTGTCTATACATATTTCATATTGGATGGAAAATTCTCTTCCCATTTTAAATTTTTGCTAGAGTTCTCTTCAAGAAAATTAATTTCTCGAACACAACCCATTCCGACTGTATTAAAGAAATTGCAGCAACGATTCAACGAAGACCGATACAAGACTCGTGTCCTTAGAAATGCCATCCCAGAAACTTTTTTCATCGGAAAATTATACTGTACAAAATAAAGTGGAAGAATTAATTTTTTTTTGGTATTTATAAATTTTTTATTTTCCTTAACATAAGCAAAGATTCTAGTATAGTGACCAAATTGGTTCAAAATTTTTACTTTAGGTTATGGGTTCAAATCTTAGGTTAGACACTTTTGTATTTTTTTGAATCCAATTGATAGAATTTCTAGCTCCACCACCGTCCTCGACAGTCATATTCTGAGTGTTGTTGGAAGTGAAGGACTGAGAAAAGGATGGCCTCCCAAGATATAAACTGGCTCCAACTTGGCTTTTTAAGTTATTGCATAATGCAGTGTAGGAATTAATGAAGGAAGAAGAAGGAAGAGTTGATGGTAGTGTGGAGAAATTTAGAGAAGTGGAAGAATATCTTTGAGAAGAGAATGTATGAGTAGATGAAGATGTTGTTGTAGGAACAGTAGTGAAATCAAGAGTGATTGTAGGGTGTGTTTGGGATGTGGAAATGGATGTTTTTGGTGCATGTGTGGCTAATAAGTTAGTACTTGAAGTGGTGAAGTTGAATCCATGCAGATTATTATTATTAGCATTTGTTATTATCCCTTGTTGTGATGTTGAGGAAGATGTGCAATTTAGCATAGAGGCAGCAGCAGAGGTGGTGGAAGCCATGGCATTAGCTGAAAATGGAAGTGGATGATTGTGTGTTCCTTCATAGGTAGTGATCAATATGGACATGTCTTCAAAGCACCTTTGAACCTGTGGTGGATCACAAAATATGATTATTGCATAGAGTTTAAGTTGTAAAAATAGCACGGTCTAATCAGTTTTTGAACCGGGCATTCAAAAATAGCTATCGTTTACCAAGTCAATGAAAAATAACCACTATTTTGCTACAACAGAAACCGGTCCAGCATAATATACTGGAGTTCGGTGCACCTGTGTATGAACTTTCAGCATATTATGCCGATACTCTAACACACGAAAAGTTTCAGTATAATATACTGGAGATTCTAGCACATGTGTATGAACTTCCAACATATTATATTGGACTAATATACTTCGCTGGAACTCCAGTATATTATGCTGGAGTTCTAGCGTACTTATGCTGGAGTTCCAGCATAATATACTGGTGTGTTTTCCATTTTTTAAACAGTATTTTCGCTCAGATTTATCTTAATATAAAAAGTGGCTAAATTTTAATTATTTTTGAAACTGGACTATTTTTGAATGATCAGTTATAAATTTGGCTATTTTTGAATTTCTTCCGTTTAAGTTTTATGTACTGTATATAAAAAATATATTTACAAATTAAACCTCAATAATAAACGTTAATTGATAATATAATAAAGGAATACTCGACGTTATTACCTGTTTTCTTACAGGACAGGATGGAGAGACAGTGCAACGGTAGTATGCCCTAGGACATGGATTCCCTTTTGCTAGTTTTTGTCCATATTTTCTCCATTGACATCCATCATTCATCTGCATTTAATTTGCAAGTTGGGTTTAAATTTGTAATTCTATCACATCTTATTTAATTTTATGGGTTCAAAATTTATTATTTAGATATATTTAATAATTTTTTAAGTAAAAATACAAGACGTGAGCGAAAGCTATATATGAGTTCAGTTAAACATATGCCTCTAACTCGGCACCAACATATTTTATTGCTAATTGTAATCTAGTACACATGTCATTTCATCCATCCCATTTTAAGTGATACTACCAGATTATTTGACAAACATTTATATTACAAGTGTATTGGTAGGAGAATGATCTTAATTAAAATAGTTATTGCAGAATTAGCCGGTATGTCCTAAATTTTAATATTCAGTTCAATTTTTTGGGGCAAAAGTATTCTTAACTGTCCTGAAGTTAAAATTTTTAGGGTAATTACAGGACAAAATATAGTTAATCTCTAAATAGCATTCCTAAAAATGGCTATATATGCACTTACTCCGATTTTCTTTATAGACAATTTCAATGAAGCATATTGACTGATTACTTACCGTAGTAGTGTCACACACAGCTCTTATAGATACCCTAGCCTTCTTTTGAGGGTTCTGCTGCATAAAATCTTCATCTTCATCCCCACTAATTCTTGCCATTTTTAAACTAGGGTAATTTTGTTGACATGGTTCGTGACTTATTATATGCTCCTTCTTTGACTCTTCAAAACTATTTTCTGGGCTATCATCATAATTATTTGTGACTTCATCAGTAAAATCTGGACTGCATCTGCAGTTCAATCCCAGCTCAAGCCCATCAAATAATTTACTTTGCTTTTTAATATCTTTACACTCATTTTGATCATATTCCTTTTCTCCTTGCTTGAACTCTCTTGAACTTCTCCCTAGGCTCAGTGAAACAAGGTCCACTTCTTCTTGTTCAATGCTTGTTGCAATAATATCCTTCGAATTTTGAGGTTTATGATCAGGTTGAGATATGCCTTGAAAATGCATTTGTAAGGATTGATAATCCTTCATGATTTTAGATAGCATGGACTTAAGTCTTTCGTTTTCTTCTTTTGCTTGGTCAATCTGAGATTTTGTTGAATTCAGCTTATCTTCCTGATAAAACATGTACACGAGTTAGCGCCAAATTAGTTATACTAGGATTTAAACTAAAAATATATATATTGCATTCAAATATTTTTATCATCTATTCACAAACATGATATTTATTTAATTAATATATGCATGTTTTGTGATTTAGGAGTCATAATATAGTATAACAGCTTTAATTTGTTTGTATAATCAAACTTTCTATAGCAGCTTCGTTTGTTCCGAATATTTTTGAATATTATAACGAAGTGCTGTTATAAAGAACATATAGTATAACATAATATAAAAATTAATTTCGAAAAAACTTAGCTTTAATTATAATGAAATGTTGTTACACAGGGATTGCTTTTTATAGATCCATAACTATTAAACCTTTTAACTAAATAAATGTATACCTGATTCTTCTTATAGGTCAAGGAAGAGTCTCTTGAATTGGTGTTCATGGTGGTTGTTAGAGTTGCCTGCATGAACATGATATATTAATTTGGACCCAAAGAATGACTAATACAGATGAAATTTGAAATGATGTGCTTTGGGGGGGGGGGGAGGGATAAAAGGACAAACATGTCATTGGCTCAAAATATTAGTCCACTCTTTAGTACTAGACTAGACTAGATCTATATTATAAATGAAAGAAGTTCTTGGCCAAGTGTTATATATCCAAGTCGACTAAAGTGTCTCTCAATAATAATACAAAGTCGAGACTTAGAGACCACCACATGTGGTATAATCTCAGTATTAAATAATATGAACTCTGACCGATGACTATTAAACAATTCACTAGTGTGCACATAATTCCAGACAAATTGCTCATGTTATTTATTTATTAGAAAAACAACCATAACAATATAATTTTATTTAGTAGAGTCAGGTAAGAGTAGTGTGTACACAAACGTTACTACTATTCTAGAATAGAGAGGTTGTTTTCAAAATAGACCCCGGCATACTTCCCTCCAAAAACTTCTCACCTTACTCTTGAGGAGACTCGAACTCACAACTTCTTTATTATAAGTTGGGGTTGCTTACCATTGTATCTATCAGAAAAAGAAAAAGAAAGAAAGAAAAGGAACTCTCCTTTAGCTAGATATCTTCTATTTTCTCGTCCCTTTTGCCTTTTTCATTATTCCTAAGCATTTCCACATTAATATTTAAAATTTAGAATATTCACCAAGGATTTTTAAAAGAAAATTACTTCCACTTGTTGCTGATATATATAAATATATATATATATATATATATATATATATATATATATATATATATATATATATATATATATATATATATATATACCATGGATTTTTAAGAGAAAATTACTTTCTCCCTATGAACATGACCTCTTAATTAAGATAAATTGATCGAAGATCTTCAAGCATGAAATCTAAAAATAAAAACCATATATGTCGATAATTTACACAGCTCCCTTTGATTGTATCTTCATAGATAAATAATGAAATCCTGCAACTAATTCATATTAACAAATGATGGATAAAGAACAAAAAAATAAAAATTATGGTGGCAGCAGCAGCAGAAGAAGACTGCATATATAAAGATGATCATATAACAAGAATCAAAAGATGATGAAACTTATGAAACACAAAGCTCTTACAATTACTGTTTATGTTACATAAACCGTCAATATAATGAATTTTACAAAATAGAGACTTCTATGTAGATATCATTAGAGTGATCTGATAGTCTGAAAATTTCTTTACACCGACAAGATATATAACTTAAACTCTAATATGAATCTAATAATTCTTACGTACCTTGATCTTAGTAGTAATAGAATCCACTGCGCTATGTTTTCTCAGCATGGTTTAATTTGCTTCTCTTTGAACTACACTTTGCATATGCAAGATTTTCTTCTCTTTAGAAAACTCTTCTCATAGGATCGGACAGCCACCAAATCTTAACAATATTTTTTTCTTCTAAAACAGGTAGAGACGACAAAAAAATAAAGTCTAAATTAGAGTTATTATATTGGCAAGTTACACACCCCTAAATAAAAATATCAACTAGTCAACTAACCAAGTGTTTTCAACTTTTGTTTTTTTATCACTTTCTATTTCATCCATGCAACTTATTCAAATGGCAGATTGATATACTCTAATTTTTATTCTAATTTCAACGCTTTGGAGAGAGACAAGAGGGAAAATTTTATTTGCCGCCATCCTGCTTGGTTTTAATACAATCATCATTCTTAATGGAAAGATTCGTACGCCAAATGAACGTCACTTCATTAATTTCCGTCAAAACTAATTAGCCCCAATTCTTGACTACATGGGGTAGTAGGGCGGAAATCATTTTTCACGAAAAATGTATCATTTGTTTTTCGGTGCTTGATCATATATTTTTCAAAAGAAAAAATTTATCAAAAGTAATTAATAATAGTATTAGCAAATTGGATAATATTTAGATGAGAAATTTTAGTATTAAAACTGGATAACAATATTTGATTGATGCTTTGAGCAAATGATATGAATTTAAGAAATTAAGTTAATTATAAGAAAATTAATTTCGGTTCATAAGTGAGGGAATGGTGTAATTTTTTTCCTGAAAAATGGTGTAATTTATTTTGCATTTATTTTTTAATTTCCTAACATACACGTATAACCAACCCACCACCCATAGCCTCAATCCGACATGCCCCTAACAACAAAAATAAATAGAAAAATAATGAAATGATAGAATAAATTATGAATTAAATTTATTAAAATCTGAAAGTAAACTCTTTACTCTGTAATTGTTGGAGTGATGTGTATATACAACTAGTTAGTATAGGGGTCAACTCGTACATGTTAGAAGTTAGTGTAGTCATTTGTTATTTAGCATAGTATATTAACTAATTAGTGGATAGTTAGTTGATAAATATCTGTGTTGGGGTTTTCAGTTAACGAAGAACGAATATTTCTTCTCTCAATTAGATCTTCAATGGCAGAAATCTAACATGGTATCAGAGCGGAGAAGATCGATCTTCAGTGTTCTCGTTCAAGCTCGTTAGGTAAAGCTAAATCTGACGCAGAGATTTCAATAGATTTCAATTTTCCTTCTTATTAGCTTCTAGCTTGATTACTACATCGAATTGGTCATCAAATGAGACGGAGAAGATAGACCACACGCATCCACTGTTTCTTCAGCCTTCGGACACACCAAGCTTGGTATCGATTCCAATTCAGCTTACAGGTTCCGAAAATTATGGGCAATGGAGTAGATCGATAAATCTAGCTCTAAATGCCAAGCGAAAATTAGGGTTCATCACAGGGGATTGCATAAAGGAGTCGTTTGAGGATGCTCTCCATGAGGAATGGGAGACCTGCAACGCAATAGTGCATTCTTGAATTATGAACTCAGTTTCAAAGGACCTTGTTAGCGGAATCATATATGTGTCTGATGCGCATGTTGTCTAGGATCGAGGACCTTAAGGAAATATTTGATAAAGTAAATTGAGTAAGGATTTTTGAGATACACAGAGCAATTTCAAGGTTATCACAAGGAACTGTTACTGTTGTTGTCTATTTTACTTAGCTGAAAGAGCTTTAGGCAGAGTACGATATGTTGGTACCTTTGTAAAATTGTGATTTTGCAAGGGCAAAGGAACACTCTGTTCAAATGCATCAACAACGATTAATGCAGTTCCTATTTGGGCTAAATGACACATATGATCAAGCACGCATGTAGATTTTGATGAAAACTAATGAACCAACTCTTCATCAGGAATATGCTTATATTTCTCAAGATGAAAGTCAACAAGCTATGGGAAATCTATCACTGATAGAAAAATTTGATCCTTTGGCTATGCAGGCAGGTAGAGGGCAAGGCTATCGTAGAAGAAAGCAGTTCATACAACGTGAGCATTGCAAGATGAAAGGACACACTAAAGAAAATTGCTTCAAAATTATTGGGTATACAAATGATTTCAAGGCAAAGAGAGGATATCAACCAAGAGGAGGACCTATAACAGTCAATAATATAGAAGGACCACCAGCAACTGGGAATTTGCAAAGCAACGGTGGTGACTACTTCTTCACTGAAGCTCAATACCGGCAAGTTCTGAATCTGCTTAACAAGGAAAGACCTAGTGATACAACAGTGCAGACACAAGCTAACATGGCAGGCACAAGTTGCTCACTATCTTCAGGTATGCATTATGCTGGGTGGATTGTTGATTCAGGAGCTACACATCACATAGCTTCTACTTTGAATTTCTTACATAACATTTAAAGCATTGACAAACATAAAAGGGAATCAGTAATGTTGCCTAATATAACATCCCGCCGAACACACAGCAGCGGCGATGCCGGCCGTGCCACCGAACACACAGCAGTGACACGCAGCCTAAGGAATTGTTACCCTTGGGTATAGGAGCATTCCACGCATAGCTGCAGCTACTGGGAATCGATCCTAAGACCCCAAGGCTTTTCAGGGATTTTACTCCCTCACCTCTCACCAGTTGAGCTGCAGCTCAATTGGTGAGAGGTGAGGGAGTAAAATCCCTGAAAAGCCTTGGGGTCTTAGGTTCGATTCCCAGTAGCTGCAGCTATGCGTGGAATGCTCCTATACCCAAGGGTAACAATTCCTTAGGCTGCGTGTCACTGCTGTGTGTTCGGTGGACTAGCCTTTGATACGTTGCCCCTGCGTTTTTGTAACATCCCGCCGAACACACAGCAGCGGCGATGCCGGCCGTGCCACCGAACACACAGCAGTGACACGCAGCCTAAGGAATTGTTACCCTTGGGTATAGGAGCATTCCACGCATAGCTGCAACTACTGGGAATCGAACCTAAGACCCAAGGCTTTTTAGGGATTTTACTCCCTCACCTCTCACCGATTGAGCTGCAGCTCAATTGGTGAGAGGTGAGGGAGTAAAATCCCCTGAAAAGCCTTGGGTCTTAGGTTCGATTCCCAGTAGCTGCAGCTATGCGTGGAATGCTCCTATACCTAAGGGTAACAATTCCTTAGGCTGCGTGTCACTGCTGTGTGTTCGGTGGCACGGCCGGCACCGCCGCTGCTGTGTGTTCGGCGGGATGTTACAAAAAGGCCCCAAAAGTTAATCTTTAGAACCTTCCAGCACATGCTGGAAGGGTTTTGATAACAGAATTCTGGCCACGCATAGCTGCAGCTACTGGGAATCGAACCTAAGACCCAAGGCTTTTCAGGGATTTTACTCCCTCACCTCTCACCAATTGAGCTGCACTCTCACCAATTGAGCTGCAGCTCAATTGGTGAGAGGTGAGGGAGTAAAATCCCTGAAAAGCCTTGGGTCTTAGGTTCGATTCCCAGTAGCTGCAGCTATGCGTGGAATGCTCCTATACCCAAGGGTAACAATTCCTTAGGCTGCGTGTCCATGTGTGGCACGGCCGGCACCGCCGCTGCGAGGGGTCCATGTGTGGCCATAGGCGGGGTGTTACACCTAATGGAATTAGTACAAATATAACTCATATTGGTAAACAGTTATCAGAAGGCAGCATCCTGAAAAATGTTTTCTATGTTCCAGATTTTAAGTTTAACTTGATGTGAGTGTCAAAGTTGACAAGAGCTTTGTTATGTACTGCCATTTTTTTGACTGAATTGTTTGTGTTATAGGACCTCTACAATGGAAGGGTGAGGGGGATTGGTAAGGAAAGTGAAGGGTTGTACTTGCTGAGAGGAAAAGGAGTTGAGATATTAGTAGCAGTTGTTAGAAGTTAAGGGAAAGCAGAAGATTTAAGCTGGATATGGCACATGAGGCTAGGACATGCTTCAACACCAGTATTACAACATATTCTATTTCTGAAGAATAAAGTAGATAGTATCTTACATAATAAGTGTTCTGTATGCCCAATGGACAAACAATCTAGGCTTATTTTTCCTGATAGTGAACATAGAAGCACTAAGGCATTTGAGCTAGTACATATGGATGTTTGGGGGCCATATAGAGTTCCCGCTCATAATAGAAAATACTATTTTTTTAATATTGTAGATGACTACTCAAGGGCTATTTGGATATTTCTAATGCAATTGAAGAGTGAGAACATTTCATTCTTGAAGCATTTTCTATGCATGGATAATAATCAATTTGATACCTCTTTTAAGGTAATTAGAACAGATAATGGAGTTGAGTTTTTTTAATAGTCAATGGAACACCATTTCACCAGATCAAGGAGTGATTCATCAGAGTAGTTGTGTTTACACTCCACAACAAAATGGAGTTGTGGAGAGAAAACACATACACATATTAGATACTTCAAGGGCTTTAAAATTCAAAGCAAATTTACCAAAAAGATTTTAGGGTGAATGTGTGCAAACTGTTGTATACACCATAAATAGATTGCATTCTAAAGTGTTGAGTGGCAGGAATCCATATGAGTTCTGCACAAAAGAAAACCACCACTTGCTCATTTAAGAGTTTTTGGTTGCTTATGATATGCTACAAACTTAGTGAACGAGGAAAAGTTTGCACCTAGGGCAAAAAGGCAATCTTGTTAGGATACTCTTCTACACAAAAAGGATATAGGTTGCTGGATTTAGAAACTAGTTGTTTTTTGGTTAGCAGATATGTTACATTCATAGAATTAATGTTTCCTTTCAAAGAATCGAAGTTGTAGATTGATCCACGCATCATGCAGCAAAACCAAGAAGATTTTTTGTGTAACAACAGAGTAACATACCTGTTGCAACAAGATCTAATCCTGAAGAGCATGATCAAGTAACTAAAATGCATGATTTGATTGTTTCCTTAGATCAAACAACAGAGCCCACAAGTGAGAATTCAGCAGACATTAGACAATCCACTAGAGTCAAACAGCCACCTGTATAGATGCAGGACTATGTTACAATGATGCCAAAGTCCTCACAATGTGCCTATTCTCTCTCTCACACTACTTATCCTATGACAATGTTACTTGAAAGTATAAGGACTATCTATATGCATTATCAGTGATGAAAGAGCCTAATTCATTCAAGAAAGCAGTAAAAGACAAGAGGTGGATAGAAGCAATGCAACAAGAAGTGAAGGCAATGGAGGATAACAAGACTTGTGAGATAGTTTCTTTTACCTGTTGGGAAACTCAAAATTGGTTCCAAATGTGCGTACAAAATATCAAGTATAAGTCAAATGGTGAAGTAAAAAGATTCAAAGCAAGGCTTGTGGCAAAGGGATAAAATCAGCAAAAGGATTAGATTACCATAAGACATTCTTATCAATTGGCAAAATGGTAATTGTGAGATCTTCTGTCATAGCTATTGCAGCTTCTAGAGATTGGAATCTTCAACCAATGGATGTGTTTAATGCATTCCTTCAAGGAGATTTACATGAAGAAGTATACATGGATCCGCCATAGGGATTTCAAAAGCAGGGTGAGACAAAGGTGTTCAGATTACTAAAATCCTTATATAGACTTAAACAAGCTTCAAGACAGTGGAACCTGAAGCTTACATAATCTCTATTAAATGCAGGTTTTCATTGGAGTTATTTTGACTACTCCATGTTCGACAAAAGAGTTGGATATGACATTGTCATAATTCTCATATATGTCGATGATTTACTCATTACTGGGAGCAACAACATCATGATTGATGAAGCCAAACAAGCTATGCATCAATAATTTAAGGTTAAATATCTAGGGGAATTAAGATACTTCTTAGGAATAGATGTTTTGAGGTCACAACAGAGTATTCTGTTGAATCAAAGAAAATACACCTTGGATTTGATCTCAGAGTTAGGAGTAAGTGGAGCAAAGCCAGTAGTTACATCATTGGAAATCAATTAAAAATTGACTTCAGTGGAGTGTGATAAAGGAGTTGGAATGCAGGTTGAAGATCCTATGGTAGATGTCACATGATATCAAAAACTCATAAGCAAGCTTCTGTATCTAACAGTTACTAGACCAGACATAAACTATGTTGTGCATACACTTAGTCAATTTATGCAAGCCCCAAGAAGTCTCTCGTGGATGCAACATTTAGAGTGGTCAGGTATTCAATGTCAGCACCTGGCATGGGAGTCCTAATGCTTAGGGAACCAAAAGACACATTGCTAGGATTCTATGACTCAGAGTGGGCAGCCTGCCCTGTCACTAGAAGATCAGTCTGTGGGTATGTAGTGAAATTTGGTAACTCCTTGATTTCTTGAAAATCAAAGACGCAATATACAGTGTCCAGAAACAATGCAGAACCAGAATACAGAAGCATGGCTTCTACAGTTCCAGAGATTGTGTGGCTAACTGGACTCTTTCATGACTTAGGAATCACATTAAAAACCCAATTCCTCTCTATTCTGACAGCCAAGTTGCAATCCAAATTGCAGCAACCCCCATTTCTCATGAGAGAATCAAGCATATTGAAATTGATTGACATTTCATCCAGGAGAAGATCAAGAAAGGACTTCTAGAGACTAAGTATGTGCACACTAAGGACCAACTGGCAGATTTGTTGACTAAAGGATTGAGCCCAGGGCAACATCACTATCTACTTGGCAGACTTGGAATGTTAAATATTTTACGCCCTCCAGCTTGAGAGGGAGTGTTGGAGTGATGTATATATATAACTAGTTAGTACAAGGGTCAACTTGTACATGTTAGAAGTTAGTGATAGTCATTTGTTATTTAGCATAGGGTTAACTAATTAGTGGATAGTTAGTTGATAAATATCTGTATAGGTTCATTTTCAGTTAACGAAGAACAAATATTTCTTCTCTCAATTAGATCTTCAGGGGCAGAAATCTAACAGTAATCTTAGTGATGATGATGTAACGCTGATCATAGTTATGTCGAGTATTTAAACTCTTTATAGTTTACACTGTAATCCCTCTTTATATGAGATTACGCCATATATTAGATCGTAAGTGTTGAGAAGGTAAGCTCGACACTAGAATAACGATAGAATGCATGTAAATTTCTTGTGAACCCATATGGGTATCTAGGTTAATATCAGTGGCGAAGTTAAGAATTTTTCAAAGTGTGTTCAAATTTAAAAGAAGTGGTAAAAATTCTGATAAAGAGTATTCAATACATATTATATACTTTTAAAATGCAATATTTTACCTATATAAACAATGCGATTTTTCGACGAAGGGTGATCAACTATCAATATGTGGCTTCGCTACTGCTTAATACATATGAGTTCACGTGAACCCGTACTCCTCCTCCTAAATTATATATAATAATATTATATTCTTTTAAAATTACTTAAATATACTTGTGTGCGCTCCCTCCTCTGCGTTGTTAGTTAGTACTTGACTTATGAGGAGGACAAACCAGTGGCTATTCATACGTTGTTAAGTGTGAACCTCTATCGTATGCTTTGAATAGATCATTTGTTTTTTCCGTTAATTTATTTTTCCAATAGGAAATTTGGAAATCTGCTACAATTGGAAAGGGTCTGTCAACCCTTTTTTTCTAGACTGCAGAATCTTTTTCTTAGTATTATTCCAAAAAAGATAAAGTACGTGGGTAAGTTATAGGCTTGGAATTTGCTGGAAGTACGTGAAAATTCAAGAAAAAGACTTATATAGTATGTGTCTAGTCCAAGAGTCGCAATTGTCGTCGTAGGACTAGATAATCTTTTTATCTTAAATTGGAAAAAATAAATTGGTAAAGAAAATTGATTTGAAGCATCAGATACTTGCAAAAAGGTGAGATTGAGTTGTAGCGTAAGTATTGCGTCGAAACCGTATGAATATTTGCACAAATTCAAATTTTATCAAGGATCTTTCATTTATGGCCTACCCCTTCATATAAAAGGAAAAAACAAAAGACATTTTGTCCTGCTAGTACTAGTACTAGAAAAGAAATAAAACCACAATAGATACAAAAATGTGTAAGATTCACATGACATTAATTCATTGGTTATTACCATTTGAATAGATCTCTAGTAGCTTTTACTAGAAAAATCCTGTTGGACTGCATGATATATATATACAACAAAAAAAATAGTTTTACAAATTTGTTTTTCCAATTTTTACAAAAAAAGTTTTAAAAAACTAAATAATGAAGAAAAAAATATTTTTCAAAAGTGAAAATAATTTGTTGAAAATATTTTATTCAGTTTTTAAAAATAAAAATATTTTTGTAAAAACTGATAATGTTCTAATTCCTCTTTTTTTATATTTTTTACATAATTACAAATATGTTTTTACAAAAAAAATATTTTGTTAAAAAAATGATTTTTGCAATTTTTTTAAAGTTTTACAAAAAGAAATTAGAACATTTCCAAAAGAAAAAGACATTTCTTTTTGTGAAACTTTAAACAAATTGCAAAAATTATTTTTTTAACAAAATATTTTATTTTGTAAAAACTGAAAAAAAATATAAAAACAGAGGAATTAGAACATTTTCAGTTTTTAACAAAATATTTTGTTTTTAAAAAACTGAATAAAATATTTTTAACAAATTATTTTCGCTATTGAAAAATATTTTTTTTTCTCATTTTTTCAGTTTTTTTACAGTTTTTTATTTAAAAGCAGAAAAAATGGAAAAACAAATTTGTAAGAACATTTTTTTTTTGTAAAAACAAAAAAAAATAACAAAATATTTTCGTTTTTTAAGAACTGAAGAAATTATTTTCTACAAAATATTTTCAATTTTTACAAAAAAAAATATTTTGTTAAAAAAATGACGGTTATATATAAACCTTATCGTAAAGACCAGGGGAGTATTTGACTCCGTTTAAAGTTCAGGGGGTATCCGGACTAATAATATAACGGCAGGTTTGGATATGGGCCAAACGTTTAACGAGTAATATATTTGACCCTTTTCGCAAAGTACAGGGGGTATTTGAACATTTTCCGTTCTTTATATATATCTCCATTTGTTAGTCCACTCTAATATTCCATATCTCCATTTGCTAGTCCACTCTAATATTCTAAGGCCTCATATGTTTGCACTTAATGGAGGTCTGAATCTTAATCATTCAGATTTCAGACATTAAGTGCGTTTGTTTTTAAAGTCTGAATCTTAATTATTCAGATCTTAATCATTAAGTGTGTTTGTTTTTTTTACTTAACAACCACTTAATGGGTCTGAATAGGTCTGTATGATTAAGATCTGTAACACAGACTTAACTTCATTAAGATGCTATCACATATTCATTATTAATTGCCGTCACTGCCTACCATTATCAACTACCACTATGCTGCCACCACCACCATACTCAGCCACCGCCGGCACCACCGCCGCCACCACCACCACGCCACCATCATCCTCAATCATAGCTTCCACCATTATCGACCATCACCATCCACCATCCCACCACTCCGACCACCATCATTGTCACTCGCATTCCACATTTATCCACCTCAACTACCACAACCAACCACCTCATCACCATTAACAACCGCAGTCAGCACCGCCTATCATTATAACCTACCACCACATTCCTCAATCACAAACCACCACTCGCCGTTCTTAACTATCACTACCTACCACCACCATCATCAATCATAATTGCCACCACTACCAATCACTACTAGCTACTAGCATGAACCACCATTATCAACCAAAACTACCACCAACCACCGCCTTTAGTCGGCATTCACCCATTAACCATCACTACCAACAACTTTCATATTTTAAACTATATATTTTATTGATAGAATATTAGATTTTTTTCAAATAAAGATAAATTTTATGCATTCAGATGTTAAAAATCAAACAGTCTTAATTTTTGGTATTCAGATCTTAATACACATCTTAATATATCCGGATGTGTATTCAGATTCAGATGACTTAATCTTAATACACATCTTGATATTCAGATATGTATTCAGATTCAGACGTCTTAATCTTAAAAAAAAACAAATGAGGCCTAAGTCACAACTCGCAACCAAAAGAGTCTTACCATCTATTTTCATCAGGGAAGAATTATTAATCTAGTCCTTCATTTATTTAAGATTAGACGACAAAAATCAATAAAAAGAGTAATATACAACACGAAAAATACTCTATAGTTTATACTTGATTTAATAGCTTACCGACATTGCTTAATTTTCTTATAACTGAAAAGTATTTATAATTTTTAACTTCTAGATTCTTTAAAAGCGTTTGAATACAACAACTATAGACCCAATGTAATTCCACAAGTAAGGCCGGAGGAGACACGCAAACCTTATCTTACCTTGTACAGATAAGGAGGGATTGTTTCCAATAGACCCCAGTATCGCAACACAAAAGCAAAGAAAAACTTTAAAAGAGTTTGAATTATAAACTAGCAATATTTTAATATATGTATGGCTCAAAATTGTTAAAATGGTTGAGTTTTTAAAATTAAAATAAGCTTAAAAGAGGGTGGATGGAAAATGGAGGAAAAATGAAAATTTAAGTTCTCCTCCTTGACAATGGGACATTGTCCCATATTGGAAGTGAAAAAGCTTTTTGGTGGGTATATATACAATTGCTCTTCTTTTAGCTCTGAAAGAGTTAAGAAGAAGGCAAGCCTCGCGCTGTCGTCGTCGGTGCTCGTTCGGCTTCGGATTTGGTCAAATGATTGATTGATTAATGTTTTAGACCAAATCTTTTTGTCAATAGTAAATATTAACGTAATATTATTAAATATCCGTATTTGTAACGGAAAATTAATAAGCCAAATTATCTGTTTCATTGACTTTTTGTAACGGAAAATGTTTTCTCTGCCCGTTATAATTTGCGTAAATAGCCATTTACGATATGGCCGTTTTACATAACCGACCTCTCTTCATTTGAACTCAACAGGTTTGGGCTATAAATAAGTTGTCCATTCTCTCAGATTTTTCATACGAATTTCTAAATACTCCTCATTTCTTCTATATTGTTTTAAGTACAAAGAAAGCAATAGTAAATATGATTTGCTACCGAACATTGTGTTCGTTGATACACTGGGGTTTGAAGTACCACTACACTAGTGTGTAATTCGTTCCATCTTGTGAGGAAATAATCCACTACCTTGGGTACTAGGAGGGGATTAAGTTCCTTAAGAAAACATTGGGAATTCATTGGGCTCGGATTAAATTTTGTATATGTTTTTTTTTTTGTTTATACGTTATTTTATATTCTCCGGAATTTATCACGACCCGAGTTTCCCACCATCGAAAGTTGTAATAGCGCCTACTGTCGGAGCTAGGCAAGACAAACACTCAAACCTTTTGAAAAGCAACACAACAGTAATGTAACGACCCGACCGGTCGTTTTAGAAAATTACGCCCCAATCCCCAATTTAACTGTTCTCCTAAGTTCATTTCTGCTATCGTGGTTTGCCGGGATAGTCGGTTCTGAAATTTGGGGCATTTTGGGACACTTAGTCCTTAAATGAGAGCTTTAAAGCTAGAAAATGGTCCGTAGCCGGAACAGTGTTAAGACGATCTCGGAACGGAAATCCGATGGTTCCATTAGCTCCATTGGGTGATTTCGGGGTTGGGAGCGCGCTCGGAATGTATTTTGGAGGTCCTTAGCTTAATTTGGCTTGAAATGCCGAAGGTTGAAATTTTGGCGAATCCGAACGATAGGTGAGATTTTGATCTGGGGGTCGGAATGGAATTCTGATAATTTCTGTAGCTTCGTTATGTGATTTTGGATTTGTCCGCAAATTTTCAGGTCATTCGGACGTCGTTTGGTTGGGTTTTTGATCGAATGTGCAATTCGGAAAGTTTTAAGAAACTTAGGCTTGAATCCGTGTGTAATTGGTGATTTTGATGTTTAGGATGGTGTTTTTATGATTGGAACAAGTTCGTATCGTGTTTTGGGGTATGTTGGTGGTTTTTGTTGGGGTCCCGGGGGCCTCGGGATGAATTCGGACCATCATCCGGCATTTTGAAACATGAAAAGTGTGCAGAAAAACTGCAGATCACTGGGCAAGATTTAAGCCATCGCGTTCGCGAGGGCCTTGTTCGCGTTCGCGTAGGCTGGGTGCTGCAGAGCATCGCGTTCGCGTCCAATACGTCGCGTTCGCGTAGTGGAAGAAGGAGAGGCACCGCGTTCGCGATCCCTGTGTCGCGTTCGCGAAGAGCAAAGCGGGTTGGATGAGAAATAAGGTCATCGCGAACGCGTGGACTAGCGCCGCGTTCGCGAAGGGTTAGCCGGCTGTGCATCGCGGACGCGAGTGGCGTCACGCGAACGCGAAGGGTAAATGGGTTAGAGCATCGCGAACGCGTGACGGGCCACGCGAACGCGATGAAGGAAAATGTCTGGCAGTGAGCTTAAGTTCAGAACATAACACCCGCGACCCCCATACACAAAAACGCCATTTTTGAGCTCCAAGAGAGGATTTTGAAGGGGAAACGCCGGGATATCATCGGGAAATCATCGGGGGTAAGTTTCTTGACCTTAATTCGTTGGTTTATCATGAAATCCGTGATTATTTCACCGAAATTGGAAGATTAAAGATGGGTTTGAGCCCTAGGCCTAAATGTTAGAAAATCTTTGATTTGAATGGGCAAACGGAGTCCGATTTCGATAAATTTTATATGCACGGACTCGTATTGAGATAAGGAACCCGAAAATATAATTTTTGTGATTTTTCGATAAGTGTACCGAAAGTCGGGTTTTGGCAACTTGTGGGTTTTGGTGTATTTTCAGTTATTTTGATTGGGTAATGCCCAATTGGCCTATTTTGATGTGATTCTATTGATTTTTATGAGATACTACACTTGTGGAGGCCGACATTCGCGGCAAGAGGGTTATTTCTTAGCGGTTTCGTACCGGAAATTGAGGTAAGTGGCTTGTCTAACTTCGTGTGGGGGACTTTCACCCCTAGGATATTATTGTGATATTTTAAATGCCTTGTACGCAAGGTGACGGGCGTGTACGTGCGCTGGTTGTTGAGCACATACTGTACTCAAAATGTTCAATGAGTGATATTCCTATTTTTAGCTGTTAAATTCGATATTCCTACCCGGTAGTTGTCACGACCCGGATTTTTCCCCAACATCGGGATCGTGAAGGCGCCTACTCGTGGTAGCTAGGCAAGCCACTGTGTTCATACTATCCTATTTTTAACACAATTTTAATTAAATAAATGCGGAATACTTTATCGAAATGGAAATAATAAATCACGAGGTAAAATCATACTGAAATCCTCTACCCAAGACTTGGAGTCACCAACTCACAAACTACTATGGAATACTACACATAAAAGTCTGAAGGAAATATAACATAATTCTGTTTGTCTCGGAACAATGAGACTACATCTATTAACATAATTAAAGAAAGAGACGCCGGGCCTGCGGACGTCTGCAAGCTACCTCGGTCTCAAATGTGATCAACTCCCACGCAATCTATTTATTGCTGCTGCTCGCTGCCGCTGGTGCTCCCGATCGTAACCTCGGACTCGTGCAAAAACGCACGAAGTGTAGTATCACCATGACAACCGACCCCATGTGCTTGGTAAGTGCCTGGCCTATCCCGGCGAAGTAGTGACAAGCCTAGGACCGGACACCCACATAAACCTGTGCAATTCAATATATATATATGTACCACCAAAATAACAAGAATTTAATCAAGTATTAACACAATAAGGAGTATCTTAAAGAATTCAACAATTAACCACAATTAATAATTTCACAAGGAAAAACAAAGTGTAATGTAAACACAATTAATATCAATTCAAGGAATAGCAAACAGTTGCACGGCATCACCCTTCGTGCTTTTACTCTCATCCTCACATCCATAGTACGGCATGATCCTTCGTACATGGTTCAATAATAGAGCACGGCATGATCCTTCGTGCATAATCAATAATAGGGCACGGCATGATCCTTCGTGCATAATCAATAATAAACATGGCACGGCATGATCCTTCGTGCATAAACAATAATAAACATGGCACGGCATGATCCTTCGTGCATAATCAATAATAAACATGGCACGACATGATCCTTCGTGCATAATCAATAATAAACATGGCACGGCATCACCCTTCGTGCATTATCTCTCTTCCTCACCCAAATAACAATCACAGAGTTAAGGGCAAAGAAAGAAACAACAATTCATAAATCGTCCCATCAAGGGCAATCAATAATTATCTTCACAACAAGTCCCAACAAGGGAGAACAATAACGATTCACCTATAATATATCTCAAAATATCATTTTCCAACGACTCACGGTCATACTAGACGCCAATGTATGGATGCTCGTCACCACAGCCCATACACTCGCACTCGATCACATAACACATAACACATAATCCTATTCCCTCAAGCTAGGATAGAACAAACACTTACCTCGAGTGCTTATGAACAATTCAATCCGTGGATATGTCTTTTCTTTCAATTTGGCTCCAATTCAACCGTATCTATACACAATTGATTTAATATCATCAATTTTACTCAACAAACTAATTCTTAAGACCAAATACAACTTTTACAACATTCTGCCCGGAATAGTGAATTTCAACCCCGGGCCCACATGGTCGGAATTCGGGGTTATGACTAAAATCCGGTTACCCATTCCCCCACGAGTTCATATATATGATTTGTTTCAAAATCGGACCTCAATTCGAGGTCCAATTCCCCAATTTATGAAAAACCCTATTTTCTAACAAAAACAAGAATTTTACCATGAAAACATTTGATTTCTAATGAAAAACATGTTTAATGATGTTAGGAATTGAAAGAATTAAGTAAAAAGTGACTTACAATCGTTTTGATGAAGAAGAAATCCTTGAAGAGTCGCAAATGGGCGTTTTGGTTTTGTGAAAAATGAAGAAATGACTGAAATTCGTGTTTTTCAGGTCTCTGTGTTCGCATTTGCGAACATGGGTTCGCAATTGCGAACCCCGACCAATTTCTGGAGTTTGAAAAATAAGCTAAGGGTGGAAAGTTCGCATTTGCGAACTTTTGTTCGCATTTGCGAAGCCAAGGCATACTGGGAGGTTCGCATTTGCGACATAATGTTCGCATTTGCGAACAAGGCTCCTTCGCATTTGCGAAGAAGACTTCGCATTTGCGAAGCATGGCTTAGCAGTGAAGGCATCACATTTGCGAAGAATGCTTCGCATTTGCGAAGCATGGCTTGGCAGTGAAGGCATCGCATTTGCGAAGAATGCTTCGCATTTGCGAAGCATGGCTTGGCAGTGAAGGCCTCGCATTTGCGAGGTTATGTTCGCAATTGCGAACCCAAGCCTTCCTGGACGCCCTTCGCATTTGCGATCAAGTGTTCGCATTTGCGAACCCTGCCTTGGTCTGTCATCTTCGCAATTGCGAGAAATTCTTCGCAATTGCGAAGCCAACAACTGGGTGAAAAAAAACCAGCAGTTCAAAATTCAGATTTTCATCCAACGGCCTATCAAATCTTTACCCGAGCCCCCGGGCTCCAAACCAAACATGTACACAACCTCAAAAACACATTATGGACTTGTTCGTGCGATCATATCGCCAATAACACTTCGTTTTAATCAAATCGAGCCTCAAACTCATGATTTTCATACTTTTGATTTTCAAAACTTCTTAACTTGGAACTCAAGGTCCAAAACATCTCAAACGACATCCAAATGTCACCAAACTTTACGGAAATCACATATATAATATTTAAGACTTGTACCGGGCGTCGGAACCAAAATACGAGCCCGATACCAAGGTCTATTAATTTATTTCCTTTAATAATTGCATCAAAAACAATTTCACATAAAAATTCATAACTTGGGCTCTAGGCCTCAGAATTCGACTCCGGACACATGTCCAAGTCCCATATTTTCCTACGGACCTCTCGGGACCATCCAATCTCGGGTCCGGATCCGTTTACCAAAAATGTTGACCGAAGTCAACCATATCAATATTAATATCATTTTTATCCAAATTTCTCATAGAATTCATATTTTCTATCACAAAATCTTTCCGGCTACATGCTCGGATCATGCACGTAAATCGAGGCAACATAGAATAAGGTTTTCAAGGCCTCAGAAGCTCGAAATTATTAATAAAATAAGTGATGACCCTTTGGGTCGTCACAATCTCCACCTCTAAAACAACCGTTCGTCCTCGAACGGACAAAAGAAAGAAGTACCGAGTCAGGAAACAAGTGTGGGTAACGGCTCCGCATATCAGACTCGGACTCCCAGGTCGATGCCTCAGGAGGCTGACCTCTCCACTGAACACGCACAGAAGGATAACTCTTCGACCTCAGCTGTCGAACCCGCCGGTCTAGAATAGCCACCGGCTCCTCCTCGTAGGATAGATCATTGTCCAATTGGACAGTACTGAAGTCTAACACATGTGTGGGATCGCCGTGGTATCTCCGAAGCATAGATACATGAAAAACTGGATGCACGGCTGATAAGCTAGGCGGCAAAGCTAATCTGTAAGCCACCCCTCCCACTCTGTCTAGAATCTCAAATGGGCCAATATACCTAGGGCCGAGCTTGCCCTTCTTCCCAAACCTCATCACGCCCTTCATAGGCGACACCCGGAGCAATACTCGTTCACCAACCATGAAATCTACATCTCGAACCTTACGATCCGCATAAGTCTTTTGCCTAGACTGAGCTGAACGCAATCTCTCCTGAATAGTCTTGACCTTATCCAAGGCCTCCTGAACTAAGTCTGTTCCTAACAACCGAGCCTCTCCCGGTTCAAACCATCCAACCGGTGATCGACATCGCCTACCATACAACGCCTCATACGGAGCCATCTGGATGCTAGATTGGTAATTGTTATTGTAGGCGAACTCTGCTAATGGCAGAAACTGGTCCCACGAGCCTCCGAAATCAATAACACAGGCTCGAAGCATGTCCTCTAGAATCTGAATAGTCCTCTCGGACTGGCCATCCGTCCGAGGATGAAATGCTGTACTCAACTGAACCTGGGTGCCTAACTCCTGCTGAACCGCTCTCCAGAACCGCGAGGTAAACTGCGTACCCCGATCAGAGATAATAGATACTGGCACCCCATGGAGACGAACAATCTCCCTAATGTACACCTCCGCTAACCTCTCCGACGAGTAGGAGACAGATACTGGAATAAAGTGTATTGATTTGGCACCGGGCACTCAGCCCATCTCTATTCCACCCTATCGTATGGCCCCGCCGGAGTTAAAAGAGTTGAAAGATCAAATGCAGGACCTTCTTGAGAAGGGTTTTATCAGGCCCAGTGTTTCCCCCTGGGGAGCACCTGTATTATTTGTAAAGAAGAAGGATGGCTCGATACGGATGTGTATTGATTACCGGCAGTTAAACAAGGTGACTATCAAAAATAAATATCCACCGCCGAGGATTGATGATTTGTTTGACCAGCTCCAGGGAGCGAGGGTATTCTCTAAGATAGACTTGAGGTCGGGCTACCATCAGCTGAAGATCAGGGCGGCTGACATCCCTCAGACAGCCTTTCGCTCTAGATATGGGCATTATGAGTTCTTGGTCATGTCCTTCGGGTTGACCAATGCCCCAGCAGCATTCATGGAGTTGATGAATCGGGTATTCAAGCCTTACTTAGATCCGTTCGTGATAGTCTTCATAGATGACATCCTGGTGTACTCCCGCAGCCAGGAAGAGCACGAGCAGCACCTCAGAGTGGTTCTTCAGACTCTGAAAGATAATCAGCTATATGCCAAATTTTCAAAATGTGAGTTCTGGCTGAGTTCGGTAGCATTTCTGGGTCACATTGTATCTGTGGAGGGTATTCAGGGTAGACCCAAAGAAGATTGAGGCAGTCCAGAATTGGCCTCGACCAGCTTCAGTGACTGAGATACGGAGTTTCTTGGGATTAGCAGGTTACTACCGTCGTTTTGTAGAGGGGTTTTCTTCTATTGCAGCCCCGATGACCAGGTTGACCCAGGAGGGTGTCCAGTTTCAGTGGTCAGAGGAGTGTGAGGCGAGCTTAACACCCCGCCTATGGCCACACATGGACCCCTCGCAGCGGCGGTGCCGGCCGTGCCACACATGGACACGCAGCCTAAGGAATTGTTACCCTTGGGTATAGGAGCATTCCACGCATAGCTGCAGCTACTGGGAATCGAACCAGGGATTTTACTCCCTCACCTCTCACCGGTGAGAGGTGAGGGAGTAAAATCCCTGAAAAGCCTTGGGGTCTTAGGTTCGATTCCCAGTAGCTGCAGCTATGCGTGGAATGCTCCTATACCCAAGGGTAACAATTCCTTAGGCTGCGTGTCCATGTGTGGCACGGCCGGCACCGCCGCTGCGAGGGGTCCATGTGTGGCCATAGGCGGGGTGTTACAGTAGTAGTTAGAAAAGCATGATTTGATAGTATTTAACTATCTAGTTGCCTAATTGTTTTACTTGAGTTTTCTTGGTAATCGCTGGCGCTGTTTATCAGCGAAGTTATCTGTGACGACCCAAAGGGTCATCACTCTTTGGATGTCTTAAAAACCTCATTTATAGTTGCCTCGATTTGCGTGCACAGTCCGGGCACAAAGCTGGAAAATATTTATGTTGAAATATGTGAAATATGTGAAAATGTTGAAGAATTTTGATATTAATATTGATATGGTTGACTTTGGTCAACATTTTTGGTAAACGGACCCGGATCCATGATTTGACTGCTTCAGAAAATCCGTAGAAAAATATGGAACTTGGGCGTATGCCCGGAATTGAAATCCGAGGTCTAGAACCCCGGTAAAAGAATTTTTTCTGTTAAATTGTTTTCTGAAAATGTTTAAGGAAAATGAAACTGAATTTTGATTAAAAAGTACTGGTATCGGGCTCGTATTTTGGTTCCGACGCCCGTACAGGTCATATATATTGGTTAAGCGCTTCCTGTAAAGTTTGGTTGAAAACGGACGTCGTTTGACATGTTTCGGCCTTAAATTGAAAAGTTTGGAAATTATGGAATTTTAAAGAATTCTTGAGTTTTAAGGCTCAATTCATTGATTTTGATGTTATTTTAGCGATTTGATCGCGCGAGCAAGTTCGTATGATGTTTTTGAGTTAGTGTACATATTTGGTTTGGAGCCCCGAGGGCTCGGGAGTGTTTCGGAGGTGTCTCGGAATAAATCCGGACTTAAAAAAAAATTGGCAGAAAATTGCAGAAAAATCTGCTGTGAACAGTGCACATGAACAGTGCACATGAACAGTGTACAGGAACAGTAGCCCATGTACAGTCCGTGTACAGTACCCCATGTACAGTACCGTGTACAGTACCGTGAACAGTACCGTGTACAGTACCGTGTACAGTACGTGAACAGTAAAAACGCGTGAACAGTACCCGCGAATTTCTGGATAGAATACTTATTTCTGGAAAATGGGATTTGTCCCATTTTCCATTTTTTTGTCAAATTGGAGCTCGGGAAGAGGCGATTTTCGAGAAATTTTCAGAGAAAACAACGGGGTAAGTGTTCTTAACTTAATTGTGGTTATATTACTCGATTCTATTGCAAGTTTTGTCATTAAATCCATGAATTTTGCGGGAAAAGCTTAGAAACCCTCTCGAATAGATTTGAGGATTTAAGGGTCGAAATGTTATCGAAATTTAGTAATTTTGGTATGGTTGAACTCATATCGGAATGGGTGTTTGGATTTCGTAAGTTTTTTCGGGATTCGAAATGTGGGTCCCACTATTGAATTTTAAAATATATTTCGGATTTTATCCGGAAAATTATTAAATTTATTATCCAATTCATTCCTACGATTCGTGTTGAGTATTTCAAATTGTTTGTGAATAGATTTGAAGCATTTGGAGATAATTTTAAAAGGAAAAGCGGTGCGTAAGCATTGAGTTGGCCTTAAACATTCGAGGTAAGTGTTTGTTCTATCCTAGTTTGTAGGAATATGAATTTAGTTATGAATAAATTGTTGAATAAGAGTTATTGGTGTTATACCGGTAATGAAGGTAATTGGTTGAAATTATTATAAATTATTGGTTTAAAACCGGTAATTATAAATATTGTTGATATAGAGATTATTGGCTAAATGCCGGTAACATATATATTTTATATTTGGGATCGTGTGGTACGCCGACCACAAAGTGACTTAAAATCTGGGCATTGGCCATAGTTGCCGGTAGCCGATTGATATATTTGGGAGCGGGTGGTACGCCTACCACAAGATATGATTATTGCTATATTTGGGAGCGGGTGGTACGCCTACCACAAGATATGATTATTGCTATATTTGGGAGCGGGTGGTACGCCTACCACAAGATATAACTATTGATATATTTGGGAGCGGGTGGTACGCCTACCACGAGATATAATTATTGATAATTGGGAGCGGGTGGTACGCCTACCACAAGAGATAATTACTGTGATAGTTGGGAGCGGGTGGTACGCCTACCACGAGACATGAAATGAAAGAGGAAATTGAGACATGAAAGCAAGATTATTTTGGATATCTTGAGTTATTGAATATTATTTCAGAGCAGAGTATTTCTATATATATATATATATATATATATATATATCTATATTGCAACTGTACAGGTTTAGGTGGGTGACCGGCCTTAGCCTTGTCACTAGTTCGCTGGGATAGGCCAGGCACTTACCAGCACATGGGGTCGGTTGTGCTGATACTACACTCTGTGCTCTTTTTGCACAGATACAGGTTACGGACAGCAGCAGCGGCAGTAGCGACTTGTGGATTTTCCGACTACTGAGACTACGAGGTAGCCTTGCAGGCGTCCGCAGGACCCGTTGTCTCTCCTATCTATGCTTTTCATTATGTTATCTCATGTAATCGAGATAAACAGCTTGTATTTTCTTTCAAACAATTATGTGTATTATTCTTAGAAGTTCGTGAGTATTGTGACACCGGTCTTGGGTAGTGTATCAGATTTGGATTTTTCTTTATCATATCTGACTAAGTCTTCCGCTAATTTTGATTATTCCGTTGTAATTTTTATGTTGTTAATAAGAAATTGGTTATTAATGGAGATGTAATTAATATTTGGCTTGCCTAGCTTCTATTTAGTAGGCGCCATCATGACCCCGATGGTGGGAAATCCGGGTCGTGACAAGTTGGTATCAAAGCACTAGGTTGCACAGGTCTCACAACTCACGAACAACCTTAGTAGAGTCTGAAGGATCGGTACGGAGACGTCTGTATTTATCCTCCAGAGGCTACAGAGTTAGGAAAATATTCTCTTTATTCTTTCCGGTCGTGCGACTTGATCTTTTGAATGTTAATTGAACTTCTACTCTGTTCTTCCGCAGGATGGTAAGGACACGTGCATCCTCATCTACTGACCAGCAGCCCGAGGTCCCAGCAGCGGCAGTTCCTGCTAGGGGTAGAGGCCGAGGTCGAGGTCGTCCTAGAGGACAAGGTAGGGGCAGAGCTCAGCCCCGAGCAGCAGCACGAGTGGCAGAACCTCAGGTTCATATAGAGGAGGAAATTCCAGCCCCAGCAGCTCCAGTAGGCCCAGCTCAGGTCCCAGGAGGAGCTTTATTTTCACCGGATCTTCAGGATGCTTTGGTCCGGATAGCAGGTTTTATGGATCATGTCACCAGAGCAGGTTTATTACCGGTAGCACCAGCCACTTCTCAGGCTGGAGGAGGTAATCAGACTCCTGCTACGCGCACTCCAGAGCCAGTAATTCCCCAAGCTCAAAATCCTGTGATTCAGCCAGTTGAGGCAGTTCGGCCTATTATTGCGACTCCGTCTAATGATGGTGCAGCTATGTCTGCTGATGCGTTGTGGAGATTGGACAGGTTTACCAAGCTGTTCACTACCACATTCAGTGGCACTCCTTCAGAGGATCCACAGGATTTCCTATACAGCTGCCACGAAGTTCTCCATACTATGGGTATTGTGGAGACTAATGGTGTGGATTTTGCTACTTTTCGGTTATCCGGTTCCGCCAAGACTTGGTGGAGAGATTATTGTCTATCCAGGCCAGCGGGAATCGTCATCTTTGACTTGGGAGCAGTTTGCAGAATTATTCTTGGAGAAGTTCCTTCCAGCAACTCAGCGGGAGTTTATGCGCATGCAATTTGAGCGTCTTCATCAGGGTTCTATGTCTGTCACACAGTACGAGACTAGGTTCGTGGACCTGGCTCGTCATGCTATTATCTCCCACAGAGCGGGAGAGAGTGAGGAGGTTTATTGATGGCTTGAATCAGCCAATTCGGCTACAGATGGCTATGGGAGCAGGAACTGAAATCACTTTTCAGGAGGCGGCTAATGCAGCCCGCCGGATCGAGATGGCTCTGTCACAGGGAGCGAGACATGGATCAGGATAAGAGATCTCGTAATTCGGGTAGATTCAGTGGTACCTCGTCCGGAGATAGAGATTTTTATGATAGAGGCCATCCTCCTAGGCCTTATCAGTCAGCTCTTCAGGTTTCTCATGATGCTTCAGGTGATCGTAATTCTCAGCCACGCTACTCTAATCAGCAGCCTATCAGTGCACCACCACTTCGCCATTTTCAGTAGCCGAGGGCTTGTTTTACGTGCGGTGATCTTAGGCACATTGCAAGGTATTGCCCTCGAGCTTCGGACAGATCTCACCAGCAGGGTTCTCGTGCCATGATTCAGGCCCCAGTTCCCTCATAGCCTGCCCAGCCAGCTAGAGGCGGAGGTAGAGGACATAGAGATGGAGGTAGAGGTCATAGAGGTGGAGCTCGGACCGATAGAGGTAGAGACCAGCCAGCAGCTGATCGTCCTAGAGATACTGCTCAGGGTGGTGGGGCACAGCCCCGATGTTATGCACTTCCCGCCAGACCAGAGGCTGAGTCTTCTGATGCCGTCATTACAGGTATTATTTTGGTTTGTGATAGAAAGGCATCAGCATTATTTGACCCCGGGTCTACATATTCGTATGTGTCTTCCTATTTTGCACCATACTTGGTTCAGCCCAGCGATCCACTGAGTGTTCCTGTTCATGTGTCTACACCAGTAGGCGACTCTATTGTGGTTGATCGAGTTCATCGGTCATGTATTATAGTAATTGAGGGTCTCAAGACCCGTGCTGATTTATTACTCCTAAATATGGTGGACTTCGATATTATACTAGGCATGGACTGGCTATCTCCGTATCATGCTATTCTAGATTGCCATGCCAAGACTGTGACTTTAGCCCCGCCAAATTCGCCTCGTATAGAGTGGAAAGGAATTTCAGGTCATACTAGCCGTAATGTTATTTCTTATGTTAAAGCTCAGCGTATGGTTGGAAAGGGATGCTTGGCTTATTTGGCCTATGTCCGTGATTCTAGTGCCGAGGTTCCTTCTATTGACTCTGTGCCCGTGGTTCGCAAATTTCCTGAAGTATTTCCTTCAGACTTGCCAGGTATGCCGCCCGATAGGGACATTGATTTTTGCATTGATTTGGCTCCAGGGCACTCAGCCCATTTCCATTCCCCCATACCGTATGGCTCCGCCGGAGTTAAAAGAATTGAAGGAACAATTGCAGGATTTACTTGAAAAGGGTTTCATTAGGCCCAGTGTTTCGCCGTGGGGTGCACCTGTATTATTTGTAAAGAAGAAAGATGGTTCGATGAGAATGTGCATTGACTATCGACAGTTAAACAAGGTGACTATCAAAAATAAATATCCACTTCCGCGAATTGATGATTTATTTGACCAGCTTCAGTGTGCCAAGGTATTTTCAAAGATAGATTTGAGATCTGGATATCATCAGCTGAAGATTAGGGCATCCGATGTCCCTAAGACCGCGTTCCGCACTCGGTATGGACATTATGAATTTCTGGTCATGTCTTTTGGGTTGACAAATGCTCCAGCGACTTTTATGGAATTAATGAATCGGGTGTTCCGGCCTTATTTAGACTTGTTTGTAATAGTCTTCATTGATGACATATTAATATATTCCCGCAGTCAGGAGGAGCATGCGCAACATCTCAGAGTGGCCTTACAGACTCTGAGAGATAGCCAGCTATATGCAAAATTTTCAAAGTGTGAATTTTGGCTAAGTTCAGTTGCATTCCTGGGTCATATTGTGACGGCAGCAGTATTCAGGTTGATCCGAAGAAAATTGAGGCAGTCAAGAGCTGGCCTAGACCGACATCAGCCACAGATATTCGGAGTTTCTTGGGGTTAGCGGTCTATTATCGCCGATTCGTAGAAGGATTTTCGTCTATTGCAACCCCACTAACCAGATTGACCCAGAAGGGTGTTCAATTTGAATGGTCCGATGAATGTGAGGCGAGCTTTCAAAAGCTAAAGACAACCTTGACCACAGCACCGGTATTGGTTTTACCCACAGGTACGGGACCTTATACTGTTTATTGTGATGCTTCCCGTATTGGGCTTGGTGCAGTGTTAATGCGGGATGGCAAGGTTATTGCCTATGCTTCGAGGCAGTTGAAGATTCATGAGAAGAACTATCCAGTGCATGATCTAGAATTGGCGGCGATTATTCACGCATTGAAGATCTGGAGGCATTATTTGTATGGTGTAGCATGTGAAGTATACACCGATCATAAGAGTCTTCAGTACTTGTTTAAGCAGAAAGAGTTGAATATGAGGCAGAGAAGGTGGCTAGAGTTGCTAAAAGACTATGATGTTACTATTTTATATCACCCGGGTAAGGCCAATGTGGTGGCCGATGCATTGAGTAGAAAGTCTGCCAGCATGGGTAGTCTTGCATATATTCCGGTTAGTCAGAGACCATTGGCTCTAGATGTCCAGGCATTAGCCAACCGGTTCGTGAGATTGGATATTTCTGAGCCTAGAAGAGTGTTAGCCTGCACGGTCGCTCATTCTTCTTTATTAGAGCATATCCGTGAGAGGCAATTTGATGATCCTCATTTGCGTGAGTTGAGAGATACAGTACAGCGGGGAGGTGCCACACAGGTAAATCTAGATGATGATGGGATATTGAAATTGCGGGGTCGAGTTTGTGTGCCCAATGTCGAAGGGATTCGAGAGTTAATATTAGCAGAGGCCCACAGTTCGCGGTATTCTATTCACCCAAGCGCCGCGAAGATGTACCAGGACTTACGTCAGCACTATTGGTGGCGCAGAATGAAGAAAGATATCGTTGCGTATGTCGCTCGGTGTCTAAATTGTCAGCAGGTGAAATATGAGCACCAGAGACCTGGTGGTGTATTCCAGAGAATTGAAATTCCCGAGTGGAAATGGGAGCGGATCACTATGGATTTCGTTACTGGACTTCCTTTGACTAGAAGGAAATTTGATGCTATTTGGGTCATTGTTGACAAGCTGACCAAATCAGCACACTTTATTCCAGTATCTGTCTCCTACTCATCGGAGAGGTTAGCGGAGATTTACATTAGGGAGATTGTTCGTCTTCATGGGGTGCCAGTATCTATTATCTCTGATCGGGGAACGCAGTTTACCTCGCGGTTCTGGAAAGCGGTCCAGCAGGAGTTAGGCACCCAGGTTCAGTTGAGTACGGCATTTCATCCTCGGACGGATGGCCAGTCCGAGAGGACTATTCAGATTCTTGAGGACATGCTTCGAGCCTGTGTTATTGATTTCGGAGGCTCGTGGGACCAGTTTCTGCCATTAGCAGAGTTCGCCTACAATAACAGTTACCAATCTAGCATCGAGATGGCTCCGTATGAGGCGTTATATGGTAGGCGATGTCGATCACCAGTTGGATGGTTTGAACCGGGAGAGGCTCGGTTGTTGGGTACAGACTTAGTTCAGGAGGCCTTAGATAAGGTCAAGACTATTCAGGAGAGATTGCGTTCAGCTCAGCCTAGGCAAAAGACTTATGCGGATCGTAAGGTTCGAGATGTAGATTTCATGGTTGGTGAACGAGTATTGCTCCGAGTGTCGCCTATGAAGGGCGTGATGAGGTTTGGGAAGAAGGGCAAGCTCAGCCCTAGGTATATTGGTCCATTTGAGATTTTAGACAGAGTGGGAGGGGTGGCTTACAGATTAGCTTTGCCGCCTAGCTTATCAGCCGTACATCCAGTTTTTCATGTATCTATGCTTCGGAGATACCACGGCGATCCCACACATGTGTTAGACTTCAGTACTGTCCAATTGGACAATGATCTATCTTACGAGGAGGAGCCGGTGGCTATTCTAGACCGGCAGGTTCGACAGTTGAGGTCGAAGAGTTATCCTTCTGTGCGCGTTCGGTGGAGAGGTCAGCCTCCTGAGGCATCGACCTGGGAGTCCGAGTCTGATATGCGGAGCCGCTACCCACACTTGTTTCCTGACTCAGGTACTTCTTTTTTTGTCCGTTCGAGGACGAACGGTTGTTTTAGAGGTGGAGATTGTGACGACCCAAAGGGTCATCACTTATTTAATTAATCATTTCGAGCTTCGAGGCCTTAGAAACCTCATTTATAGTTGCCTCGATTTGCGTGCACAGTCCGGGCACAAAGCTGGAAAATATTTATGTTGAAATATGTGAAATATGTGAAAAAGTTGAAGAATTTTGATATTAATATTGATATGGTTGACTTTGGTCAACATTTTTGGTAAACGGACCCGGATCCATGATTTGACTGCTTCAGAAAATCCGTAGAAAAATATGGAACTTGGGCGTATGCCCGGAATTGAAATCCGAGGTCTAGAACCCCAGTAAAAGAATTTTTCTCGTAAATTGTTTTCTGAAAATGTTTTAGTAAAATGAAACTGAAATTTGATTAAAAAGTACTGGTATCGGGCTCGTATTTTGGTTCCGACCCCCGGTACAGGTCATATATATTGGTTAAGCGCTTCCTGTAAAGTTTGGTTGAAAACGGACGTCGTTTGACGTGTTTCGGCCTTAAATTGGAAAGTTTGGAAATTATGGAATTTTAAAGAATTCTTGAGTTTTAAGGCTCAATTCATTGATTTTGATGTTATTTTAGCGATTTGATCGCGCGAGCAAGTTCGTATGATGCTTTTGAGTTAGTGTACATATTTGGTTTGGAGCCCCGAGGGCTCGGGAGTGTTTCGGAGGTATCTCGGAATAAATTCGGACTTAAAAAAAAATTGGCAGAAAATTGCAGAAAAATCTGCTGTGAACAGTGCACATGAACAGTGCACATGAACAGTGTACAGGAACATTGGAGCTCGGGAAGAGGCGATTTTCGAGAAATTTTCAGGAGAAAACAACGGGGTAAGTGTTCTTAACTTAATTGTGGTTATATTACTCGATTCTATTGCAAGTTTTGTCATTAAATCCATGAATTTTGCGGGAAAAGCTTAGAAACCCTCTCGAATAGATTTGAGGATTTAAGGGTCGAAATGTTATCGAAATTTAGTAATTTTGGTATGGTTGAACTCATATCGGAATGGGTGTTTGGATTTCGTAAGTTTTTTCGGGATTCGAAATGTGGGTCCCACTATTGAATTTTAAAATATATTTCGGATTTTATCCGGAAAATTATTAAATTTATTATCCAATTCATTCCTACGATTCGTGTTGAGTATTTCAAATTGTTTGTGAATAGATTTGAAGCATTTGGAGATAATTTTAAAAGGAAAAGCGGTGCGTAAGCATTGAGTTGGCCTTAAACATTCGAGGTAAGTGTTTGTTCTATCCTAGTTTGTAGGAATATGAATTTAGTTATGAATAAATTGTTGAATAAGAGTTATTGGTGTTATACCGGTAATGAAGGTAATTGGTTGAAATTATTATAAATTATTGGTTTAAAACCGGTAATTATAAATATTGTTGATATAGAGATTATTGGCTAAATGCCGGTAACATATATATTTTATATTTGGGATCGTGTGGTACGCCGACCACAAAGTGACTTAAAATCTGGGCATTGGCCATAGTTGCCGGTAGCCGATTGATATATTTGGGAGCGGGTGGTACGCCTACCACAAGATATGATTATTGCTATATTTGGGAGCGGGTGGTACGCCTACCACAAGATATGATTATTGCTATATTTGGGAGCGGGTGGTACGCCTACCACAAGATATAACTATTGATATATTTGGGAGCGGGTGGTACGCCTACCACGAGATATAATTATTGATAATTGGGAGCGGGTGGTACGCCTACCACAAGAGATAATTACTGTGATAGTTGGGAGCGGGTGGTACGCCTACCACGAGACATGAAATGAAAGAGGAAATTGAGACATGAAAGCAAGATTATTTTGGATATCTTGAGTTATTGAATATTATTTCAGAGCAGAGTATTTCTTTATAAATGTATTATATATATATATATCTATATTGCAACTGTACATGTTTAGGTGGATGACTGGCCTTAGCCTTGTCACTAGTTCGCTGGGATAGGCCAGGCACTTACCAGCACATGGGGTCGGTTGTGCTGATACTACACTCTGCGCTCTTTTTGCGCAGATACAGGTTACGGACAGCAGCAGCGGCAGTAGCGACTTGTGGATTTTCCGACTACTGAGACTACGAGGTAGCCTTGCAGGCGTCCGCAGGACCCGTTGTCTCTCCTATCTATGCTTTTCATTATGTTATCTCATGTAATCGAGATAAACAGCTTGTATTTTCTTTCAAACAATTATGTGTATTATTCTTAGAAGTTCGTGAGTATTGTGACACCGGTCTTGGGTAGTGTATCAGATTTGGATTTTTCTTTATCATATCCGACTAAGTCTTCCGCTAATTTTGATTATTCCGCTGTAATTTTTATGTTGTTAATAAGAAATTGGTTATTAATGGAGATGTAATTAATATTTGGCTTGCCTAGCTTCTATTTAGTAGGCGCCATCATGACCCCGATGGTGGGAAATCCGGGTCGTGACATTATCGTTAAGCATATTATACCTCATCTTTGTGTATTCCGTTTTACTTGTATTGTTGTGGACTACGGGTTCGATTCCCGAGATCCTGAGATTATTGAAATGTGGACTACGGGTTCGATTCCCGAGATCCTGAGATTATTGAAATGTGGACTACGGGTTCGATTCCCGAGATCCTGAGATTATTGAAATGTGGACTACGGGTTCGATTCCCGAGATCCTGAGATTATTGAAATGTGGACTACGGGTTCGATTCCCGAGATCCTGAGATTATTGAAATGTGGACTACGGGTTCGATTCCCGAGATCCTGAGATTATTGAAATGTGGACTACGGGTTCGATTCCCGAGATCCTGAATTATTGGTAGGGACTGCAGGTTCGATTCCCGGAGATCCTGAGTTATTGAGATATTATTGAGACATGGGCTGCGGGTTCGATTCTCGGAGACCCAGAGATACTGAGAATGGGACTGGGGGTTCAATTCCCACAGGTCCTGGATTTGTTTTATTGAGTTGGTTATTTGTTGTTAGCTTAATTGTAGACACTTGCAGTAATCATCTTATTGTTGTTATTTCGGAAAATTATTACCATTTAAACTGTTATTTTGTTATCATCATTATATTATTGCTTCTCAGTAGGGCCCTGACCTTCCTCGTCACTACTCCATCGAGGTTAGGCTTGGCACTTACCGAGTACCGCCGTGGTGTACTCATGCTACTCTTCTGCACACTTTTGTTGTGCAGATCCAGGTACATCAGAGCAGGCTCGTGCTAGGTGATTCCGCAGCTTTCTGGGAGACTTCGAGGTATGATCTTCTACGTCCGCGGATCCGGAGGCTTCCCTTCTATTCTAGTAGTACTAGTTGACATTTTTCTTCATTTCGTTGTTAGATACTCTTTACACATAGAGCCGCAGTTGTATTTCTCTTTTAGTTTGTGTTATCGTGGGGTTCCGGATCTTGGTAGTGTTTTTATTCATTGTGTGACGGATGTATGTGCCCAGCGGCACAGATTACATATCTCTTATGCTATTTTTTCGATGTTTCTTATTTAAGTGTTTATAACTTGTATATTCCGCAACGTGTTAGGCTTACCTAGTCATGGGGACTGGGTGCCATCACGACATGTTCACAATTGGTGAACTAGGGTCGTGACAAGTTGGTATCAGAGCTCTAGGTTCGTAGGAGTCACGGGACACACCCCTGTTACTCAGATTCTTGCTGATCGATACGGAGACGTCTGTATTTATCTACGAGGGCTATGTAACTGTTTAGGAAACTCTTCAATTCTTTGAATTCCTTATCGTGCGCCATTTATTCAGTTGGAGCCTATGTCATATGTTCTTTTGCATCCACTCGTGTGTTGAAATTGCGCAATCGGTATCAAGTATGCGCCGACGGTTCGTGATGCTGCAGAGGGATTTCAAGGGAGTCAAGAATTTACTCAACCATTGTTACCGCGTGTCATCCATATCGATAATGCAAGAGAATTGAGAGGTCTTCAATTGTGCACATGGGGGTGCATTAGATTCTGACATTCGGTTGATAAGTACGGTCTTGAGAAGGTTTACTTAACTGCCAAATCGTCACAGCAATGGTAGAATCACAAGGTGGATGTAGATCTAAAGATAGTCGGTGGTAATAAAGACTATATGGTTCATATGAGATATCTATTTAGCGAAGGATTAAGCCAGCAGAGATACTGGGGAAAATGAGTTTAACTATCTTAAGAAGGACATGTACCAAACGAATGCCTTTGGCTTGTTTTATGATGAAGACGTACGAATGTTAAGGGCTAGTATCATGGATTAGCAAGATGTATCTTAAGGCTTCGTATCAAGTGAAAGGATTTCACTATCAACGATGTAATTATGGGTCATGTGTCGTATCATATTTGGCATGCGATGTATTTAGGTGCTATTCAAAAAGTTCTTGAAAACTTGCGGATGGGCAAGAGTTGAGGCTCGTATGGTATAATGTTGGGACTTTAGATGTCCCCGTGTCCCTAATAAACTCTGCATTTTATTATCAGCAGGAAAATATTTGACAAAGGCTACATGGTGCTTCGTAGGCGTGTGTGAATCATAGTATGTTTTAAGATGTTGTTGGTAGAGAATGCTCGGTGCATGGAGCGAGAAGATGTTTGGTTGTATTGGGATGAGGTCATACCCTATGATGTTAGAGTGCTAATAGAGCACATGTGGTTATATTCGTTGGATCAAGTGAGTTGCGGTTGAATAATAGTAAATGACTCGAGAGAATGGTTCTAATGTGTTCGAGAGTCGTGTAATAGTGGCTTTGGGCTAAGTGGGAGAGTCCCACCGCTTAAGATTGGGTTGCATGGTTAATTACCTGTGTGAATTCTGGATATTAGCGTATTAATGGGTTATTGCAGCTACGGAAAAAGACCATGAGTGGTAATTTAAGTATATGAATTGTTGAATGCATGTTATGGTTAGCCTTGCTGGCTCATGTTCAAACTTGAGGAAAAAAAAAATTATGATTTATGCCTCGTATAGGTGCAGGCTTCGCGGGAAGTGATTCCGCTGGGTGCTTTATCGAGAGGGTATTCATATGTTATAAAGAAATTCAGTAGAGTTGGTTGCGTACTGGGGCAAGTTAGAACCGGATGGTTCTCAATAGCGGTCCTAGTGAATTCAAGAGGTAAAGTGTGGTGCTTGATAACTTTGAATCATATAAGTACAGTTGAGGCTCAAGCCTTTAAAGCAACTTAGGAAGAAAGTACAAAAACAATCTATGATGTTGTGACTTGTGGTGTAGCATTTGAGAGGCGTGAAATGGTCGTCGTTCTTGAGATAGCATGGCCTCATGATTTCAGGTCATTCGGGGTGAGTGTGGTTGATATAAGTTAGGTATTAAAGGGAGATATTTACATTATAGGGCAATCCAGCATAAACTGGAAGAAAGTAGACTGATTAGCCAAAGTTGAGTTGCCATATTGGTGCCAATGATCGGTTCATGTAACATGATCGAATTATGCATGTAATTTGTGGCGGTGCATTTGAGGCTTGTCGGTCGCAGTGTTTGATGGTATTCTGAAGTATTCTTCTGTTAGGGCCTGTTATGAGTAGGCAGATCTCGGAAAGGGTTATGGTGGCTTGGACCACTACTTAGAGATTGGCATATACAACGGTAATGAGAACTCGCCAGTGTGTTGCTATAGTTCTCCTGAAGTGAGTTAAATGGGAAGTATTATGTGAGGAAGTATTAGCCTATCGTCAGTTCTAGAGCTATGATGGAAATTGTGTGTATCGTATATCGGCATGTGGGGTGCAGTGAGTAGCATGAAATTTGAAGTAAGGACCAAGGTCACAGTTTGGTCAATAAATGTGATATAAAGAGCTCGGATGAGCAGGAAAGGACTTTCAGTGTTTTGAGTAAGATGGGTATTAACATCAGTATCATTTGAGGTCGGTGTCCTGTGAGAAAGACTTTGCATCCCTGTTAGGGACTCCTGATCGCTTTTCAGTGTTAGTGCAGCCGGTGGGTTGAATGTGCAGGCCCGTTTAATTATTCGGAAGATGGTGGGAGCCTGCCCCACAAGAAGATTGTATAGCTGTGACATGTAGTCACTTAATTGGTTAGAAATTTAAACCAGTATGAGGATTTTGGTGATATCATCCATTTGAGAATTTATGCCCGGAAGGAACTCTGCTTATTGGGTTATAGACCTGTGAAATACTATTGACTTAGCTTGGCACGACCAGGATAGACTTAAGGTCGGCGGATAGATTTAAATGTGGAAGTGAGCCTTGCGTCAGGCCGGTTATGTTTCTTCCAGCAATGCGCCCTTTATGGAGGGATAGTCGCGGTCTTATTTTCGCGGTTAGTTAATTCATGTAAATATATATTGCACCGTATGAGCGTGAGACGGCTTGGTAAGTTCCTTATGTGTTGGGGTTCCGCTCAGCGGTGATGTTATATGAGCATGATGGCCCGTGAGACTCAGATCTTATATCGCACCTCAGTTGTGCTTGAGTTTGTAGCCTATAGCGCCATATGTTTCATTGTGTCTGATATCATGCACCTTAGTGTGCTTATGATCGATATTCAGTATTTTGATGTGACGAGCTATTCAGCTCGACATATGACTCCTTGTGTGAGTTTTATATTGTTGGGGTCGGATGGCACGCCGCCATGGTTATATTATCGGGATCGGGTGGCACGCCGCCATGGTTATATTATTAGGATCGGGTGGCACGCCGCCATGGTCATATTGTTGGGATCGGGTTGCACGCCGCAACAGTGTGATGTTTATTTCAGTGTCTATAATTGCTTTTATGTGTTCTGTTTCCTATTTTCTGAGGAGGTCCATGTTTATGTGAGAGTTGAATAGCTCTCTCTAGTGTTCGCCTTCCTTTATATCACGTACGTATTAGTGGATCACTAGCACATTGTGTCATCTTGTGGGACTTTTTATTATGTCCGATGTGGCTTATCGCCTGAGCAGTTCGTACTGGGTGAGATGAGATTATGTGATTTGGGGTCAGTGCAAATTGATTATATGAAGTATATTATAGAGGAAAGGATCATCCTCTGGTTTAGGACAAGGTAATGGATCTTGTCAGGAGTATAGACCCAATGAATTGTTGATTCGGTAGTTGGTTATGGATATCGACACATCTCTTCCATCGTATCAGTATTGTAAAAGTTGGAACGAGACCTATGTAGATAATGAGGTGTGATGGGAGCATCTGATTCGTTGAATTTTTGGCTAATTTGATCAAAAAAATATTATCGTGGTCCTGTGGATTTTGTGTTGCAAGGTAAGAATCCAGCAAGGTTATGCAGTCATGTTTGAGGACGGTGTTTGAGGAATATTGAGTGATCTCTTGATGAAAACAAGCTTGACATAGAATTCCGGATGTTGGAATTAGGCTCCAAGACTTAATTGTTTGAACAAGAGGGAATATCTTCAGGATTATATCAGGCTAATGTGCTCAGCTGAGTCCTAGATTTATTGACCCTTTTGAGATTTTGAGACATGTTGGGGAGGTTGCTTATGAGTTGGCCTTACCTCCCAGCCTAGCCGGAGTCCATCCCGTATTTCATGTCTCTATGCTCCAGAGGTACCATGGTGACCCGTCGCATGTGTTGGACTTCACCTCTGTTTAGCTAGACGAGGATCTGTCTTATGTTGAGGAGCCAGTAGCCATTCTAGACAGGCAAGTCAGAAAGCTAAGGTCAAAGAACATCGCTTCGGTAAAGGTTCGGTGGCGGGGCCAGCCGGTCGAGGAGGCGACTTGGGAGACCGAGCAGGATATGCGCAGCCAGTACCCTCATCTTTTCACTACTCCGGGTATGTTTTCTATGCTCGTTCGAGGACGAACGAATCTTTAAGTGTGGGAAGATGTAACGACCCGACCGGTCATTTTAGAAAATTACGCCCCAATCCCCAATTTAACTGTTCCCCTAAGTTCATTTCTGCTATCGTGGTTTGCCGGGATAGTCGGTTCTGAAATTTGGGGCATTTTGGGACACTTAGTCCCTAAATGAGAGCTTTAAAGCTAGAAAATGGTCCGTAGCCGGAAGAGTGTTAAGACGATTTCGGAACGGAAATCTGATGGTTCCATTAGCTCCGTTGGGTGATTTCGAGGTTGGGAGCGCGCTCGGAATGTATTTTGGAGGTCCTCAGCTTAATTTGGCTTGAAATGCCGAAGGTTGAAATTTTGGCGAATCCGAACGATAGGTGAGATTTTGATCCGGGGGTCGGAATGGTCTTCCGACAATTTCTGTAGCTTCGTTATGTGATTTTGGATTTGTCCACAAATTTTCAGGTCATTCGGACGTCGTTTGGTTGGGTTTTTGATCGAATGTGCAATTCGGAAAGTTTTAAGAAACTTAGGCTTGAATCCATGTGTAATTGGTGATTTTGATGTTTAGGATGGTGTTTTTATGATTGGAACAAGTTCGTATCATGTTTTGGGGTATGTTGGTGGTTTTTGTTGGTGTCCCGGGGGCCTCGGGATGAATTCGGACCATCTTCCGGCATTTTGAAACATGAAAAGTCTGCAGAAAAACTGCAGATCACTGGGCAAGATTTAAGCCATCGCGTTCGCGAGGGCCTTGTTCGCGTTCGTGTAGGCTGGGTGCTGCAGAGCATCGCGTTCGCGTCCAATACGTCACGTTCGCGTAGTTGAAGAAGGAGAGGCACCACGTTCGCGATCCCTGTGTCGCGTTCGCGAAGAGCAAAGCGGGTTGGATGAGAAATAAGGTCATCGCGAACGCGTGGACTAGCGCCGCGTTCGCGAAGGGTTAGCCGGCTGTGCATCGCGGACGCGAGTGGCGTCACGCGAACGCGAAGGGTAAATGGGTTAGAGCATCGCGAACGCGTGACAGGCCACGCGAATGCGATGAAGTAAAATGTCTGGCAGTGAGCTTAAGTTCACAACATAACACCCGCGACCCCCATACACAAAAACGCCATTTTTGAGCTCCAAGAGAGGATTTTGAAGGGGAAAACGCTGGGATATCATCGGGAAATCATCGGGGGTAAGTGTCTTGACCTTAATTCGTTGGTTTATCATGAAATCCATGATTATTTCACCAAAATTGGAAGATTAAAGATGGGTTTGAGCCCTAGGTCTAAATGTTAGAAAATCTTTGATTTGAATGGGCAAACGGAGTCCGATTTCGATAAATTTTATATGCACGGACTCGTATTGAGATAAGGAACCCGAAAATATAATTTTTGTGATTTTTCGATAAGTGTACCGAAAGTCGGGTTTTGGCAACTTGTGGGTTTTGGTGTATTTTGAGTTATTTTGATTGGGTAATGCCCAATTGGCCTATTTTGATGTGATTCTATTGATTTTTATCAGATACTACACTTGTGGAGACCGACATTCGCGGCAAGAGGGTTAATTCTTAGCGGTTTCGTACCGGAAATTGAGGTAAGTGGCTTGTCTAACTTCGTGTGGGGGACTTTCACCCCTAGGATATTATTGTGATATTTTAAATGCCTTGTACGCGAGGTGACGGGCGTGTACATGCGTTGGTTGTTGAACACATACTTTACTCAAAATGTTCAATGAGTGATATTCCTGTTTTTAGTTGTTAAATTCGATATTCCTACCCGGTAGTAGTTAGAAAAGCATGATTAGATAGTATTTAACTGTCTAGTTGCCTAATTGTCTTACTTGAGTTTTCTTGGTAATCGCTGGCGCTGTTTATCGGCGAAGTTATCGTTAAGCATATTATACCTCATCTTTGTGTATTCCTTTTTACTTGTATTGTTGTGGACTACGGGTTCGACTCCCGAGATCCTGAGATTATTGAAAAGTGGACTACGGGTTTGATTCTCGAGATCTTGAGATTATTGAAATATGGACTACGGGTTCGATTCCCGAGATCCTGAGATTATTGAAATGTGGACTACGGGTTCGATTCTCGAGATCCTGAGATTATTGAAATGTGGACTACGGGTTCGATTCCCGAGATCCTGAGATTATTAAAATGTGGACTACGGGTTCGATTCCCGAGATCCCGAGATTATTGAAATGTGGACTACGGGTTCGATTCCCGAGATCCCGAGATTATTGAAATGTGGACTACGAGTTCGATTCCCGAGATCCTGAATTATTGGTAGGGATTGCGGGTTCGATTCCCGGAGATCCTGAGTTATTGAGATATTATTGAGACATGGGCTGCGGGTTCGATTCCCGGAGACCCAGGAGGTACTGAGAATGGGACTGGGGGTTCAATTCCCACAGGTCCTGGATTTGTTTTATTGAGTTGGTTATTTGTTGTTAGCTTAATTGTAGACACTTGCAGTAATCATCTTATTGTTGTTATTTCGGAAAATTATTACCATTTAAACTTTTATTTTGTTATCATCAGGGCCCTGACCTTCCTCGTCACTACTCCATCGAGGTTAGGCTTGGCACTTACCGAGTACCGCCGTGATGTACTCATGCTACTCTTCTGCACACTTTTGTTGTGCAGATCCAGGTACATCAGGACAGGCTCACACCAGGTGATTTAGCAGCACTTTGGGAGACCTCGAGGTATGATCTACTACGTCCGCGGATCCGGAGGCCTTTCCCTTCTATTCTAGTAGTACTAGTTGACATTGTTCTTCATTTCGTTGTTAGATACTCTTTACACATAGAGCCGCAGTTGTATTTCTCTTTTAGTCTGTGTTATCGTGGGGTTCCGGATCTTGGTAGTGTTTTTATTCATTGTGTGACGGATGTATGTGCCCAGCGGCACGGATTACATATCTCTTATGCTATTTTTCCTATGTTTCTTATTTAAGTGTTTATAACTTGTATATTCCGCAACGTGTTAGGCTTACCTAGTCATGGGGACTGGGTGCCATCACGACATGTTCACAATTGGTGAACTAGGGTCGTGACAATATGATTTGCTACCGAACATTGTGTTCGTTGATACACTGGGGTTTGAAGTACCACTACACTACTGTGTAATTCGTTCCATCTTGTGAGGAAATAATCCATTACCTTGGGTACTAGGAGGGGATTAAGTTCCTTAAGAAAACATTGGGAATTCATTGGGCTCGGATTAAATTTTGTATATGTTTTTTTATTTTTGTTTATACGTTATTTTATATTCTCCGGAATTTATCACGACCCGAGTTTCCCACTATCGAAAGTTGTAATGGCGCCTACTATCGGAGCTAGGCAAGACAAACACTCAAACCTTTTGAAAAGCAACACAATATTGTTTTAAGTACAAAGAAAGCAATAGTAAATATGATTTGCTACCGAACATTGTGTTCGTTGATACACTGGGTTTGAAGTACCACTACACTACTGTGTAATTCGTTCCATCTTGTGAGGAAATAATCCACTACCTTGGGTACTAGGAGGGGATTAAGTTCCTTAAGAAAACATTGGGAATTCATTGGGCTCGGATTAAATTTTGTATATGTTTTTTTATTTTTGTTTATACGTTATTTTATATTCTCCGGAATTTATCACGACCCGAGTTTCCTACCATCGAAAGTTGTAATGGCGCCTACTGTCGGAGCTAGGCAAGACAAACACTCAAACCTTTTGAAAAGCAACACAACAGTAACAACAATAGTAAACCTTTAAATGAAAGCGGAAGTCTATATAACATAAGTAAATAAAAACTCAAAATGCGGAAGTTTAATGTATCACTACCCAAGACTGGAGTCGCTATCTCATGAACTGTTAAAGAATACTACAACCAAGTCTGAATAGAAAGAAAATACATATGTCTGTCTCGGTACAACGAATAGAAATATAGGAAGGGACTTCGGCCTGCGAACGCCAGCTAGGCTAACTCGTGAGTCCCTGGACTGAAGTCAGCTCCCGCTCAGTGCGCTACTGTTATGGTCAAAAAGCTACTTCGGTACCGTGATTTGTGCAAAAAATACACCGACCCCATGTGCTGGTAAGTACCTGGCCCAACCCCGGCGAAGTAGTGACGAAGCTAGACAGGACTACCAAATAAACATGTGCAATTCAGTATATATATATATATGTGTGCAATAAAAAGGAATGGATAGCAAAAGTGAACAATTAAAGGAAAGGAAAACATGTTATGATGGAGTACAAGTCGGGTATAAAAATCAACAACTTAAATAAGAACAAGACACCTCAATAATTAACAAAAAAAAACAGGAAACACCAATAGTTGCACGGCATCAACCTTCGTGATTTTACTCTTATCCTCGTCTCAAGCAAACAAATACAATGCACGGAATCACCCTTCGTGCTTTTTCTCACATAACTCTCATTTCATGGCACAGAATGATCCTTCGTGCAAATATAATCAATCGGAGCACGGAATGTCCCTTCATGCATAAACAGTCAGAAATGGCACGGAATGACCCTTCGTGCAAATTATACCCAACAATGGCACGAAATGATCATTCGTGCATCATCTCTCTTCCTCACTCAAATCACAATCATAACCAAACGGGCGAGGAAAATAGATAATAACAAGACATGTCCCGGCAAGGGAAAATACAATTAAATAACTAAATCCCGGCAAGGGAGCAATAACAGCAACTTACTCATCCGGGCAAAGGAGATAATCAATATATTCAAGTCATCCCGGCAAGGAATTAATCACAACTCTTTCCAATTCTTTCATTCTTACTCAATTAGTATTTTTATTGTTCGAGCCAATGCTTCGAGAGTTCACAAGTTCATATTCTCAACTCTTCACATTATGTAGAAGTCATAATTAATTTGGAAGAGTTCTAAAATATACCAAAAACAAGTAACAACAAAGACCCACGGTCATACTAGACACTGGTGTATAGATACTCGTCACCATGCCTATACACCGTAGTCGATCATTTAGAAAATAACAATTTGTAACACTCTAATCCTATTCCCTTAAGACAAAGTTAGATCAAACACTTACCTCGGTCTAAAATATAGCAATCAACTCTCCAATACCACCTTTTCTCTAAAATCCGACTCCGAAACAATGATATATATTCATAATTAATTCAATAATATCAATTAGGGCTCAACACCATAATCATATACCCTAGAAATGAGTTTTCTAGCATTCTTCCAAACATACCAAAATTTGACACCGGGTCCACATGGTCCAAACTCGAGGCTCGGACCAAAACCCAATCACCCATAACCCCATGAGTTCAAATATATAATTTATTTCAAGATTCAACCCCAAATTGAGGTTGAATCACCCAAAATTTCCAAAATGATAACTCTACCCAAAACCCTTAATTTCCACTTTGAATTCATGATTTAGGGCTAGGAATTAGTGATTAGATGAAAGAATTAGGAGATGATGAAATTAAGATTACTGACCCAAAGAGCTATGGAGAAAGAGAAGCTTGAAAATCGTCTATGGAGTGTTTAAGGGAGGTGCTCGTGTGAAAAAATGGTCAATTCTCGAAATGCACACTATTTTGAACTAAAAATTTTGCTGGGCAAAAATTCCCTTTGCGTTCGCGGGAAGGGGGTCGCGTTCGCGAAGGGTTGGCTTCACTGACTATCGTGTTCTCGAAGAGAAACCTGCGAACGCGAAGAGGAAATCTAGGGTCAGGGGAAAAAGGCCTACGCGTTCGCGAGGGAAGGCATTCGAACGCGTTGAAGATGGGCACAATGCTATGCGAACGTGATGGGACAATGCCAACGCGGAAGGAGAAAATGACAAAGCTATGCAAACGCGAGCCTGGGGCCGCGTTCGCGAAGGGAAAATATGGTCTACAACACAACTGAGATGTATTTTCTAAGTGAAAAAACACCCGAAACCACCTCCAAATCACTCCCGAGCCCTAGGGTCTCCCAACCAAATACACCCACTAACTCAAATACATCCTACGAACTTAGTTGAGCGATCAAATCGCCAAAATAACATCAAAATCAAAGAATTAAACCCCAAAATTCATGATTTTCATTTCAAACTTCTTAACCCTCTAACTTTAGATAATTAGGTCTGAAACACGTCAAACAACGTCCGATTTCGACCAAACTTCACTGAAAGTGTTTAACGCATATTTAAGACTTGTACCGGGCATCGGAACCAAAATACGAGCCTGATACCTTAATCTTTTAATCAATTTTCATTTTCATTTTCCTTAGATTTCAGAAAAATAATTTAACAGAAAAATTCTTTTACTCGGGTTCTAGACCTCGGATTTTGACTCCGGGCACATGCCCGAGTCCCATATTTTTCTACGGACCCTCTGGGATCGTCAAATCATGAATATGGGACCGTTTACCAAACAATAATGACCAAAGTCAACTTTAATCATATAAATATCAAAATTCTTCAAATATTTCACAGATTTCACATATGTCAACATAAAAGCTTTGCGGCTATGTGCCCGGAATGTGCGCACAAACCGAGGCAACCATAAGTGAGGTTTTCAAGGCCTCGAAAGCGCAAAAAAGGAGAGGAATCCGGTGATGACCCTTTGGGTCATTACAAAATTATTTTACAACTACAATATACTAACAAGCTTAAGGAACTTAATTTTCTGTATTTATGGTGTACTCGTTGTTGGGAGACTAAAACCTTTGTGATTTTCTAGTCCATTGGAGATTAAAATATACATGATTTTAATGTTTGTTTGTGTCATTCTTTTACATAATGAAGAATGACAACGGGAACCTGACTGTTACTATGGTGACTGCCAATAAATCGACAAGCCAAACAATACCAGCATATTCATTGGCAGAAAAACCTGAAAAAGTTTTCGGGATTGATTTCAAGTACTGGTATCAAAAGATGTTCTTCTGCTTGACGACTTTAAGTCTATAGAAGTTCATTAGGGAAGATGTTCTCGTTCTGCCCGACCAAACTCTAGAGAATGAATGATTTCTCATGATTGAGGCGTGGAAGCATTCTTATTTTCTATGCAAGAATTACATTGACTAGAGAACGATATATATTACGTCTATAGTAATGTGGAGACATCAAGAGAATTGTGGATTGTGCTTGAAAGGAAATACAAAACTGAAGATACCAAGTTGAAGAAATTCGTTGCCGCTAAATTTTTGGACTACAAAATGGTAGATAGTAAGTCTGTTATTACCCAACTCCATGAATTGCAAGTGATTATTCATGATCTTCTTGCTGAAGGTATAAGTTGAATTAATACTAATGTTGAAAGTATTAATTATACCATTTTTACTAATAGAATTTTCATTGAAGGCATTGTCATCAATGAAGCATTTCAAGTAGTAGCAATGACTGATAAGTTGCATCCTTTGTGGAAATACTTCAAAAACTACTTAACGTAAGGAGTTGTCGCTCAAAGATCTCATTATTTGGTTGAGAATCGAAGAGGACAACAAAGTTGCTGAAAAGAGAGGCCATGGTAACTCAACAATAATGGGAGAAAACATAGTTGAGGATATTCCTCAAAATAATAGAAAGAGGAAGAAGGCTTGTGGATCGAAAAGCAACCCAAGCAGAAGAGGTTCAACAGAAATTGCTACAACTATGGGAAAGGTGGACACAAATTTACAAATTATCATGCTCCGAAGAAAGATAAGAAGAAGAGTCAAGCAAATATGGTTGATAAAAAAAACACGAAGATGTTGATGACTTGTGTGCTATTGCTTTCTGAATGCAACCTGGTGGGAAATCCTGAGGAGTGGTGGATTGATTCTGAAACCACTCATCATGTTTGTGACGTTAAAGAAGCGTTTTCTACATATGCTCCCGTTTGACCCGAAGAGACGTTTTCTATGGGAAATTCTACAACGGCCAAAATTGAAGGATGTAGGAAGATATTTCTGAAAATGACTTCTGGCAAGGTGGTGACTATTAATAACGTCCTTCATGTTCCCTAGATTAGAAAGAACTTAGTATGTGTTGTACTTATCGTTAAGAACGGTTTTAAATATATTTTTATATCAGATAAGGTTGTAATAAGTAAGAACGAAATATTTGTAGGAAAAGGTTACCTCCCTAAGGGCCTTTTCAAGATGAATGTAATGGTCGTTAAGAATAATAAAATTTTACCTTCTTCTTACTTGCTTGAGTCAAATGATTTATGAAATATACGTTTAGGTCATGTCAATTATAAAACCTTGCGAAAAATAATTAACTTAGAAGTATTTCCTAAGTTTGAGTGCGACAAATAAAAATGTCAAATATGTGTCGAATCTAAGTATGTTAAACATCCTTATAAGTCAGTTGAAAGTAATTCAAATCCTTTAGAATTAATTCACACAGATATTTGCGACATGAAGTTAATAACATCTCACGGTGGAAAGACGTATTTTATAACTTTATTGGCGACAGTATTTGATATTGCTATGTTTACTTACTTAATACTAGTAAAGATGAAGCACTAGACATGTTCATGTAATACAAAAATAAAGTTAAAATGCAACTTAACAAGAAAATCAAAATAATAAGAAGTGATAGGGGTGGTGAATATGAATCTCCTTTTGAAGAAATATGTTTAGTATGAAAATATTTATCAAACAATGGCCCCTTACACGCCCTAATCCAACGGGATGGCGAAAAGAAAGAATTGTTCATTAAAGGAGATGATGAATGCATTGTTGATAAGTTCTGGTTTGCCACATAACTTGTGGGGGAAATCTAGTCTTACGGCTAACCGGATAGTAAATCGAATACCCCAGAGCAAAATACAATCCATTCCATATAAAAATGGAAAGAAAGGAAGCCTAACTTGAATTATTTTAAAGTGTGAGGGTGTATGGAAAATTACAAGTTCCTAAACCTAAAAGGTTAAAAATACGACCGAAAAAGTTGATTGTGTTTTCATAGGATATGCGACCAATAGTAAAGCATATCGATTTCTGGTTCATAAATCAGAAAATTCCGACATTTATAATAATATTGGTCATAGAATCAGACAATTATGAGTTCTTTGAAAATATAAATCCATATAAAAAGGAATGTGACTCGATTGGTGAAGGATCTAAATGATATTGGAAAGAAATAAAAGAAAGTATATTTAATTAGGAGGATCCAAGACGTAGTAAAAGTCAAAGAAAGTCTACTTCATTTGGACCAGATTTTGTGACTTTCTTATCGGAAAATGAACCTCGAACATTTAAAGAAGCTATGTCTTCTTCGGAATCATTTTTTTGGAAAGAGGCAGTCAATAGTGAAATAGATTCCATATTGAATAACCATACATGGGAATAGGTTGATCTTCCTCCTGGAAATAAACCTTTGGGTTCCAAACAAATTTTTAAGAGGAAAATAAAAATGATGGCACTATTGATAAATATAAGGAAAGACTTGTAATCAAAAGGTATAGACAACGAAAAGGTCTTGACTATTTTGATATATACTCTCCAGTTACAAGAATTACTTCCATACGAATGGTAGTAGAATTAGCTGTAGTTTATGATCTTGAAATTCATCAAATGGGCGTTAAAATGGCCTTCTTGATGGATATTTGAAGGAAGAAATCCACATGAAATAACCGGAAGTTTTTGTGGTTCTAGGTAAAGAAAAGAAAGTATATAGACTTGTTAAGTCCCTTTATAGACTAAAACACGCACCCAAACAATGGCATGCGAAATTTGACCAAATAATATTGTTAAATAGTTTTAAGATAAATTAATATGATAAATGTATGTACATTAAAAATATTCCAAACCACATAGTCATTGTTTTCTTATATGTGGATGATATACTGATAATGAGTAATGACATTGCCAACATAAATGCGACTAAGCGTATGTTAACTAACAAATTTGATATGAAGGACTTGGGAGTTGCTGATTTAATTTTGGGGATTAAGATCCATAAAATTTGTCACGACCCGGATTTTTCCCCCAACATCGGGATCATGATGGCGCCTACTCATGGTAGCTAGGCAAGCCACTGTATTCATACTATCCTGTTTTTAACACAATATTAATTAAATAAATGCGGAATACTTTATCGAAATGGAAATAACAATTCACAAGATGAAAACCATACTGAAATCCTCTACCCAAGACGTGGAGTCACCAACTCACAAACTACTATGGGATACTACACATAAAAGTCTGAAGGAAATATAACATAATTCTGTTTGTCTCGGAACAATGAGACTACAGCTATTAACATAAATAAAGAAAGAGACGCCGGGCCTGCGGACGTCTGCAAGCTACCTCGGTCTCAAATGTGATCAACTCCCACGCAATCTATTTAATGTTGCTGCTGCTCCTGATCGTAACCTGGACCTGTGCAAAAACGCACAGAAGTGTAGCATTAGCACAACCGACCCCATGTGCTCTGGTAAGTGCCTGGCCTATCCCGGCGAAGTAGTGACAAGCCTAGGACCGGACACCTACATAAACCTGTGCAATTCAATATATATATGTGTGTACCACAAAATAACAAGAAATAATCAAGTATTAACACAATAAGCAATATCTTAAAGAATTCAACAAGTAACCACAGTTAATAATTTCGCAAGGAAAATCAAAGTGTAATGTAAACACAAGCAATATCAATTCCAGGAATAGCAAACAGTTGCACGGCATCACCCTTCGTGCTTTTACTCTCGTCCTCACCAAGTAAACAAATAGAGTACACGGCATCACCCTTCGTGCTTTATCACTCTTCCTCACCCAAATAACAATCAAATAAGTTCACAAGGAAAAACAAGGTGTAATGGAAACACAAGTAATATCAAGTCAAGAAATGGCAAATGGTTGCACGGTATCAACCAAATAAAATATAATGGAAAAACAAGTAATATTTAATTCAAGAAATAGCAAGCAATTGCACGGCATCACCCTTCGTGCTTTTACTCTCATCCTCACCGGATAGACAAATAAAGTACACGGCATCACCCTTCGTGCTTTTACTCTCATCCTCACATCCATAGTACGGCATGATCCTTCGTACATGGTTCAATAACAGGACACGGCATGATCCTTCGTGCATAATCAATAAATAAACATGGCACGGCATTAACCTTCGTGCATAAATAAATAAAACATGGCACGGCATCACCCTTCGTGCATTATCACTCTTCCTCACCCAAATAACAATCACAGTTAAGGGTAAAGAAAGAAACAATAATTCATAATCCGTCCCATCAAGGGCAATCAATAATAATCTTCACAACAAGTCCCAACCAGGGAGAACAATAACAATTCATCTGTAATATATCTCAAAATAATTATTTTCCAACGACTCACGGTCATACTAGACGCCGGTGTATGGATGCTCGTCACCACAGCCCATACACCGCACTCGATCACATAACACATAGCACATAATCCTATTCCCTTAAGCTAGGATAGAACAAACACTTACCTCGAATGCTTATGAACAATCCAATCCGTGGAAATGTCTTTTCTTTCAATTTGGCTCCAATCCAACCGTATCTATACACAATTGATTTAATATCATCAATTCTACTCCACCAACTAATTCTTAACACCAAATAACACTTTTACAACATTCTGCCATGAATAGTAAATTTCAACCCCGGGCCCACATGGTCGGAATTCGGGGTTAGGACCAAAATCCGGTTACCCATCCCCCACGAGTTCATGTATATAATTTGTTTCAAAATCGGACCTCAATTCGAGGTCCAATTCCCCAATTTATGAAAAACCCTATTTTCTAACAAAAACAAGAATTTTACCATGAAAATCATTGATTTCTTATGAAAAACATGCTTAATGATGTTAGGAATTGAAAGAATTAAGTAAAAAGTGACTTACAATCGTTTTGATGAAGAAGAAATCCTTGAAGAGTCGCAAATGGGTGTTTTGGTTTTGTGAAAAATGAAGAAATGACTGAAATTCGTGTTTTCAGGTCTCTGTGTTCGCATTTGCGAACATGGGTTCGCAATTGCGAACCCCGACCAATTTCTGGAGTTTGAAAAATAAGCTAAGGGTGGAAAGTTCGCATTTGCGAACATTTGTTCGCATTTGCGAAGAGTTCGCATTTGCGAAGAGTTCGCATTTGCGAACTAATGTTCGCATTTGCGAACACATGCTGTATAAGGCAGTGTTCGCATTTGCGAACAATGGTTCGCATTTGCGAACCAAGGCAGTCACTGGGACGTTCGCATTTGCGAACAATGGTTCGCATTTGCGAACCAAGGCAGCACTGGGGACCTTCGCAAATGCGAACAATTGTTCGCATTTGCGAACAAGGCCGGCTTCGCATTTGCGATCAAGGTTCGCATTTGCGAGCCTTGCCTTACACTGTCCCCTTCGCAATTGCGAGAAATTCGTCGCAATTGCGAAGCCAACAGCTGGGTGAAAAGAAACCAGCAGTTCAAAATTCAGAATTTCATCCCACGGCCTATCAAATCTTTACCCGAGCCCCCCGGGCTCCAAACCAAACATGTACACAACCTCAAAAACACATTATGGACTTGTTCGTGCGATCATATCGCCAATATCACCTCGTTTGAATCAAATCGAGCCTCAAACTCATGATTTTCATACTTTTGATTTTCAAAACTTCTTAACTTGGAACTCAAGGTCCAAAACATCTCAAACGACATCCAAATGTCACCAAACTTTACAGAAATCACATATATAATATTTAAGACTTGTACCGGGCGTCGGAACCAAAATACGAGCCCGATACCAAGGTCTATTAATTTATTTCCTTTAATAATTGCATCAAAAACAATTTCACATAAAAATTCATAACTTGGGCTCTAGGCCTCGAATTCGACTCCGGACACATGTCCAAGTCCCATATTTTCCTACGGACCTCTCGGGACCATCCAATCTCGGATCCGGATCCGTTTACCAAAAATGTTGACCGAAGTCAACCATATCAATATTAATATCATTTTTATCCAAAATTCTCATAGAATTCATATTTTCTATCACAAAATCTTTCCGGCTACATGCTCGGATCGTGCACGTAAATCGAGGCAACATAGAATGAGGTTTTCAAGGCCTCGGAAGCTCGAAATTATTAATAAAATAAGTGATGACCCTTTGGGTCGTCACAATCTCCACCTCTAAAACAACCGTTCGTCCTCGAACGGACAAAAGAAAGAAGTACCGAGTCAGGAAACAAGTGTGGGTAACGGCTCCGCATATCAGACTCGGACTCCCAGGTCGATGCCTCAGGAGGCTGACCTCTCCACTGAACACGCACAGAAGGATAACTCTTCGACCTCAACTGTCAAACCTGCCGGTCTAGAATAGCCACCGGCTCCTCCTCGTAAGATAGATCATTGTCCAATTGGACAGTACTGAAGTCTAACACATGTGTGGGATCGCCGTGGTATCTCCGAAGCATAGATACATGAAAAACCGGATGCACGGCTGATAAGCTAGGCGGCAAAGCTAATCTGTAAGCCACCCCTCCCACTCTGTCTAGAATCTCAAATGGGCCAATATACCTAGGGCTGAGCTTGCCCTTCTTCCCAAACCTCATCACGCCCTTCATAGGCGACACCCGGAGCAATACTCGTTCACCAACCATGAAATCTACATCTCGAACCTTACGATCCGCATAAGTCTTCTGTCTGGACTGAGCTGAACGCAATCTCTCCTGGATAGTCTTGACCTTATCCAAGGCCTCTCGAACTAAGTCTGTACCCAACAACCGAGCCTCTCCAGCTCAAACCATCCGACTGGAGATCGACATCGCCTACCATACAACGCCTCATAAGGAGCCATCTGGATGCTAGATTGGTAACTGTTATTGTAGGCGAACTCTGCTAATGGCAGAAACCGGTCCCATGAGCCTCCGAAATCAATAACACAGGCTCGAAGCATGTCCTCAAGAATCTGAATAGTCCTCTCGGACTGGCCATCCGTCTGAGGATGAAATGCTGTACTCAACTGAACCTGGGTGCCTAACTCCTGCTGAACCGCTCTCCAGAACCGCGAGGTAAACTGCGTACCCCGATCGGAGATAATAGATACTGGCACCCCATGGAGACGAACAATCTCCCTAATGTAAACCTCCGCTAACCTCTCCGACGAGTAGGAGACAGATATTGGAATAAAGTGTGCTGACTTGGTCAGCCTATCAACAATGACCCAAATAGCATCAAATTTCCTCCGAGTCAAAGGAAGTCCAATAACGAAGTCCATAGTGATTCGCTCCCATTTCCACTCGGGAATTTCAATCCTCTGGAATACACCACCAGGTCTCTGGTGCTCATATTTCACCTGCCGACAATTTAGACACCGAGCGACATACGCAACGATATCTTTCTTCATTCTGCGCCACCAATAGTGTTGTCGTAAGTCCTGGTACATCTTCGCGGCGCCTGGGTGAATAGAATATCGCGAACTGTGGGCCTCCGCTAAGATCAACTCTCGAATCCCTTCGACATTGGGCACACAAACTCGACCCTGCAATTTCAATACCCCATCATCATCTAGGTTTACCTGTGTGGCACCTCCCCGCTGTACTGTATCTCTCAACTCACGTAAATGAGGATCATCAAATTGCCTCTTACGGATACGCTCTAATAAGGAAGAACGAGCGACCGTGCAGGCTAACACTCTGCTAGGCTCAGAAATGTCTAGTCTCACGAACCGGTTGGCTAAGGCCTGGACATCTAAAGCTAATGGTCTCTGATTGACCGGAATATATGCAAGACTACCCATGCTGGCATACTTTCTACTCAATGCATCGGCCACCACATTGGCCTTACCTGGGTGATATAATATAGTAACATCATAGTCTTTTAGCAACTCTAACCATCTCCGCTGTCGTAGATTCAACTCCTTCGTTTTGAACAAATACTGTAAGCTTTTGTGATCAGTGTACACCTCACATGTCACACCATATAGATAATGCCTCCAGATCTTTAAGGCATGAACCACTGCTGCTAATTCAAGATCATGAACTGGATAATTCTTCTCATGTATCTTTAACTGCCTCGAAGCATAAGCGATAACCTTACTATCCTGCATTAATACCGCTCCAAGCCCTGTACGAGATGCGTCACAATAAACTGTATAAGGCCCTGTACCTGTAGGTAGTATCAACACTGGTGCGGTGGTCAAGGCTGTCTTGAGCTTCTGAAAGCTCTCCTCACACTCCTCTGACCACTGAAACTGGACACCCTTCTGGGTCAACCTGGTCATCGGGGCTGCAATAGAAGAAAACCCCTCTACAAAACGACGGTAGTAACCTGCTAATCCCAAGAAACTCCGGATCTCGATCACTGAAGCTGGTCGAGGCCAATTCTGGACTGCCTCAATCTTCTTTGGGTCTACCTGAATACCTTCCACTGATACAATGTGACCCAGAAATGCTACCGAACTCAGCCAGAACTCACATTTAGAAAATTTGGCATATAGTCGGTTATCTTTCAGAGTCTGAAGAACCACTTTGAGGTGCTGCTCGTGCTCTTCCTGGCTGCGGGAGTATACCAGGATGTCATCTATGAATACTATCACGAACAGATCTAAGTAAGGCCCGAATACCCGATTCATCAACTCCATGAATGCTGCTGGGGCATTGGTCAACCCGAAGGACATGACCAAGAACTCATAATGCCCATATCTAGAGCGAAAGGTCGTCTTAGGAATGTCAGCCGCCCTGATCTTCAGCTGATGGTAGCCTGACCTCAAGTCTATCTTAGAAAATACCCTCGCTCCCTGGAGCAGGTCAAACAAATCATCAATCCTCGGCAGTGGATACTTATTCTTTATTGTCACTTTGTTTAATTGCCGGTAATCAATACACATCCGCATCGAGCCATCTTTCTTCTTTACAAATAATACAGGTGCTCCCCAGGGGGAAACACTGGGCCTGATAAAGCCCTTCTCAAGAAGGTCCTGCAACTGATCTTTCAACTCTTTTAGTTCCGGCGGGGCCATACGATAGGGTGGAATAGAGATGGGCTGAGTGCCCGGTGCCAAATCAATACAGAAATCAATATCCCTGTCGGGTGGCATGCCCGGCAGGTCTGAAGGAAAAACCTCAGGAAACTCCCGTGCAATAGGGACTGAATCAATGGAAGGAACTTCTGCGCTGGAATCACGAACATAAGCCAAATAAGCTAGACACCCCTTCTCGACCATACGTCGAGCCTTAACATAAGAAATAACGGTGCGAACGGAGTGGCTTGAGGTACCCTTCCACTCTAATCGGGGTGATTCTGGCAAGGCTAAGGTGACAGTCTTAGCATGACAATCAAGAATAGCATGGTATGGGGACAACCAGTCCATCCCCAATATGACATCCAAATCTACCATATCCAAGAGCAACAGATCAACACGGGTCTCAAGACCCCCAAATATAACTACGCACGAACGATGCACCCGATCGACTACAATAGAGTCACCCACTGGCGTAGCCACATAAGCTGGAATATCCAGAGCATAGCTGGGCACGGCCAAATACGGTGCGAAGTAGGAAGACACATAGGAATATGTAGATCCGGGGTCAAATAATACTGAAGCACCTCTGCCACACACAAGAATAGTACCTGTAATCACGGCATCTGATGCCTCTGCCTCTGGCCTGGCTGGTAAAGCATAGAATCGGGGATCTGCACCTCCCCTCTGAGCTGCGTCTCTAGGACGACCATCAACTGGCTGACCTCTACCTCTGGCTGGACGGTCTCTGCCTCTACGGTCTCGACCTCCACCTCTAAAATCTTTACCCCCGCCTCTGGCTGGCTGGGCAAGCTGAGGGTCAGCTGGGGCCTGAATCATAGGACGAGGACCTCGCTGCTGAGAGTTGCCCGCTGCTATAGGGCAATTCCTGATAAAATGACCTGGGTCACCACAACTGTAGCAACTCTTAGACTGATAGGGCTGCTGGCCCCGACGACCGGAATGGCCTCCACGAACACTCTGAAGAGGCTGAGCATTAATAGGAGACTGGTCTGAATAATGCCCCCGAGAACCACGATCACCTGATCTACCCTGTGAAGCCTGAAGGGCGGAATGAAAAGGCCTGGAGGACTGGCCTCTATCAAAGGATTCTCTGCTACCAGAGGAAGAACCACCAAACCTGCCTGAATGACGAGGCCTCTTATCTGAAGAATAACCGCCTCCCCTAGCAAGAGCCATCTCAACTCTGCGTGCTGCATTGGCCGCCTCCTGAAATGATATGTCACTCCCCACGCCCATAGCCATCTGGAGTCTAATCGGCTGATTAAGCCCATCTATAAATCTGCGGACCCTCTCCCGCTCCGTGGGAAGTATCACCATTGCATGACGAGCCAAGTCAATAAATCTCGTCTCATACTGTGTAACTGTCATAGTGCCCTGATGGAGGCGCTCAAACTGCCTCCGAAGTAAATCCCGCTGAGTAGCAGGGAGAAACTTCTCCATAAATAGTTCCGCAAACTGGTCCCATGATAGAGCTGGGGACCCCGCTGGTCGAGTCAGGCAATAATCTCTCCACCAAGTCTTGGCGGATCTTGCAAGTCTGAAGGTGCAGAAATCAACTCCGTTTGTCTCCACGATCCCCATAGTCTTGAGAATCTCATGGCAACTGAATAAAAAGTCCTGAGGATCCTCTGATGCGGCTCCACTGAATGTAGTGGTAAATAACTTGGAGAACCGATCAAGTCTCCATAAAGAATCAGAAGTCATGGCCGCTCCATCTCCGGCATGAGTCGTGGTACCTGACTGGGTGGCCACAGCTGGCTGAACCACTGGTGCCTGAGGCTGAGGAGCTACTGGCTCTGAAGTATGAGCAATAGGAGTCTGGGCCCCTCCTCCAGGCCTGAGAAGTGGCTGGGGCAACTGATAATAGACCCGCTCTGGCAATGCTATCCATAAATCCCGCTATTCTGACCAAAGCATCCCGGAGATCCGGGGTAATCAAAGCCTCTCCTGGGACCTGAGCTGGGCCCACTGGAGCTGCTAGAACCGGAACCTCCTCATCAATCTCAATATGAGGCTCCACCTTTGGGGTAGCTGCCTGGGGCTGAGCTCTACCCCTACCACGGCCTCTAATACGGCCTCGGCCCCTGCCCCTCACAGGAGCTGTCTGGGGCTCAGGCTGCTGGTCAGCGGACGAAGAAGTGCGTGTCCTTACCATCTGCGAAAGGACAGAATAGAAATTCAATCAGTAATTGAGGAACAAGTCGCACGACAAGAAAGAACAAATGAGAGACTTTTTCCTAACTCAATAGACTCTGGAGGACAAGTACGGACGTCTCCGTACCTACCTCTCAAACTCTACTAAGCTTGTTCGTGAGTGGTGAGACCTATGTAACCTAGAGCTCCTGATACCAACTTGTCACGACCCGGATTTTTCCCCCAACATCGGGATCGTGATGGCGCCTACTCATGGTAGCTAGGCAAGCCACTGTATTCATACTATCCTGTTTTTAACACAATATTAATTAAATAAATGCGGAATACTTTATCGAAATGGAAATAACAATTCACAAGATGAAAACCATACTGAAATCCTCTACCCAAGACGTGGAGTCACCAACTCACAAACTACTATGGAATACTACACATAAAAGTCTGAAGGAAATATAATATAATTCTGTTTGTCTCGGAACAATGAGACTACAGCTATTAACATAAATAAAGAAGGAGACGCCGGGCCTGCGGACGTCTGCAAGCTACCTCGGTCTCAAATGTGATCAACTCCCACGCAATCTATTTAATGCTGCTGCTGCTCATGATCGTAACCTGGACCTGTGCAAAAACGCACAGAAGTGTAGCATCAGCACAACCGACCCCATGTGCTGGTAAGTGCCTGGCCTATCCCGGCGAAGTAGTGACAAGCCTAGGACCAGACACCTACATAAACCTGTGCAATTCAATATATATATGTGTGTACCACAAAATAACAAGAAATAATCAAGTATTAACACAATAAGCAATATCTTAAAGAATTCAACAAGTAACCACAGTTAATAATTTCGCAAGGAAAATCAAAGTGTAATGTAAACACAAGTAATATCAATTCCAGGAATAGCAAACAGTTGCACGGCATCACCCTTCGTGCTTTTACTCTCGTCCTCACCAAGTAAACAAATAGAGTACACGGCATCACCCTTCGTGCTTTATCACTCTTCCTCACCCAAATAACAATCAAATAAGTTCACAAGGAAAAACAAGGTGTAATGGAAACACAAGTAATATCAAGTCAAGAAATGGCAAATGGTTGCACGGTATCAACCAAATAAAATATAATGGAAAAACAAGTAATATTTAATTCAAGAAATAGCAAGCAATTGCACGGCATCACCCTTCGTGCTTTTACTCTCATCCTCACCAGATAGACAAATAAAGTACACGGCATCACCCTTCGTGCTTTTACTCTCATCCTCACATCCATAGTACGGCATGATCCTTCGTACATGGTTCAATAACAGGGCACGGCATGATCCTTCGTGCATAATCAATAAATAAACATGGCACGGCATTAACCTTCGTGCATAAATAAATAAAACATGGCATGGCATCACCCTTCGTGCATTATCACTCTTCCTCACCCAAATAACAATCACAGTTAAGGGTAAAGAAAGAAACAGTAATTCATAATTCGTCCCATCAAGGGCAATCAATAATAATCTTCACAACAAGTCCCAACCAGGGAGAACAATAACAATTCATCTGTAATATATCTCAAAATAATTATTTTCCAACGACTCACGTTCATACTAGACGCCGGTGTATGGATGCTCGTCACCACAGCCCATACACCGCACTCGATCACATAACACATAGCACATAATCCTATTCCCTCAAGCTAGGATAGAACAAACACTTACCTCGAATGCTTATGAACAATCCAATCCGTGGAAATGTCTTTTCTTTCAATTTGGCTCCAATCCAACCGTATCTATACACAATTGATTTAATATCATCAATTCTACTCCACCAACTAATTCTTAACACCAAATAACACTTTTACAACATTCTGCCATGAATAGTAAATTTCAACCCCGGGCCTACATGGTCGGAATTCGGGGTTAGGACCAAAATCCGGTTACCCATTCCCCCACGAGTTCATGTATATAATTTGTTTCAAAATCGGACCTCAATTCGAGGTCCAATTCCCCAATTTATGAAAAACCCTATTTTCTAACAAAAACAAGAATTTTACCATGAAAATCATTGATTTCTTATGAAAAACATGCTTAATGATGTTAGGAATTGAAAGAATTAAGTAAAAAGTGACTTACAATCGTTTTGATGAAGAAGAAATCCTTGAAGAGTCGCAAATGGGTGTTTTGGTTTTGTGAAAAATGAAGAAATGACTGAAATTCGTGTTTTTCAGGTCTCTGTGTTCGCATTTGCGAACATGGGTTCGCAATTGCGAACCCCGACCAATTTCCGGAGTTTGAAAAATAAGCTAAGGGTGGAAAGTTCGCATTTGCGAACATTTGTTCGCATTTGCGAAGAGTTCGCATTTGCGAACTAATGTTCGCATTTGCGAACAGATGTTGTATAAGGCATTGTTCGCATTTGCGAACAATGGTTCGCATTTGCAAACCAAGGCAGTCGCTGGGACGTTCGCATTTGCGAACAATGGTTCGCATTTGCGAACCAAGGCAGCATTGGGGACCTGCGCAAATGCGAACAATTGTTCGCAATTGCGAACAAGGCTGGCTTCGCATTTGCGATCAATTGTTCGCATTTGCGAGCCTTGCCTTACACTGTCCCCTTCGCAATTGCGATAAATTCTTCGCAATTGCGAAGCCAACAGCTGGGTGAAAAAAACCAGCAGTTCAAAATTCAGAATTTCATCCAACGGCCTATCAAATCTTTACCCGAGCCCCCGGGCTCCAAACCAAACATGTACACAACCTCAAAAACACATTATGGACTTGTTCGTGCGATCATATCGCCAATATCACCTCGTTTGAATCAAATCGAGCCTCAAACTCATGATTTTCATACTTTTGATTTTCAAAACTTCTTAACTTGGAACTCGAGGTCCAAAACATCTCAAACGACATCCAAATGTCACCAAACTTTACAGAAATCACATATATAATATTTAAGACTTGTACCGGGCGTCGGAACCAAAATACGAGCCCGATACCAAGGTCTATTAATTTATTTCCTTTAATAATTGCATCAAAAACAATTTCACATAAAAATTCATAACTTGGGCTCTAGGCCTCAGGAATTCGACTCCGGACACATGTCCAAGTCCCATATTTTCCTACGGACCTCTCGGGACCATCCAATCTCGGGTCCGGATCCGTTTACCAAAAATGTTGACCGAAGTCAACCATATCAATATTAATATCATTTTTATCCAAATTTCTCATAGAATTCATATTTTCTATCACAAAATCTTTCCGGCTACATGCTCGGATCGTGCACGTAAATCGAGGCAACATAGAATGAGGTTTTCAAGGCCTCGGAAGCTCGAAATTATTAATAAAATAAGTGATGACCCTTTGGGTCGTCACAAAATTCATGTGTGGCATTGTCAGAATCTCATTATATTAAGAAAATACTTGGAAAATTCAAGCATTTAGGGTTTAAAGTTGCTAGGCTCTAATTGACTTGAATCTTGCATTAGCAGAGAACAAAGGCCACAATTGAATTATGCTCATGTGTTGGGATGCTTAATGTATATCATGAATTATACACGACCAGATATTTCATGTTATAAATAAATTGAGTCTATATATGAGCAATCCAGGTCAATCTCATTGGATGGCAATGAAACGAGTTTTTGGATATTTAGAACATACCCAGGACTTTTCTTTGCATTACAGTAAATATACTACGGTGATTGAGGGATACTATGATGCAAATGGGATCATCGGTTCAATTGATTCTAAGTCCATAAGTGGATATGTATTCACTAGTGGTGAAAGAGCGGTATCTTGGAAGTCGTATAAACAAACTTATATTTACCGCTCTACAATAGAGGCTGAGTTTATAACTTTATATAAAGTCGGTGAAGAATCTAAATGCCTCCGAAATTTCTTAGAAGACGTTCCATTTTTAACCAAACCGTTGGCACCAATATGCATACATTCTGATAGTCAAGCGGCAATTGGAAGGGCTGAGAGTATTGTGTATAACGGTAAATATCGTCATACACGACGAAGACATAAAACCGTTAGACAACTACTCTCTAGAGGAATTATCACAATTTGACTACGTAAAGCCAAGTGATAATGTGTTGGATCCACTTATAAAAGGTCTAACTAGAGAGGTAGTTGAGAAATCATCCAAGGAAATGGGACTATGGCTGAGAACAAGTCATTGTAGCGATAACTCTACCTAGAAGATTGGAGATCCCACGATCTAGGTTCAAGGAGATCAAACAAAGTCTGTAATGACGGTTCAATATTGTCAACTAAAATTTTGGTCCATTCTCGTGATGAGATAATATTCAGTACGAAGGATAACGCATTAAGGCTTTTTAATGATTTCTAAATTTGATACGGGGTATATCAAATAGTGTATCTACGGGATAACATGTTTAGAAATCACCTATGTAAGTGTGAAGTGTTAGCCGCTTTAAGGAGAATTTTGTAAGGCCGGTTCTCTACGCACTTATGAAACCAGACGATGTTCATAGCTGAAACACAATAATGAGAATCAAAGATGGTTAAGGGTTGATTGTGTGACTTATGGTTGTCTAGGTATACACCAAAGTTTGATGGTTCAAAGATATCAAATCTACTGATTGATCGAGTATATCTAACATAAATTCACTACGGAAAGTTCAAAGGAAAACCTACTTATCCAGATGCAATTAATTCTTGCTTCCGAATCACACAGTTTTTCATGTATATTTCTGTGATATAGCCATTCCCCATTCATGTGGGAGATTTTTGAGTTCTTTAAGCTAAAATCAGCTTAAAAGATGGTGAATGGAAAATGGAGGAAAATAAAATTTTACGTTTCCCTCCTTGACAATAGGGCATTGTCCCATATTGGAAGAGGAAAAGGTTTTTGATGGTTATATATACAATTACTCTTCTTTTAGCTCTTAAAGAGTTAAGAAGAAGGCAAGCCTCGCATCGTCGTTACTCGTTCGGCTTCGACTTTGAATTCGGAATTGGATTTGGTCAAATGATGAATTGATTGATTAATTTTTTGGAACAAATTTATTTGTTAATAGTAAATATTAATGTAATATTATTAAATATCCGTGTTTGTAACCGAAATTAAATCCAAATTATCCGTTTCATTGACTTTTTGTAACGGAAAACATTTTCGCTGCCCGTTTTAATTTACATAAATGGCCATTTACATTACGGTCATTTTACGTAACTAACCTCTCTTCGTTTGAACTCAACAAATTGGGGCTATAAATAAGTTGTCCATTCTCTCAGATTTTTCGTACGGATTTCTGAATACTCCTCCTTTCTTCCGCATTGTTTTAACTACAAAGAAAGCAACAGTAAGTGTGATTTGCTATCGATCATTATGTTTGTTGAAACACTTGGGTTTGAAGTAACACTACCCAGTGTTTATTCCTTCTATTCTGGGAGGAAATAATCCACAACCTTGGTACTAGGAGGGGATTAAGCTCCTTAAGTAAACATTGTGAATTCAGTGGGCTCGGATTAAATTATGTTTTTATTTTTCATTTCTATTTATACGTTATTTTATATTCTCCAGAATTATTTTACAAATACAATATACTAACAAAAATTACTCCCCTCATTCCAAAACTGATGCAATCAAATTATTATGTGGTTAGCCAAATACTATTTCACGACGTTTGTAAATTGCTTTTACCATTTTTAATTTGTATGCTAAAATTGAATTTACCGCGAAAATATTGGAAATAATTAATACAAATTTGTTTGAATTCAATATAAGTAGTATATTCACCCTCTATAACTCAACAAGGAAACCAAAAAGATGCGAAAAATTGAAAACTAGCCACTTATTCGACCGGTCAATGAAATATAGCCACAGAATCACCGGTCAATGATATTTAGCCACTTATTTAATCCGGTAACATTTTGTTGACCAAAATACCCCTACTTTTATTCTTAATTTACGCGAGTTCACTTCTCTAACTAACAACTATATATTGCGGAGGTTCATCAGCCAATTTGCTTATAGTATTCGGCAGTCAATTTTCACCTTCAATCTGCGTTCAATCGTCAATCTGCAAATCGAAGTAAGTTTTATCAATAATTTATCTGATTATTTTAAATTTATACATCAACGAAGAGTTCAAAACCATAAAGTTCAAAGTATCAATAAAAAAATTTAATTTTTCGAAATTTCTGATTTGTTTTTAATTCTTTAATCTGTATTATTGTCTAATTTCGTCAATGTAGGACATATCGTCATATTAATTTGTCAAGTATTTTCTCCAGTATCAATACAGTATTATATACTGGACATCACGTGTGTGTAATCTTTTTGTCCAGTATTTTATACTGGATGAGTTAATTTTGTGCTAGCATGTAGTTGATACTTGTTTCAATGTAGTATAATATACGGCATATCTTGTTTGTATAATCTTTTTGTCCAGTATATGGTACTGGAGGAGTTACTTTGTATTTGCATGTAGTTAAACTGTGTTTGAATCCAGTATAATATACAGTACATCTCATGTGTATAATCTTTTTGTACAATATATTGTATTGGAGAAGTTGACTTTGTGCTATCATGCTTTAATCCAGTATAATATACTGGACATCTCGTGTGTATAAAATTATCTCAGTATTTAAATTACTTTTTGTCTCAGTATTTTATACTGGAGGAGTTGACTTTGTGCTATCATGTAGTTGATCCGTGTTTCAGTCCAGTATAATATACTGGATATGACGTGTATGTAAACTTTTTGTCCAGTATATTCTACTGGACTCTGTTGTAGCATGCATTTGAGATTTCTTTCAATCCAGTATAATATACGGGACATCTCGTGTCAATAATCATTTTGTCTAGCATGTAGTTAAATATTTTTTGAGTTTTATTTAAACTCAGTATATTTATTGCGAGATTATCTATGTAAAAGTTTAAGATGAATGATTTTATATTTTTAAACAGTATAATTTATAATTATTTCGGTTCATTAAACACAGGATGCATACAAATATCTTACTTATCGCGTTCAATGGCAATTGGACAGCAGATTATAAGTACTTGGATCATAATACAAAGCTTCTCTTGATTGTAGCATGCATTTGAGATTTGTTTCAATCCAGTATAATATACGGGACATCTCGTGTCAATAATCATTTTGTCTAGCATGTAGTTAAATATTTTTTGAGTTTTATTTAAACTCAGTATATTTATTGCGAGATTATCTGTGTAAAAGTTTAAGATGAATGATTTTATATTTTTAAACAGTATAATTTATAATTATTTCGGTTCATTAAACACAGGATGCATACAAATATCTTACTTATCGCGTTCAATGGCAATTGGACAGCAGATTACAAGTACTTGGATCATAATACAAAGCTTCTCTTGATAAATGATGGGACTTCATTTGAAGAATTCCTTCGAAAAATTTTTGAAGTTATAGAGGTTGACAACAAGAAATTTAACGCAAATGTATGGCTGAATATCAATTTAGGTACTTCTAAGGGAATAGAAGTAAGAAAAGATGAAGATCTTAGTATGTGTATGATTCTTTTAAAAACTGATCCATACTATAAAGGTTCAAAATTTGTTGTTGAAATATCAGAAATACCGGATCAACAACTAGAAGGTAATGCAATAATGGACATTGATAATCAACAATTATTGCAGAGAAACACATATCATCCGGAAGAGCAGGAGATTCCAATTTATGATATTGCATTGGAAAAAGCAATTGTAATTCCATTGGAAGATCAGCACATTGAATCTGTGGAAAGTATTGAAGCAAGAAAAAGAAAAGGAAAGGGAAAGGCAAAACAATCTCCTTCAATAATATTAAAAGAAAATGCAACACTGGATGATGTAACGACCCGGCCCGTCGTTACGGGAATTACCACCCCGTTATGTTGAAATTGTATGTTTTATGCTTTTATATCGGTGTTAAAGTCTATCGGGTGAGTTAGGAGTGATTTGGATTGGAAATGAGGCATATAGCCTTTGTGAAGGGAACTTGAATAAGGAAAGTCAACCCGGAGTTGACTATTTGGTTAGAGGGCTCGGAATCGAATTCTGATGATTCGGTTAGTTCCGGGAGGTGATTTGTGACTTAGGGGAGCGATCGGAATTGAATTTGGAGGCCGGTGTAGAAATAGGCTTGAATTGGCTAAGGTTGAATTTTGGCGAAATCCGAACGGTAGGTGAGATTTTGATCCGGGGGTCGGAATGGAATTCCGACAGTTGTAGTAGCTTCGTTAGGTGATTTTGGATGTGCCTGCAAAATTTCAGGTCATTCGGACATCGTTTGATCGGGTTTTTGATTGAATACGTAATTCGGAAAGTTTTAAGGAATTTAGGCTTGAATCCGTGTGTAACTGGTGATTTTGATGTTTAGTGTGGTGTTTTTATGATTGGAACAAGTCCGTATCATGTTTTGGAGTATGTTGGTGGTTTTCGTTGGGGTCCCGGGGGCCTCGGGATGGATTCGGACCATCAACCGGGCATTTAGAACTTGGAAAAATTCTGCAGAAAATTGCAGTCAACAATTGCTCTATGCGATCGCATAGAGATGATTGCGATCGCATAGAAGAGTGGAAGGGGGCGTGAAGTTTACTCTATGCGATCGCATGGAGGGCATTGCGGTCGCATAGTGTCCGGAAATTGTGCATTGCGATCGCGGGGGCCCGATTGCGATCGCGGAGGGTATTTGATGCGAAGCTATGCGATCGCATGGCTAAGCCTGCGATCGCAGAGAACAAATTGGAGGCATGAGAAACTTGCTCTATGCGATCGCAACAAGGGGAATGCGATCGCATAGAAGAAATCGTTCTGGCAGTGAGTTAAATCACAGAACAGAGGGGTCGCGGGTTCATACACCCAAAACCCCATTTTTGAGTTCCAAGAGGAGAAATTGACGGGAATTGCTGGTAATTCATCGGGGATTCGTTGGAGGTAAGTTTTGTGGCTTAATTACATCATTTTAACATGAAATCCTTGGTTAATTCCCTGTAAATGGAAGATTAATTGTGGGTTTGAGCCCTAAGCCTAAATTGAAGAAAAACACCGATTTGAGTGGGCAAACGGAGTCCGATTTTGGTAAATTTTATATGTATGGACTCGTGGCGAGAAGAGGGTTCCAGAAATGTGAATTTCGTAAATTTTCGGAATGTGGGCCCGGGGCTCGGGTTTTGACAACTTTGGGAATTTTGATGTAAATTGAGTTGTATTGATTGGGTGTCGTCCCATTGGCCTAATTTGTTGTGTTTCTACTGTATTTGATCAGGATTCTACGCGTACGGAGCTTGATTCTCGTGGCAAGGGCATTGCGGAATAGTCGTCGTGCCGTATTGAGGTGAGTAATAGATGTGGGTGATGACCAGCGGGTTCGAAACCCCGGTATACCACTTTGTGACGCTGTATAGCGGCGAGACACGCACACTCTCGAGAGTGCGGGGTCGATCATGAACTGGAGACTATATATTAGTCCGACCTGTTGATATTGTATTATTGGCTATTCTAGAGCCGTCGAACCTCCTTCTCGGATGGTTGCATATATATATATATATATATATATTGTGATAATGGCCACTCTTGAGCCGAGGAACCCCCTTCTTGGGCGGTTGAGTATACATGTGGGCCGTGAGCCAGTTATTGGATCCCGCGAGGATCGTTATCATTGTCTTATCACATAGACATGCTAGTTTACTACTAGTCCGGCAGCTATTTTTGTTATTATGCAAATTCCAATCTCTGGAACTTGATATTACTGTTTTCCAACTGAAAAATGATAAAAGAGTTTTCAAAAACTACTTTTGAGCCTGCGAGACTGTATCTGCATATTAGCTGACTAGTAGTGGATCGGGCTGCGCGGCGAGATATATGTTGGATCGGACTGCACGCCGCAGGAATATCTCTATGAGATGTGCTTGGGCTGTAGGAGCCCCTCCGGAGTCTGAACCCCCACAGTGAGCACGGGTACCCAAAATTGGAGTCGGGCTACACGCCGTAGCGGTCATATCGTGCATTGCATTGCATTTAGCTACATCTGCTAGCTGTTATGCTATTTATTGGTAATTGTTGGAAACAGGTACAGTGAAGATTGATTCTATGACAGGGTAGCCGACTATAGCTTTACATAGTGCTTTATTGCGGATTTCTTATCTGCATGCTGTCTTACCTTGTTTATTACCACTGAGTACGGCGGTACTCATTTTACTCCTGCACCTTGTGTGCGGATCCGGGTACCTCTCGGCGGTGATCCGGTATGGCTGTGCGAGGCGACATTTGTGGATATTCGAGGTAGGTGCAGAGTCCGCAGGACCCGATATTCCTTCCTACTTGTCTTTGGATTTTGTATTGACATTTCTTTCCATGACTTGGTATTTTGTAAACCACTATACACTATGTATTCGGTAGAGGCTCATGACTGTTGACCCTTGGTCATGGGAGTTGATGTATTATGGGACTTGGTTCCCGTTTTCGTTACATATATCGTTGTTGTTTCTTGAATTAATTTGTTTAAATGGGTTAAAGAGAGCTTCTAGCTCCGTGGTTGATATGGATTGGTCGGGCTGGCTTAGCAGTGTGCTGGGCGCCATCACGACCGGATTTGGGGTCGTGACAAGTTGGTATCGAAGCCTAGGTTTACTAGGCCTCATGAGTCTTGAGCAGGTTGGTAGAGTCTTGTGGATCGGTACGGGGACGCTCTGTACTTATCCTCGGGAGGCTGCGAACCTTTAGGAAACACTTCACGTTTCTTGGAATTCTTATCGTGCGCACTTGATTCGGCTTGAGATATAATTTTTGAAATTCCTTCCACACATCTGTGTACGCATCGAGCGCTCAGTAATATAATTGACTTATGGCTTGCAATTTCCTCGAACGAGGGGCGAGATATAATCTCGGTGAGTTCATGTTGGGCCAGTCAGGATGACTTGAGGCTGGACCTTGTTTATGACTTGAGCATTGAGGTGTTGATTTTGTGAGTGGTGGCAATAGATAATGTATTGAGGGTTTGAAACCCCGTATTTGCACTATAAAGTGATGTGCTGAGATGGAATACGCGTCATGTGACGAGCGTGGTGGCATTGTGACTGGGGATTTGGACTTGATCCTTCCCAATTGATAAATTACTGTGTAAAGTGACTAAGACTGGGCTTATATCTATGTACTTGGGCTAGTAGCCATGTTTGAGGCCTTGTGCCGATCTGTAGAGTATTATGGAAGGTTTACTAATGGATGAGTTGTTAATTGTTCGACTCTTATCTAAACTGTTGTGTAGCCCCGAGCTATGGGCATGGTGAATAATTATCATATCTCGTAATTGGAAGGTAAAGTGCCTTAGGTGTAGTGGAACAAGTTTAAACTCAGGAAGACTAAAATGATTATGCTATGTGTATCCTGGTGGAAGGTATTGTGCTGAAATGCTAAATTGAGGCGAGGTAGGTGGGTTGATTCTCATGTGTAATTGAAAGGTATTGATATGTGTTATGATTCGAGCAGGTACATCGCAGGTTCAAGTATAAATTGTGATGATATAATTCGTGTAGTATGGATATTTAATGTTGTTGAAATACATTGTGATATCTTGTTGAGTTGTGGAAGTATAGCTAGGATGGTTTGGTGATTCTCTAGCAGGTGGATAGGCCAATTTACAAAGGAAACTCTGCCGAAATTTTTGGAAAATTCGGGACTTAGAAAAGATTTTGTCACCTAAAGAGGGGGCGTAGCTGTTGTGTGTGAATGAATGCAAGAATTGCAAAAGAGTTAATATTTCTGATGATTCGAATCTCCGTCGAAGCTTGTAAATGACTTGAGTTTAATATCATACTAACATTTCGGCATCACTTGAGTAATACTGATATGAGTGGTTGAAAGTGCTTTGATGAATGGCTTCGAGCTAAGTTGGGGAGGTTGCTATTGATTAACTGATTGCACTATTGTATGTTAATTCTGTCTCTAAGTATGTTGGGAAAATTCTGATAAAGGTTATGGTGCTTCGTAGATGTGAAGAAATACTAGGGTATTTTGAACTGAGGTTGGTAAGGAATGCTTGGTGTATAGAAAAGAGTGATAGCTAATAGTATCTGTATGTAATCATGATCTGCAGTGTCAGAGTTCTAATAAGGCACGAGTGGTTATGTTCAATAAGACAGTTGAATTACAGCTGAATAAGGATGACTGACGCCCGAGAATTGTTTACGGTGTTCAAGATTTTACTTGTAACAGTCAGGTGTCTCAAAATTGTGCATGTGGCTAAAGATGGTGGGTTCGTTAGAAGAGATCGGTACTTGTGTTATATTATGTGAATGATGGGATTCTATGTAATCCGTATTGGAAGGTAATGATAACGAATTCAAATCGCAAGAGGTTCTTCAAAATAAAGTATTGTAGGATGTGATCCTTACCGTGTGGTCTTATGTACGAGTCTCGTGGCCTATATGTCTCAGACCGTGTGGTCTTATGTACGAGTCTCATGTGGAATGAGTTCATGTGTTATGGTGCTACAGTAGTGGCTAATATTAAATCAAAGATGAATCAGAAAGGAAACTGGGTAAATGGAATGACTTGTTAATAAACCGAAGCGGTATGATAAAGAATACGACTAATTCCTGGTATGTGGTTGAAGTAAGGAGTCTTGCAGATATTGTGCAATAAAGCTTTTGAGTGTTGGCGGTCGTGTAACCCGATATGAGTATAATATGGGTATAAGGACTCAGTCCTGGCAGTTTAACTTATGCAATGAATGGGAAGAAATAGTTTGTGATGTGTTTTATCATGGTTTGAAGATGAGTATATTCCTATCGATATGCGAAGCGTGGAATGTGTAATGTGTTTTCTTCTATATGGGATCACGAAAGTCCTTGACTAGTTGAGTGCGCCAATGTTGAGGCGGAGGAAAGGGATATGAATTTTCATGTTGTCTTAGTGTGATATGGTATACACGATGTGTTATGGAAAGTTGATAATGGTATATTCTAGATTTTGAGATCAGTTCATAATATATGGAAAGTCAATAAAAATTATTGAGCAGCGCGGACAGCTGCTGGTGATTTAAGAAAATGGTACTGCTATTCTAGTAATTTGGCAGGGTATATGGTGCAAAGGGACAAGGTAATGTAAACTGATAATATCCATGGTAGAGTGGTATTCTCTTGTTGGATCGACTAAAATAATTGAGTCGTTGATGGCATAGTGAAATTTTCGAATGGCTTTTGAGGTATGAATAGATGCTTGATGTGTGTTATGTAATCGTACGGTGGAGTGTGGGATCAGGGCATAGTGATCCATATGTAATACATGTGTTAGAGTCTGGAAGTTCTCGTAATCCGCCTATGCAGTGGTTGTATATCGTGTGTATTAGCACCGTTCAGCTCTTAGCTTGATATGATGAATTTGGGTTATGATACCTTATTTCAGACTGGTTGACATAAGCCAGGTCGTCTAGACTAATGTGATATGGGCTATGTCGGAAAATGGCACAAATTGCGTAGCAGAGAGCATCAGAGTATGCTCCAACAGAGTAGTTGTACACAGGACCAGCGGACGGCTGGTAGGCATTGCTTTGTCAGTTGGACCTTAGTGGCGGATGTTAGTGTAGAAGTATCTACCATTGATTCAGTTCCAGTATTGAGAAACGTTGTCGGATGCGTTTCATGTGGCCAAACTTGAGGCGATATATGTTTATTATGATGAGCAACTTGACTCGACGCGTATTCATTTGACGAGGGTTACTTGGATCGGGTGGCACGCCGCCACAGGTATGGTATCTGGATCGGGTGGCACGCCGCCACGGGTATGTCATTGGAGCGGGTTGCACGCCGCAACAGTGTAATGTGAAAATAGAGTTAGTTATATATTATACAATACTTCCTAGCTTCCGAGGAAAAGTCCGTATTGAGTATCGTTTGGCGAATGGCACATCGGTTGTGTCCTTTCAGGATTTCATAGCATACGTTAATTGTTTCACCGTGGGTGAGGCTGATTGCTTGGGTTCAGACCTAGAACTGTGCGTGGATGACCTTTTTGAGCTTGGTAACTTGAGGTGTTTCATGAGTAATAGTGTTTGGATAGAATCATAAATTGTGGCAAGGCCACGTGATGTTATGACCTCTCGAGGAGGATTCGGGTACTTTATTTCTATAATACGAGACGCGATCTCAGTTCTATATTATGATGGCACAGAGGGATTAAATTGCAGCTCTATTTGCTGGAGACAGTTGTCATGATTTGAGCTGTCATGATTCGAGTGTGTGCGGACGTTTCTATTGGAGCCTATGTTGTGCTCGTTGCGGCTTAGGCCGGTGCTTGAGATGACATGTCACCAGTGCGATGTGTTATAATCGAAATGGTCGTTGGAGCCAATAATGAATGTGAGTATATGTGATTTTAGTTGGTTAGAAAGGTAATACCGAGATTTGGGTCCGAAATCTGTTGTGGTATCAGTTAAAAGTGAAATGGATTCATGAATGGTTGACCTGAGAGATGGGTTCGATATATCGCGTGTTTGGTTGCCGTGGGCATGATATGGAGGTGTTGGAATAAGACTCTATCTAATGAAAGAGGTTTTCAGCTAGTATTTGGTGATTGTGGCCAGTTGTTGTGATTAGAGACTATCGTCTCGAGTGATTGGGTTGTGTGATACATCATATGATCTCACCCGGAGTGGTGAGTATGGCTTATTGCAGTGGATTCTAGTGTATCCTGAGTACAGGAATGGGATTAGCAATTGGTATATGATTTCAGAAAGTACAATGTGATTTATGGTTCAGATGGGCTGTGAAATTTTGACTATATGGTGTTTTCGGACTTGCGTGAGATAGGGTGACGTATGATCGCCCGAATATATGCTGGGTAAGGTCATTCAGCTATTGAGTTGCTTCTAGTACCACTCTAGTACGCTCGAGGACGAGCGTTTGTTTAAGTTGGGGAGAATGTAACGACCCGGCCCGTCGTTACGGGAATTACCACGCCGTTATGTTGAAATTGTATGTTTTATGCTTTATTATCAGTGTTAAAGTCTATCAGGTGAGTTAGGAGTGATTTGGATTGGAAATGAGGCATATAGCCTTTGTGAAGGGAACTTGAATAAGGAAAGTCAACCCGAAGTTGACTATTTGGTTAGAGGGCTCGGAATCGAATTCTGATGATTCGGTTAGTTCCGGGAGGTGATTTGTGACTTAGGGGAGCGATCGGAATTGAATTTGGAGGCCGGTGTAGAAATAGGCTTGAATTGGCTAAGGTTGAATTTTGGCGAAATCCGAACGGTAGGTGAGATTTTGATCCGGGGGTCGGAATGGAATTCCGACAGTTTCAGTAGCTTCGTTAGGTGATTTTGGATGTGCCTGCAAAATTTCAGGTCATTCGGACATCGTTTGATCGGGTTTTTGATTGAATACGTAATTCGGAAAGTTTTAAGAAATTTAGGCTTGAATCCGTGTGTAGCTGGTGATTTTGATGTTTAGTGTGGTGTTTTTATGATTGGAACAAGTCCGTATCATGTTTTGGAGTATGTTGGTGGTTTTCGTTGGGGTCCCGGGGGCCTCGGGATGGATTCGGACCATCAACCGGGCATTTAGAACTTGGAAAAATTCTGCAGAAAATTGCAGTCAGCAATTGCTCTATGCGATCGCATAGAGATGATTGCGATCGCATAGAAGAGTGGAAGGGGCGTGAAGTTTACTCTATGCGATCGCATGGAGGGCATTGCGGTCGCATAGTGTCCGGAAATTGTGCATTGCGATCGCGGGGGCCCGATTGCGATCGCGGAGGGTATTTGATGCGAAGCTATGCGATCGCATGGCTAAGACTGCGATCGCAGAGAACAAATTGGAGGCATGAGAAACTTGCTCTATGCGATCGCAACAAGGGGAATGCGATCGCATAGAAGAAATCGTTCTGGCAGTGAGTTAAATCACAGAACAGAGGGGTCGCGGGTTCATACACCCAAAACCCCATTTTTGAGTTCCAAGAGGAGAAATTGACGGGAATTGCTGGTAATTCATCGGGGATTCGTTGGAGGTAAGTTTTGTGGCTTAATTACATCATTTTAACATGAAATCCTTGGTTAATTCCCTGTAAATGGAAGATTAATTGTGGGTTTGAACCCTAAGCCTAAATTGAAGAAAAACACCGATTTGAGTGGGCAAACGGAGTCCGATTTTGGTAAATTTTATATGTATGGACTCGTGGCGAGACGAGGGTTCCAGAAATGTGAATTTCGTAAATTTTCGGAATGTGGGCCCGGGGCTCGGGTTTTGACAACTTTGGGAATTTTGATGTATATTGAGTTGATGTAACGACCCGACCGGTCGTTTTAGAAAATTACGCCCCTATCCCTAATTTAACTGTTCCCCTAAGTTCATTTCTGCTATTGTGGGTTGCCGGGAGAGTCGGTTCCGAAAAATTTAGCATTTTGGGACACTTAGTCCCCAAATAAGAGCTTTGAAACTAGAAAATGGTCCATAGCCGGAACAGTGTTAAGACGATCTCGGAACGGAAATCCGATGGTTCCATTAGCTCCGTTAGGTGATTTCGGGGTTGGGAGCGCGTTTGGAATGTATTTTGGAGGTCCGTAGCTCAATTAGGCTTGAAATGCCGAAGGTTGAAATTTTGGCGAATCCGAACGATAGGTGAGATTTTGATCGGGGGTCGGAATGGAATTCCTACAATTTCTGTAGCTTCGTTATGTGATTTTGGATATGTCCGCAAATTTTCAGGTCATTCGGACGTCGTTTGGTCGGGTTTTTGATTGAATGTGTAATTTGGAATGTTTTAAGGAATTTAGGCTTGAATTCGATGCGAATTATGAGTTTTGATGTTGTTAGACGTGTTTTGAGGATTGGAGCAAGTTCGAATAAGGTATTAAGGTGTGTTGGTATGTTTGGATGAGGTCCCGGGGGCCTCGGGGTATTTTCGGATGGTTGAACGGGAGAAAAATCATGGAAATTTCAGGTTGGGAGTTCTGGTTCTGTCATTTTCGCTCCTGCGGAATTTTGGTCGCAGGAGCGAGTCCGCAGAAGCGGATGTTGGAGCGCTGAAGCGCTTGTGGCCGCAGAAGCGGAGAATTTTCCGCTGAAGCGGAATCGCGGAAGCGGAGAGGAGCCGCAGAAGCGGCCATCGCTGAAGCGGAAGGGAGCCGGCTTGGGCGAGTCCGCGAGAGACGGACGCCTAGCCGCGAAGCGGAACTTTCCGCGAGGGCGATCGAGCCGCCGCGAGCGGACGCGCAGAGCGGTCCGCGTATCGCGGAAGCGGAAATGGCCGGCTAGGCATGGAACCGCCGAAGTGACCCTTTGGTCGCGGATACGGGAGCGTAGAAGCGGAAAATGTTCCGCGGAAGCGAAAATCGCTGTAAGTAAGTGTATCGGAAGTTAGAAAAATTTCAGAAACATTTTAACATTTGGGGGTCTCGGCTTAAGGGCGATTTTGGGCGATTTTGAGGAGGAAATCAAGGGAAAACATCAGGTAATCAACTATGAACTCATATTATGATTAGTATTGATAATATCATGCAATTATATCATGAAAATGGAGGAATTTGGGGTAATTATGGAGGGTTTAGCCCTAGTCTTGGACTTTAGAAAATCAAGGTTTTGAATGGGCAAATGGAGTCCGATTTTGGTAAAATTGATATGCTTAGACTCGTATTGAAATGAGGGTTCCGAATATGTGACTTTTGTGATTTTTCGATAAGCGTACCGAAAGTCGGGTTTTGGCAACTTGTGGGTTTTGGTGAATTTTGAGTTAATTTGATTGGGTAATGCCCAATTGGCCTATTTTGACGTGATTCTATTGATTTTATCAGATTCTACACTTGTGGAGGCCGACATTCGTGGCAAGAGGGTTATTGCTTAGCGGTTTTGTACCGGAATTGAGGTAAGTGGCTTGTCTAACCTCGTGTGGGGGAATTTTCACCCCTAGGATATTATGTGATAGTTGAAATGCCTTGTACGCGAGGTGACGGGCGTGTACATGCGCTGGTTGATGAACACGTATTTTATTCAGAAATGTTCGATGAGCGATATCCCTGTCTTTGGTTGTTAATTTGATATTTTACCCGGTAGTGGTTAGAAGAGCATGATTAGGTAGCACTTAACTGTTTGGTTGCCTAATTGCCTTGTTTGAATTCCTTGTTAATTATTGGCACTATTTTTCGGTGAAGTTATAGTTGAGCATAATTATTTCTCTCTGTGGATTTCCTTAATTGGTTGTGTTTGTGGACTGCGGGTTCGATTCCCGGAGACCCAGGGCTGTGGGTTCGATTCCCAGAGACCCGACGTGATATTGGTAGGGACTACGGGTTCGATTCCCGAGATCCTGAGTTATTTATTGGTAGGGACTACGGGTTCGATTCCCGAGATCCTGAGTTATTTATTGGTAGGGACTGCGGGTTCGATTCCCGAGATCCTGAGTTATTGGTAGGGACTGCGGGTTCGATTCCCGAGATCCTGAGTTATTTATTGGTAGGGACTGCGGGTTCGATTCCCGAGATCCTGAGTTATTTATTGGTAGGGACTGCGGGTTCGATTCCCGGAGATCCTGAGTTATTGTGATATTATTGAGACATGGGCTGCGGGTTCGATTCCCGGAGACCCAGGGGTACTGAGAATGGGACTGGGGGTTCAATTCCCACAGATCCTGGATTTGTTTATTGAGTTGGTTATTTGTTATTAGCTTGGTTGTAGACAGTTTCAGTAAATGTTGTTATTTTGGAAATTTTGTTGTTATCTGTCAAACTGTTTATTTTGTTGTCATCATATTATTATTGTTTCTCAGGTAGGGCCCTGACCTTCCTCGTCACTACTCCATCGAGGTTAGGCTTGGCACTTGCTGAGTACTGCCGTGGTGTACTCATGCTACTCTTCTGCACACTTTTGTTGTGTAGATCCAGGTACATCAGAGCAGGCTCGTGCTAGGTGATTCCGCAGCTTTCTGGGAGACTTCGAGGTATGATCTGCTACGTCCGCGGATCCGGAGGCTTCCCTTCTATTCTAGTATTACTAGTTGACATTTTCTTCATTTCATTGTTAGATACTCTTTACACATAGAGCCACGGTTGTATTTCCATTTTAGTCTGTGTTACCGTGGGGTTCCGGATCTTGGTAGTGTTTTATTCATTGTGTGACGGATGTATGTGCCAAGTGGCACGGATTACATATCTTTATGTTATTTTCCGCTGTTTCTTATTTAAGTAATTAAAACTTATAGATTTCGTAATGTGTTAGGCTTACCTAGTCGTGGGGACTGGGTGCCATCACGACAGGTTCACAATTGGTGAACTAGGGTCGTGACAAGTTGGTATCAGAGCTCTAGGTTCATAGGAGTCACGGGACACAGACCGGTTACTTAGAGTCTCGCTGATCGATACGGAGACGTCTGTATTTATCTACGAGGGGCTATGTAGCTGTTTAGGAAACTCTTCATTTCTTTTGGATTCCTTGTCGTGCGACATTTTTGGCATCAAAAATCTAAACTACTGCTTTCTATTCTCTCACAGATGGTGAGGACACGAGCTAACCGCGATGATCAGGTACCCGCGCCCCCTGTTGCTGCCGTCAGAGGCCGGGGCCGAGGTAGAGGACGAGGGCGCGCCCGAGGTGCAGCCACAGCACCATCGCGCGCTGCCGCTGAGGTGCCACCGGTAGACCAGGTTGGAGCGCAGGCACCTGGTACACCGACTACAGCTGCTACTACTCCAGCACTACAGGAGACCCTGGCTCAGTTCATGAGCATGTATACCACTTTAGCCCAGGCAGGACTGCTTCCTCTTGTTGCAGCTACATCTCAGGCCGGGGGAGGGGCCCGGACTCCCGTAGCCGTTACACCGGAGCAGCGTGTGCCAGTGGGACATGTTCCAGATGTTTTGGTTATGCCTCCTGCCGCCCCAGCACAACCAGGAGGTGGACCAGCTGCCTCTGAGGACGAGCAGCGTAGATTGGAGAGGTTCAAGAAATATGACCCTCCAGTGTTTAGTGGTTTGGTTTCAGATGATGCATTAGGTTTTCTAGAGGAGTGTCATCGTATTCTTCGTACTATGGGGATTGTGGAGACCGGCGGGGTTTCCTTCACTGCTTTTCAGTTTCGTGGGGCCGCTTATGATTGGTGGCGCACGTATGAGTTGGATAGTCCAGAGGAGTCTGCTTCATTGACTTGGACGCAGTTTTCAGATCTATTTTTGAGGGAGTTTGTTCCACAGAGCCTTAGGGATTCTTGGCGCTCGGAGTTTGAGCGGTTGCGACAGGGCTCCATGTCAGTATCGGAGTATGCCATCAGTTTCACCCGTCTGGCCAGGCATGCACCGGCCTTGGTAGCCACGGTTCGGGAGAGAGTACGGAGATTTATTGAGGGCCTGATTCCGCCTATCCGATCCAGCATGGCCAGAGAGTTGGAGATAGATATATCTTATCAGCAGGCAGTTAGCATTGCCAGGAGGATCGAGAGTATGCTCCCTAGAGAGCGGGGAGATAGAGAGGCCAAGAGGTCTCGTGAGTCGGGCCATTTCTCTGGTGCCCGCACTTCAGTCGCCCGGTCGTTTTGGCAGGGGTTATTCCGGTCGACCAGTTCACTCGGCATTGCCCGCAGCCGGTAGTACTCCAGGTCTTCCAGCACCTCAGGAGCCTTATTATGCTCCCCCGGTTTCCAGTGCACCTCCTGCGCGGGGTCCTTCCAGGGGTCAGACTAGTGGGGGTGAGGCCGGGCAGTCACGGTCACCGTGTCCTCCCGGAGCTTGCTTTGGGTGCGGGGATACTGGCCATCTGGTTAGGGAGTGCCCCAGGCGTAGAAGGGGAGCACCTCCTTAGTCTTCGCAGTATCAGCGTGGTTCTCAGGGTCAGCAGGCTATCATTCCAGCTCCAGCTGCCACTCCACCTGCCCAGCCTGCTAGGGGCGGGGGTCAGGGTTCCAGAGGCCGCCCTCGAGAGGGGGAACATGCCAGATTCTATGCTATTCCTGATCGCGCTACGGCTGTTGCATCTGATTCTGTTATCACAGGTATTATTCTGGTTAGTCACAGGGAGGCATCGGTTCTATTCGACACTGGTTCCACTTTTTCATATGTGTCTTCTTACTTTGCTTCTCATCTGGGTGTGCCTCGGGATTCTTTGAGTGCCCCAATTTATTTTTCCACTCCGGTGGGATAATCTTTGTTTGTGGACCTTGTGTATCGGTCGTGTTTGGTCACTATTTGTGGTTTTGAGACTAGAGCGGATCTATTGTTGCTCGGGATGGTCGATTTTGATATAATTTCGGGCATGGACTGGTTGTCGCCCCATTATGCTATTCTTGATTGTCACGCCAAGATCATGACGCTGGCTATGCCAGGCATTCCACGTATTGAGTGGAGTGGTACTCTAGATCACACCACTAGCCGTGTTATTTCTTTTCTCAGAGCTCAGCGTATGGTTGAGAAGGGGTGTGCTGCTTATCTAGCCTATGTGCGGGACGTCAGTATTGACACTCCTTCTATTGATTCTGTTCCAGTGGTACATGATTTCGCTAATGTATTTCCAGCTGATCTCCCGGGCATGCCGCCCGACAGAGATATTGATTTTGCTATTGATTTGTTGCGGGCACTCGGCCCATTTCTATTCCACCGTACCGTATGGCTCCTCCTGTGTTGAAGAAGTTGAAGGATTAGTTATAGTAGTTGTTGGGTAAGGGTTTCATTCGACCCAGTGTTTCGCCTTGGGGTGCTCCTGTATTGTTTGTGAAGAAAAAGGACGGTTCTATGCGTATGTGTATTGACTATCGTCAGCTGAACAAGGTTACGGTGAAGAACCGGTATCCTTTGCCCCGTATTGATGATTTATTTGACCAGTTACAGGGCGCACATGTGTTTTCTAAGATTGATTTGCGCTCCGGGTATCACCAGCTGAAGATTCGGGAGCCAGATATCCCGAAGACTGCCTTCAGGACCCGATATGGTCACTATGAGTTCCTCGTGATGTCTTTTGGGTTGACTAATGCCCCAGCAGCATTTATGCATTTGATGCACAGTGTGTTCAGGCCTTATCTGGACTCGTTCGTGATTGTCTTCATTGATGATATTCTAGTATATTCTCGGAGCCGGGAAGAGCACGAGCAGCATTTGAGGATAGTGCTTCAGATTCTGAGGGAGAAGCAGCTTTATGCCAAGTTCTCTAAATGTGAATTTTGGTTGAGTTCAGTGGCATTTTTGGGCCACGTGGTGTCGAGTGATGGTATTCGAGTAGATCCGAGGAAGGTGGAGGCCGTGCAAAGTTGGCCCAGACCCTCCTCCGCTACTGAGATTCGCAGTTTCCTTGGTTTGGCGGGCTACTACCGTCGTTTCGTAGAGGGGTTCTCTTCGATTGCAGCACCTATGACTAGATTGACCCAAAAGGGTGCCCCTTTTCGGTGGACAGACGAGTGTGAGGCGAGCTTTCAGAAGCTCAAGACAGGCGTTGACTTCGGCCCCTATATTGATGTTGCCTACAGGTTCGGGGTCCTATACTGTATATTGTGATGCCTCACGAGTTGGACTCGGTGCGGTATTGATGCAGGACGGTAGGGTGATTGCCTACGCATCGAGACAGCTGAAGGTGCATGAGAAGAATTACCCTGTTCATGATTTGGAGCTAGCTGCCATTGTTCACGCCTTGAAAATTTGGCGTCATTATTTATATGGGGTTCCTTCTGAGATCTACACTGATCACCGGAGCTTGCAGCACTTGCTTAAGCAGAAGGACCTGAATATGCGTCAGAGGAGATGGTTGGAACTACCGAAGGACTATGATATTACTATTCTCTATCATCCGGGCAAGGCTAATGTGGTTGCTTATGCCTTGAGTCGTCGGGCAGAGAGTTTGGGGAGTTTAGCATATCTACCAGCTTCGGAGAGGCCTATGGCGATGGATGTTCAGGCTTTGGCCAGGCAGTTGGTTAGACTGGATCTTTCGGAGCCCGGCCGGGTTCTAGCTTGTGTGGTTTCTCGGTCTTCTCTATTTGACCGCATCAAGGAGCGTCAGTTCGACGACCCTCATTTGCTTGTCCTTCAGGATAGAGTTCGGCGTGGTGATGCTCGAGATGTTACCATCGGGGATGATGGAGTTATGAGGATGCGGGGGCGTATCTGTGTGCCCAATGTAGATGATCTTCGAGAGCTGATTCTAGCAGAGGCCCATAGTTCGCGGTATTCCATCCATCCGGGTGCCGCGAATATGTATCAGGACTTGAGATAGCATTACTGGTGGAGGCGGATGAAGAGGGATATAGTTGATTATGTTTCTAGATGCCTCAGCTGCCAGCAGGTGAAGTACGAGCATCAGCGTCCGGGTGGATTGATGCAGCAGATTGAGATTCCAAATTGGAAATGGGAGCGCATCACCATGGACTTTGTATCTAGACTTCCACGGACTGTTAGGAAGTTTGATTCCATTTGGGTTATTGTGGATCGGGTGACCAAGTCCGCCCATTTCATACCGGTGAGCACTACTTATTCATCGGAGCTACTAGCGGAGATCTACATCAGAGAGATAGTTCGGCTGCATGGTATTCCAGTTTCCATCATTTCAGATAGAGGCACCCAGTTCACTTCACGGTTCTGGAGAGCTGTACAGCAGGAGTTAGGTACTCGGGTGGAGCTGAGCACAGCATTTCACCCCCAGACTGATGGGCAGTCCGAGCGCACTATTCGGATTTTGGAGGATATGCTCCGTGCGTGCGTGATTGAGTTTGGAGGTTCATGGGATCACTTCTCGCCACTGGCGGAGTTTGCTTATAACAACAGCTACCAGTCTAGTATTCAGATGGCACCGTACGAGGCCCTATATGGTAGGAGGTGCAGGTCTCTCGTGGGTTGGTTTGAGCCGGGCGAGAGGCCAGGTTACTAGGTACTGATATGGTTCAGGAGGCTATGGACAAGGTCAAGGTGATTCAGGACAGACTTCGTGCGGCCCAGTCTAGACAGAAGAGTTATGCGGACAAGAAGGTTCGCGATGTGGCTTTTATGGTTGGTGAGCGGGTTCTGCTTCGAGTCTCGCCCATGAAGGGCGTTATGAGGTTTGGGAAGAAAGGAAGGCTGAGTCCTAGATTTATTGGCCCTTTTGAGATTTTGAGGCGTGTTGGGGAGGTTGCTTATGAGTTGGCCTTACCTCCCAGCCTAGCCGGAGTTCACCCCGTATTTCATGTCTCCATGCTTCGGAGATACCATGGTGACCCGTCGCACGTGTTGGATTTCACATCTGTTCAGCTAGACAAGGATCTGTCTTATGTTGAGGAGCCAGTAGCCATTCTAGACAGGCAAGTCAGAAAGCTAAGGTCAAAGAACATCGCTTCGGTAAAGGTTCGGTGGCGGGGCCAGCCGGTCGAGGAGGCGACTTGGGAGACCGAGCAGGATATGCGCAGCCAGTACCCTCATCTTTTCACTACTCCAGGTATGTTTTCTATGCTTGTTCGAGGACGAACGAATCTTTAAGTGTGGGAAGATGTAACGACCCGACCGGTCGTTTTAGAAAATTACGCCCTATCCCTAATTTAACTGTTCCCCTAAGTTCATTTCTGCTATTGTGGGTTGCCGGGAGAGTCGGTTCCGAAAAATTTAGCATTTTGGGACACTTAGTCCCCAAATAAGAGCTTTGAAACTAGAAAATGGTCCATAGCCGGAACAGTGTTAAGACGATCTCGGAACGGAAATCCGATGGTTCCATTAGCTCTGTTAGGTGATTTCGGGGTTGGGAGCGTGTTCGGAATGTATTTTGGAGGTCCGTAGCTCAATTAGGCTTGAAATGCCGAAGGTTGAAATTTTGGCGAATCCGAACGATAGGTGAGATTTTGATCCGGGGGTCGGAATGGAATTCCGACAATTCCTGTAGCTTCGTTATGTGATTGTGGATATGTTCGCAAATTTTCAGGTCATTCGGACGTCGTTTGGTCGGGTTTTTGATTGAATGTGTAATTTGGAATGTTTTAAGGAATTTAGGCTTGAATTCGATGCGAATTATGAGTTTTGATGTTGTTAGACGTGTTTTGAGGATTGGAGCAAGTTCGAATAAGGTATTAAGGTGTGTTGGTATGTTTGGATGAGGTCCCGGGGGCCTCGGGGTATTTTCGGATGGTTGAACGGGAGAAAAATCATGGAAATTTCAGGTTGGGAGTTCTGGTTCTGTCATTTTCGCTCCTGCGGAATTTTGGTCGCAGGAGCGAGTCCGCAGAAGCGGATGTTGGAGCGCAGAAGCGCTTGTGGCCGCAGAAGCGGAGAATTTTCCGCTGAAGCGGAATCGCGGAAGCGGAGAGGAGCCGCAGAAGCGGCCATCGCTGAAGCGGAAGGGAGCCGCTTGGGCGAGTCCGCAGAGGCGGACGTTAGCCGCAGAAGCGGAACCTTCCGCAAGGGCGATCGAGCCTTCGCAGAAGCGGACGCGCAGAAGCGGTCCGCATATCGCAGAAGCGGAAATGGCCGGCTAGGCCTGGAACCGCAGAAGCGACCCTTTGGTCGCGGATACGGGAGCATAGAAGCGGAAAATGTTCCGCAGAAGCGAAAATCGCTGTAAGTAAGTGTATCAGAAGTTAGAAAAATTTCAGAAACATTTTAACATTTGGGGGTCTCGGCTTAAGGGCGATTTTGGGCGATTTTGAGGAGGAAATCGAGGGAAATCATCAGGTAATCAACTATGAACTCATATTATGATTAGTATTGATAATATCATGCAATTATATCATGAAAATGGAGGAATTTGGGGTAATTATGGAGGGTTTAGCCCTAGTCTTGGACTTTAGAAAATCAAGGTTTTGAATGGGCAAATGGAGTCCGATTTTGGTAAAATTGATATGCTTAGACTCGTATTGAAATGAGGGTTCCGAATATGTGACTTTCGTGATTTTTCGATAAGCGTACCGAAAGTCGGGTTTTGGCAACTTGTGGGTTTTGGTGAATTTTGAGTTAATTTGATTGGGTAATGCCCAATTGGCCTATTTTGACGTGATTCTATTGATTTTATCAGATTCTACACTTGTGGAGGCCGACATTCGTGGCAAGAGGGTTATTGCTTAGCGGTTTTGTACCGGAATTGAGGTAAGTGGCTTGTCTAACCTCGTGTGGGGGAATTTTCACCCCTAGGATATTATGTGATAGTTGAAATGCCTTGTACGCGAGGTGACGGGCGTGTACATGCGCTGGTTGATGAACACGTATTTTATTCAGAAATGTTCGATGAGCGATATCCCTGTCTTTGGTTGTTAATTTGATATTTTACCCGGTAGTGGTTAGAAGAGCATGATTAGGTAGCACTTAACTGTTTAGTTGCCTAACTGCCTTGTTTGAATTCCTTGTTAATTATTGGCACTATTTTTCGGTGAAGTTATAGTTGAGCATAATTATTTCTCTCTGTGGATTTCCTTAATTGGTTGTGTTTGTGGACTGCGGGTTCGATTCCCGGAGACCCAGGGCTGTGGGTTCGATTCCCAGAGACCCGACGTGATATTGGTAGGGACTGCGGGTTCGATTCCCGAGATCCCGAGTTATTTATTGGTAGGGACTGCGGGTTCGATTCCCGAGATCCTGAGTTATTTATTGGTAGGGACTGCGGGTTCGATTCCCGAGATCCTGAGTTATTTATTGGTAGGGACTGCGGGTTCGATTCCCGAGATCCCGAGTTATTTATTGGTAGGGACTGCGGGTTCGATTCCCGAGATCCTGAGTTATTTATTGGTAGGGACTGCGGGTTCGATTCCCGGAGATCCCGAGTTATTGTGATATTATTGAGACATGGGCTGCGGGTTCGATTCCCGGAGACCCAGGGGTACTGAGAATGGGACTGGGGGTTCAATTCCCACAGATCCTGGATTTGTTTATTGAGTTGGTTATTTGTTATTAGCTTGGTTGTAGACAGTTTCAGTAAATGTTGTTATTTTGGAAATTTTGTTGTTATCTGTTGAGCTGCTTATTATTGTTATTGTCTTTTTGTTATTGTTCTCTCAGTAGGGCCACGACCTTCCTCGTCACTACTCCATCGAGGTTAGGCTTGGCACTTACTGAGTACCGCCGTGGTGTACTCATGCTACTCTTCTGCACACTTTTGTTGTGCAGATCCGGGTACATCAGAGCAGGCTCGTACTAGGTGATTCCGCAGCTTTCTGGGAGACTTCGAGGTATGATCTGCTACGTCCGCGGATCCGGAGGCTTCCCTTCTATTCTAGTATTACTAGTTGACATTTTTCTTCATTTCATTGTTAGATACTCTTTACACATAGAGCCACGGTTGTATTTCCATTTTAGTCTGTGTTACCGTGGGGTTCCGGATCTTGGTAGTGTTTATTTATTGTGTGACGGATGTATGTGCCAAGTGGCACGGATTACATATCTTTATGTTATTTTCCGCTGTTTCTTATTTAAGTAATTAAAACTTATAGATTTCGTAATGTGTTAGGCTTACCTAGTCGTGGGGACTGGGTGCCATCACGACAGGTTCACAATTGGTGAACTAGGGTCGTGACAGTTGTATTGATTGGGTGTCGTCCCATTGGCCTAATTTGTTGTGTTTCTACTGTATTTGATCAGATTCTACGCGTGCGGAGCTTGATTCTCGTGGCAAGGGCATTGCGGAATAGTCGTCGCGCTGTATTGAGGTGAGTAATAGATGTGGGTGATGACCAGCGGGTTCGAAACCCCGGTATACCACTTTGTGACGCTGTATAGCGGCGAGACACGCACACTCTCGAGAGTGCGGGGTCGATCATGAACTGGAGACTATATATTAGTCCGACCTGTTGATACTGTATTATTGGCTATTCTCGAGCCGTCGAACCTCCTTCTCGGATGGTTGCATATATATATATATATATATATATTGTGATAATGGCCACTCTTGAGCCGAGGAACCCCCTTCTTGGGCGGTTGAGTATACATGGGGGCCGTGAGCCAGTTATTGGATCCCGCGAGGATCGTTATCATTGTCTTATCACATAGACATGCTAGTTTACTACTAGTCCGCAGCTACTTTTGTTATTATGCAAATTCCAATCTCTGGAACTTGATATTACTGTTTTCCAACTGAAAAATGATAAAAGAGTTTTCAAAAACTACTTTTGAGCCTGCGAGGCTGTATCTGCATATTAGCTGACTAGTAGTGGATCGGGCTGCACGCCGCAGCGAGATATTTGTTGGATCGGACTGCACGCCGCAGGATATCTCTATGAGATGTGCTTGGGCCGTAGGAGCCCCTCCGGAGTCTGAACCCCCACAGTGAGCACGGGTACCCAAAATTGGAGTCGGGCTACACGCCGTAGCGGTCATATCATGCATTGCATTGCATTTAGCTACATCTGCTAGCTGTTATGCTATTTATTGGTAATTGTTGGAAACAGGTACAGTGAAGATTGATTCTATGACAGGGTAGCCGACTATAGCTTTACATAGTGCTTTATTGCGGATTTCTTATCTGCGCTGTCTTACCCTTGTTTATTACCACTGAGTCTGGCAGTACTCATTTTACTCCCTGCACCTTGTGTGCGAGGCGACGTTTGTGGATATTCGAGGTAGCTGCAGAGTCCGCAGGACCCGACATCCCTTCCTACTGTCTTTGGATTTTGTATTGACATTTCTTTCCGCACTTGGTATTTTGTAAACCCTTATACACTCATGTTCGGTAGAGGCTCATGACTCTTGACCCTTGGTCTATGGGAGTTGATGTATTATGGGACTTGGTTTTCCGTTTTCGTTACATGTATTGTTGTTATTTCGTGAATTAATTTGCTTAAATGGGTTAAAGAGAGCTTGAAGCAAGAAAAAGAAAAGGAAAGGGAAAGGCAAAACAATCTCCTTCAATAATATTAAAAGAAAATGCAACACTGGATGATGTAAAACTTGGGTCTGTTTTTCAAGATAAAAATTCAATGATAAAATGTTTTCGCTTAGCTGCGATAAAGGAGCACTTTGAGTTTTATGTTAACAGGTCAAGTAACACGAGATATTGTTTGGTTTGTGCTGATGAAAAGTGTGGTTGGATTGTTCGAGGTTCAAGAATTAAGGAATCGACACTTTTCAAAATAGTTAAATTTCAGAGAAGACATGACTGCTCAGTTGATATTCGAAAATCAGATCAAAGACAAGCAACTTCAAATGTGATTAGAGATTATGTGATTGAGAACTTAAGAGACATAGCTACAGAGGTAAAGCCTAAGTTTGTCATTTCAGAGATGAAAAGAGCACATGGAATTGATGTTGGTTATGGAAAAGCATGGCATGCTATTCAAAAGGGGTTATCTTTGTTAAGAGGAACAACTGAACAAAATTATGAGCAACTTCCATCGTATTTGTATATGATGGAAAAAAAATCCAGGATCATATACAAATATTGTGAGAGATGAAGAAAACAGGTAAATCTTTTTTTTAAATTATACAATGTGAGTTTTCTTCAATCTATTGTATTTGATTTTGTCTAGAATATTATATAGTATTTTAGTGGTTGTCATCCAGTATATTTTACAGGATATACGTGTTTTATAAGTTTTATGTCCTGTATAATATACTGGGTGAGTTCTATTTAACCTAAAAAATTCTATTTTCAGTTTATTTGATACCGTAAATGTTAAGGGATTTGTAGCTTGTATTAGCTTTAACTCCAGTATATTATACTGTGTAATCTGAATTGTATTTACTTTTCATTTTACAGGTTTCTTTACATGTTTTTTATGTATGGGGCATCAATTTCTGGTTGGAAGTATTGTAGACCACTGATTGCTGTGATGGAACATTTCTAAAACATAAATATAGAGGTGTTCTATTAGTGGTTGTTACCAAAGATGCAAATAACCAAATTTTTCCTATAGCTTTTGGATTAGTGGATTCAGAGAATAATGAATCATATGAATGGTATTTCAGGGAATTAAGAAAAGCAATTGGGATTCGTAATGATTTAATGTTCTTGTCTGATCTGCACAAGGCTATTGCAAATGGAATTGCAAAGGTTTTTCCTGAATGTTACCATGGAATTTGCATCTATCATTTAGAGAAGAAACTGAAGCAAAGGAGAGTGAGAAACACTGTGATAAATCTCTTTCAAAGTGCTGCAAGAGTATATCTTCAATCAGAATTTGATGACTTCATGTCCCAAATAGCTGCTGTTGATAAAAAAACTTTGAATTATTTGATGGAGGAACCACCAGGAAGGTGGGCTCGTTCACATTGTCCCAGAAGAAGATATGATATGTTAACAACAAATATTGTTGAGTCAATGAATAATGTTTTAAGACGTTCAAGAGAATTGCCAATTTTAACAATGATGGATTTCATACAAGAAAAATTACAAAGTTGGTTCTATGAAAGAAGGACACTTGCAGAAGGAATATTCCGAGATATATCAAATTGGGCAGAAGAAACATTGGAAGCAAAAATTCAACCAGCTTTTACATTTAGAGTATTGCCCATTGATAGACTCAAATTCAATGTCAAAGAAGGTGGTATGGAGTTTATTGTTGATTTAGATAAAAGAACATGTGATTGTTCTGAATTTCAACTAGATGAGATGCCTTGTGAACATGCTATTGCTGCAATTGAGAGTATACATCAAAAGAAATCATCCTTTTGCTCAGTATATTTTTCAAGGGAATTTTGGTTGAAAACATATGAAGGGCAAGTAAATTCTGTAGGTGATGCAACAACATGGGTTATACCAGACACTATTAAATCAGAAATCACTAAGCCTCCAGATGCCAAAGTTCTGCTAGGAAGAAGACAGAAGAATCGACATGTTTCAGGTACAGAATTCAAGAAGGAACCAAGATGTAGTCGTTGCAAAAAATATGGGCATACCAGAATAAATTGCACAAATTCTGCTGTAGTTCATCCTTATGCAAGAAAATATAGGAAAAAAATGATTGAATATATACAATAAATTTGAATTGGATGGTGTAGTTCTTAATAATATATTCAATATTGTTGTTTGTCAAAATATTTTACTGTATATTGTTTTTTAGTTCTTAATATACTTCATAGCGGTTTTACAACATATTACAACAGTGTAATATAAAGGAAACAAAATATTAAATTATGTAATTCCAATTACTTTGAATTTGTACTGTATATTACTGTATATTATACTTGATGTTAGTGGTCGTCCTCTAATATTATTTTTTTACAACAGTAACATTTACGGGGAACATGCCTTCTATTAACTTTATCTCCAGTATATAATACTGGTGATATCTGTAATTAGTGATTATTAAAATCCAGTATTAAATACGGGAAATATATTATAACAAAATATTAAATTATGTAATTCCAATTACTTTGAATTTGTACTGTATATTACTGTATATTATACTGATGTTAGTGGTCGTCCTCTAATATATTTTTTTGATAACAGTAATATTTATGGGGAACATGCCTTCTAGTAACTTTATCTCCAGTATATAATACTGGTGATATCTGTAATTAGTGATTATTAAAATCCAGTAAAATTTATAGAATTGAAGTTCTTAGTTGCTTACTGTAATACATGCTGGAGATATGTCAAGTGAAAGAATAACCTCCAGTATTTTATACTGGCTGATAACAATTCCAAATTTTTTAATTATATAATCGTCCAACTTATTCTGTAAATACAATTTATGAAACTATATAAGCCAATATATTATAAAGTAGAAGTGAATAATTTAATATTAAATAATTTAATATTTTTATTTGGTATACTTTATTTAATATTAAATGTGAATTGTTTTCATTATTTAACTCTAATTATTTGATTGTTCCTGTAATTTATACTGAAGAATCTAATATGTGAAGGCATATAATCCAGTAAAAATTATAGAATTAGGGTTCTTATTTTAGTTGTTTACTGTAATACATACGGGAGATATGACAAGTGAAAGAATAATCTCCAGTATTTTATACTTGCTGATAACATTTAAAAACTTATGCCTATAATAATCCAAATTTTTTAATTATATAATCGTCCAACTTATTCTGTAAATACTATTTATGAAACTATATAAGCCAATATAATATAAAGCAGAAGTGAAAATAAATATATAGTGTAATTTATTGATATTAAATAATTTAATATTTTTATTTGGTATACTTTATTTAATATTAAATGTGAATAGTTTTCATTATTTAACCCTAATTATTTGATTGTTCCTATAAATTATACTGGAGAATCTAATATGTGAAGGCATATAATCCATTAAAAATTATAGAATTAGGGTTCTTATTTTAGTTGTTTACTGTAATACATACGGGAGATATGACAAGTGAAAGAATAATCTCCAGTATTTTATACTTGCTGATAACATTTAAAAACTTATGCCTATAATAATCCAAATTTTTTAATTATATAATCGTCCAACTTATTCTGTAAATACTATTTATGAAACTATATAAGCCAATATATTATACAGGAGAAGTTGAAAATAAATATCTAGAGTAATTGAATGAAATTAAATAATTTAATATTTTTATTTGGTATACTGTATTTAATATTAAATATGAATAGTTTTAATTATTTCACCCTAATTACTTGATTGTTCTTGTAAATTATACTAGATAATCTAATATGTGAAAGCATATCATCCAGTAAAATTTATAGAATTGGAATTCTTATTTTAGTTGCTTACTGTAATACATGCTGGAGATATGACAAGTGAAAGAAAAATCTCCAGTATTTTATACTGGCTGATAACAATTAAAAACTCTTCTGTCTATAATAATCCAAAATTTTTAATTATATTATCGTCCAAGTTATTCTGTAAATACTATTTATAAGCGATTATATTATAATCGTCCAAGTTATTCTGTAAATACTATTTATTCTGTATTTATTATTAAATTATGTATTTTCAATTACTTTGAATTTGTGCTATAATAGTAGTTGATGTTAGTGTTTTAACAATATTATTATAAAGGAAAGAAAATAAAGGAAAGAAACATTGCTACAAAAACAAAATAAATAAATACTTCCACAAACATAAAATAACAAAATAAAAACATATTATATTAGGAAATTGCTACAAAAACAAAATAAGAAAATACATCCACAAACACAAAATAACAAAATAAAACCATATAAAAAAATAAAAATAAAAGCTAATCCACATCATCATCAGAAGAGTCTATTAAAGCATGATCCATTCGGAGAATGCTCTCCAGCCTATTCAGCTTCTCCTTCAACCTTCTTATGTCTCTTTCATATTTCTCTATAAACTCATCAAACTTTATCTCGATTGCTTCGACGATGTCTTCTTTCAATTGTTCAACTATTGTTTTGATAGTTGCGTCCATTTTTTTTTTCTTCTTCTGTTTTCACTATTAGAATTAGATGAGTTTGAGTGTAAAGCTGATCATACTTATATAGGGAAATTTTGAAAAAAAAAATAGATATGAAAAGACAGAAAGCAGGTGAAACGTTTATAGAAAAAAGAGATATTCATTGTAACTAGAATTACAATTTAATGAAAATAGTTAGAATGTTTCAACACAACCCCCAATGTGAAATATAAATTATTACTTCAATATATAACGCTCAATGGTCATAAGTTTTGCCAAAACTATCAATATGTATTTTTCACATCCAGTATTAATTACAGAATAGTGGTTTTAAAAACATAAAACTCCTATGTAATATACTGGAAACTATATATTAAATTATTTTATTCCAATAAATTATTCTACATACAAAAATTCCAATATTTATAATTTTTCTATTACAAAATATTGGAATATATGCCTTCATAAGTAGTAAATTAATTAATATTGTCTATTGTTTTTTCGTTTTTGATTTGCTTATAAAAAAAGCAGTATTTTGTATAAACATATTATTTTTATGACATATAACTCCAGTGTAATATAATATAAAGGAAACAAAATATTAAATTATTTAATTCCAATTAATAACATATTCTATGTTATAATTTACAAGATGTGTGTCTTTTGTTAGTTGTTCCCCAGAAGTAGTTGGCAAAAGAAGTAATTGAATTTAAGAACAGAAGTAGTTGGCAAAAGAAGTAAATGTCCAGTAATATTTACAGAGATGTAGCGTTTTTACAATATAAAATTCCAGTAATATATAGAGCAAATAATATTAAATTATTTTATGTCATTAAATTATTCTATTTGCAAAATTTCCATTATTTAATAGCAATAAATAATGAAAGGATTGTTACCTACTGAAATAGTAAATAGAGATATTCATTGTAATGTCACCTCAGCTGGAATTACAATTTAATGAAAACAGTGAGAATGTAATTATTACTTCCAATACATTATACAGGAAAGAAAAATATTAAATTATTAAATTCCAGTAAATTTTTCCACTTATATAATTTCCAATATTTTCCAATGAACCATTATAACATATTTGATTATATTCCTTTATGTGTAGCTATTCCAGCATGAAATATAGCTTCTAATAAAAATTGTATGAATATAGGATAAAATAATTAGCATATTCATTCGAGTAAAACTCCAGTAAATTATACAGGAATATCATAGAAATATATGGATAACTATGTAATTAGCATATTCATTCGAATAATAATTAAAGGATGTAGTGTTTGTACAATATAAAACTGTCACGACCCCAAATCCGGTCGTGATGGCGCCCAGCACATTGCTAAGCCAGCCTGACCAATCAATATAAACAACGGAGCTAGACGCTCTCTTTTAGCCCATTTAAGCATATTAAATCACGAAGCAATAGCGATACAAATAACGAAAACAGGGAACCAAGTCCCATAATACATCAACTCCCATAGACCAAGGGTCAAGAGTCGTGAGCCTCTACTGAACATGAGTGTATAAAGGTTTACAAGATACCAAGTGCGGAAAGAAATATCAATACAAAATCAAAAGACAGTAGGAAGGAATATCGGGTCCTGCGGACTCTGCAGCTACCTCGAATATCCACGAACGTCGCCTCGCACAGCTACTGGATCACTGCTGAGAGGTACCTGGATCTGCACACAAGGTGCAGGGAGTAAAATGAGTACTGCCAGACTCAGTGGTAATAAACAAGGGTAAGACAACGCGGATAAGAAATCCGCAATAAAGCACTATGTAAAGCTGTAATCAAATACCCTGTCACAGAATCAATATTGACTGTACCTGTACCAACAAGTACCAGCAAAAATAGTATAACAGCTATCAGATATAGCTAAATGCAATGCAATGCATGATATGACCGCTACGGCGTGTAGCCCGACTCCAATTTTGGGTACCCGTGCTCACTGTGGGGGTTCAGACTCCGGAGGGGCTCCTACAGCCCAAGCACATCTCATAGAGATATCCCTGCGGCGCGCAGTCCGATCCAACATATACCTCGCTGCGGCGTGCAGCCCGATCCACTACTAGTCAGCTAATATGCAGATACAGCCTCGCGAGGCTCAAAAGTAGTTTTTGAAAACTCTTTTTATCATTTTTCAGTTGGAAAACGGTAATATCAAGTTCCAGAGATTGGAATTAGCATAATAACAAAAATAGCTGCGGACTAGTAGTAAACTAGCATGTCTATGTGATAAGACAATGATAACGATCCTCGCGGGATCCAATAACTGGCTCACGGCCCACATGTATAATCAACCGCCCAAGAAGGGGTTCCTCGGCTCAAGAGTGGCCATTATCACAATATATATATACATATATGCAACCATCCGAGAAGGAGGTTCGACGGCTCTAGAATAGCCAATAATACAATATCAACGGGTTGGACTAATATGTAGTCTCCAGTTCATGATCGACCCCGCACTCTCAAGAGTGTGCGTGTCTCGCCGCTATACAGCGTCACAAAGTGGTATACCGGGGTTTCGAACCCGCTGGTCATCACCCACATCTATTACTCACCTCAATACGGCACGACGACTATTCCGCAATGCCCTTGCCACGAGAATCAAGCTCCGTACGCGTAGAATCTGATCAAATACAGTAGAAATACAACAAATTAGGCCAATGGGACGACACCCAATCAATACAACTCAATTTACATCAAAATTCCCAAAGTTGTCAAAACCCGAGCCCCGGGCCCACATTCCAAAAATTTACGAAATTCACATTTCCGGAACCCTCGTCTCAATACGAGTCTAAGCATATCAATTTTACCAAAATCGGACTCCATTTGCCCGTTCAAAACCTTGATTTTCTAAAGTCCAAGACTAGGGCTAAATCCTCATAATTACCCCAAATTCCTCCATTTTCATGATATAATTGCATGATATTATCAATACTAATCATAATATGAGTTCATAGTTGATTACCTGATGATTTCCCTTGATTTCCTCCTCGAAATCGCCCAAAATCGCCCTTAAGCCGAGACCCCGAAATGTTAAAATGTTTCTGAAATTTTCTAACTTCTCTGATACACTTACTTACAGCGATTTTCGCTTCCGCGGAACATTTTCCGCTTCTACGCTCCCGTATCCGCGACCGAAGGGTCGCTTCGGCGGTTCCGGGCCTAGCCGGCCATTTCCGGCTCGCGAACAAAGGGCCGCGCAAGCGGACCCGCTTCGCGACGAAGCTCCCGGCTCGCGGACTCGTCCGCCTCGCGCGTCACGCGGCCGGCACGCGGTATCGCCTGACGGAAAACGTCCGGCTACGCGGACCATGCCCCGATTTCCCTCGTCCGCTTCGCGATCATTGGGTCGCACCGGCGTCCCTCCGCTTCGGCGGATAAAATTCCGCTCGCGTAAACCTGGCTCTGCGCGCCTAGTCGCGGCCCGCGGACTGGATCCTGCGTCCGAAATTCCGCGAGGCGGAAGCAACAGAACCAGAACTCTTCCACCTGCAATTTCAAGATTTTCTTCCAGCAATACGTAACTTCA
>JASVEL010001226.1:0-97768 GCA_032618575.1 Nicotiana noctiflora | reverse complement strand
GGATCCATGGCCTCCCGTATAGAGCATTATACCTCATATGGCTTCATGGATGGTATCGGCGGCATTCACCAGTAGTGTTATCTCGTCTTTGGTAGTTTCACATGCCATGTTGAATCTGTTTAGAACTCAGACTGCAGGCATGATTTGATCTTGCAGACCGAGTTGTTCCACGAACCTCGATCTAATGATATTGGTCAAGCTACCCGGATCAATTAACACACGTTTAACTCGAGATATATTTATAAGTACAGATATTACTAGTGCATCATTACGGGGGCTTCACGATCCCTTCCGCATCCTCGTCATTGAAAGACAAGGTTCCTTCTGGAACATAATCCCGAGTTCCTTTTTCCCTTATGATGGATACTTTGGTGCGTATTAACATTGGCCCCACTGGGCATGTCGACCCCACCGATGATCATGTTAATGAAGTGTTGAGGTTCTTCATGCCCAATCTGTTTATTAGAATCTCTATTCCTGAAAGATTTTTGGCTCAATTGCTCAAGAATTATTAGAGATGTCCGTTGTTGAATAGTCGGTCCACTTCCTCTCTTAAGTGCTGGCAATCCTCTATTTTATGGCCGTGAGTGCCATGATATTTGCACATTAGGTTAGGATCCCTTTGGGTGGATCAGGCTGAAGAGGTCGAGGCCATTTGGTGTCTTTGATGTGTTTAATGGCAGATATGATGGCGGCAGCGCCGACGTTAAAGTTGTACTCCGATAATCTTGGCACTTTCTTAGGCCTGATGGTCCGGTCGAAACTGTTTTTGGTCATGAGTCCCCGGTTGTTTTGACTGGATCACTCCTCTTTTAACTTTTCATAACGATCCCTTCTTGATCTTGGTTCATGATCAATGTCTCTCTTGACACTATTGAGGGCTCTGACATGATAAATAGACCCGGTAGGGGTCCCAAGTTGATTATCTTCGACCCTTATTTATGATTGATACCAGTTATGCACGTCGGCCCAAGTAACATTTGGATATTCTACTATATTTTTTTTGAATGCTGTAAAGCCAACTAGCTTCGAATATTGAGTCCCTGTGTGAAGGCTTGAACGACTGAATCATCCGGGATTGGAGGCAGGTTCATCCGTTCCATTTGAAACCGGGACATAAATTCTTTGAGTATCTCATTATCCCCATGTTTCACTTTGAAAAGGTCTGACTTCCTAGTGTCAACCTTGATATCCCCGGCATGTACTTTTATGAAGGAATCTGCAAGCATAGCAGACGATTCAATAGAATTACGAGGTAGGTTGTGATTCCACATCATAGCTCCCTTCGATAAAGTTTCCCCAAACATTTTTAGCAAGACAAACTCGATCTCATAATCCTCCAAGTTGTTCCCTTTGATTGTGCATGTGTAGGAGGTCGCATGCTCATTTGGGTTGGTCCTTCCGTTGTACTTAGGAATCTCGGGGATGCAGAACTTCTTAGGATCGGCTTCGAAGTCGTACTCGTACCAATAGATTTTTGAAAAAACTTTTTGGAAACCAGGCCTTTCAATATCGGTGGTGCTCCCGATATTTGATCCACCCTGAAATTGTAGGTTTCCACCTTTTTGTCATTTGCTTCCATTTTCTTTTGTCCTGATTCAATCAGTTTTGTCATTTCCTCGAGCATCTTTATGATCTCATGATTGGTCCCATTTCATTTTCATTCGGCCTCTCCGTGACCAGTTCATTTCTGCAGGTGGTTTCCTAGGATTGCTCAGGCTTAATTTTGCTCAGGGCACGACTTTGCTTATGGAGCTGGGCTATTGGTGCCGAGCCTGCAACTGATCGGACTTCCCTACGGATGTTGTTCTTAGGATCGGTAGACATATTTGCATTGACAGCCACATGCGAGCTAGCGTCGATCGGTCTGCGGCTGGAACTCCGTTGAGGCCGACGGGGGGCACCTCATTACTGGGCGCTACGTTGATGTTCTCACCATGGTAGCTGGATTCAACATCCATGTTTAGTGTGGCAGACTGGTAGCTCGACATTTGAAACTTTAACGTGAAATCAAAGATTCTCCAAACAACAAGTGTAAAATAGTGTGTGTTATAGAAGTTTGTATCAAATATCCACTATTATCCTCAGCCCCATGGTAGGAGTCAAACTGTTTAACCTCAAAATCGGGTAACAATTAAATTTATAAGTGGTTAGAATATGCGGATCAATTTGATACAAAGCGATTAATTAAGTTAGATTGAACGAGCAAAGATAAAGTGAATTCAAATTGCGCGAAGAGGATGGCTTTAGCCTTAGTGAAATATTTCCCCTCGATCCGGGCTCCCGATAAACAACACCGATGTACGGGAAAAGATCGAAATAACACAGAAAATAATAGTATATTACTTTGAAATGCGTGATACAATGTGTGCTATGCATTACCAGACCTCCTTTATACAGCATGGGAGTCTCATTCTAGGTAAAACTTTGTAAAAGGTAAAAAAATCTTCTGATTAACTAATTGTCGGTTCCATATCTATACGCGTCGAGATCCGCACCATAATATCCGGCCGGTCACGAACATCATGACGTTCTGTTGGCCGCGCTTGATTGCTCTACAATGTTGTTCAAAGTCGTTCAAAGCTAGGACTGATCCAAACCATGGCCCCGATATTCTAGAGGGTGGGTGTCACGCCCTCGAATTCAGACTCGACGGGACCTTTGCCTCGATTTTCGTCCCTTGTTGTCATATCTCGAGCTTGGCTTATCATATCGAGGATCGGAGTATACCATAATCCCGATTTTACTCGTATACGTATACTTTGAGACTTTCTACTATTGCCTAATTTCTTTCTTTCGGATAAGAACTACTAAACCTAAAAAACATTGAAGTCCACAAGCATACTGATTGTAGTACAAGTTCACTATTCAATTCCGAAACTTATTGTGTAGGCCAGTAAGTAGCTGTTGATGCATATTAATTCCAAATGCATAGTAAGAATTAGGACAATTTCCAATTATAGAAAAGATATGACAAGACAGTTATTGCATGCGAGTCCAATAAATGGACAGAATTAATTATCTACCTGATTGAATAGCCTTGTAAATAGTTGTAATCTATCAATGGAAATTCGGTGACGAGGATCAAAACCTTAAGTAAAGAAAGATGTAATTTCTAATTCAATAATATATTTTTCGGTTAATGACATTATATTACGAGCCTGTTGATTCACCGATTGAGTGCAATAAAATAGAGACTTTTGTATCTATACTCGATTTTTGGATCACAATTGAATTTAACCCACTTCGCAAAAAAATTTATATGCGTACCCACTTTATGATCAACTTCAGAGGTCTGAAGTGCAACCAACAGTTTCATACACTTAATGCTAATAAGTTTGAAGCGAAAAATTGTACTTCAGATGCATTTAAGGCCAAAAATCTAAAGTGCAACAAAGGTTTAAGGCCAATAAGTCTGAAATGAAAATTTGCACTTTAGATGCACTTAAGGCCAAATAGGTCTAAAGTGTAATCAATGGTTTCATGCACTTAAGCCCAATAAGTCTGAAGTAAAAAATTGCACTTCACATACACTTAAGGCCAAAAAGTTTAAAATGCAACAAACGTTTTCATTCACTTAAGACTAATAAGTCTGAAGTGAAAATTGCCTAGAAACAGATATTCGTTCTTCGAATTATAACAATCCAATATATGATTTAATACCTAGTTCTACTTTAAATGAGCTCAAATTTGAAACATAACCTCCAAATATCATCAGAAACAAAACTCAATCATCAATTTGTTAAAACAACAATAAATCTAATGAACCCGTTTTGTAATTAAGAAAAACAAGAAGCGAAGAATTCCTAAGCAATAGTAAAAAATAAAGCGTCATAACAGTTCACCATTATAAAATATCATAAACTATATTAAAATATATTCACAACCACTATATAAAATCATTGTCACCCGAAGAAGAAGAAGAAGAAGAAGGGGAAGAAGAAACCGAAAGAGGAGAAGGAGAAAGAGGTTTAAAGTTGTTTAAAAAATGTGTACAAATTAAAACTTTTTTTAAAACGTATGTATATGTTCAATAGGGACGATCAAATAGAATACCCCGTGTAATTTTAACAATAAAACACCTTAAAATACATAAATCTAAAACATAAATTTTTGACTACCCAATAGGCCAATACTACTTGAAATCCATTCGATAATTGGACCACATGTTAATTATTGCCTTGTCAAGCTTGATAAGATAGTCAATCGCTTGTTGCATTTTGCAACCATAGAATTTGATATTCATGACTCTATCCATAATTAATTTATCTTTTTTGTTTTCTTGAGGTGACGGTCTATCGAAATAATATGTCTATTCTCTCGAGATAGAGATAAGGTCTCTATATATACTATCTACATCATATCCCATTTATAAAATTTTATTAGGTTGTTTCTTTTTAGTAGTTACTAACTTTTATTTACCAGGGAAAATATTACAATCAAAGCAATATCTTTACATAAATCCTAACCTTTCTGTACTAATATCCCCTTTAACTACCTTTCTATAACTATATATTTAAAACTAATTACATTGAATACCAGTCTAATCTACATAGTGCTTTCTCTACTCGTTTGTTACTTCGACAATGTAGCTCCTGTATAATCTGTTTGCCCAGTATTTCCCATTTTCTGGTCTTCTCTTTGAAGATCCTGGCATTCTTTCCTACCATACACGGTATACGCATGCTGCCAGAGTCATTTTGAACAACTCAGTGTTTGCATTTTGTCTCTTCACCCAGTCTTCAGCCCATGCTAATTCTTCAGTCCATCCATATACTACTCTCCTTATACCCTGCCATTTCAGTAGATTTCCCCATAGTTCAGCTGTATAGGAACACTCAAAAAAATAAGTGTTAAATAGTTTCATGCTCCTTTGCACACTGTACACATTTAAGGTCAACTTGCATTCTCCACGTACTCAACCTATCTTTGGTATATAGCTTGCCATGCATTGCCATTATTAAAGTGAATGTCCACCTTAGACATCCAGTATTTTTACATACAATTCTCCTCCAACTCACTTTGTTGAAATCCCCTCTCAATTTATGGTATATTTGTTTGATTGAACACTTGTTCATCCTTCTAATGTCTTCAAGAGTAAATCCTGCTTCTTTAAAGGTCTTATTTGCTTTCAGAATCTTGCTCATCATCCATGATGTTTGTTTCAATTGTACTTCCCATATGCTCCTATCTCGGATGTAGTAGTTGTGTACCCATTAAATCCAAAGCTTGTTCTTCTCTTTGCATTTAGAATAGTTTACATATAGCAGCCTTATTCCACAATATTATGCTGATAATATTGAAACCTCATGGTGATTTTGGCATGCATACCTTCTCCCATGCAAGTAAAACCTTCCTGGATATATTTCCCTCACCAGTCCACAAGAAGCTTCTGCAAATTACTTCAAGTAGTTTAGTGATATTCTTTGGAAGGATAAATATTTATGACCAGAATGTTTGAATGGCGAAGAGAAATCTTTTAATCAACTGAATTCTTCCAGCATATGATAGGAACTTAGCTGTCCATAAAGTTATTCTACCAGCAATTTTATCAATTAGTGGCTGACATTGGGCTACTGATATTCTCTTGGAGCTTAAGGGAACCCCCAAATACTGACTGACAGCTCACCTCTTTGCATTCCCAGAAACTCTATATATCTTCCTCTATCTCTTGAGGTACTCCTCCAAAGTAGATATAACTCTTCTATTTATTAATCTTCAATCCTGAAGCTTTAGAGAATTCCATAAAGCAGTTGCACAACAGCTTAATTGATTCTATATCACCCCTGCAAAAAAAAAAGGTCATCTGCAAACACAAGCTGCATAATTTGCAACTTCTCGCATTTGGGATGGTAATTAAAGTCAGGGTTCATATTCAGTGTCTTGAGTTTCCTTATCAAGTATTCCATAGCAATTACAAATAGATACGGGATAGTTGATCCCCTTGTCTCAATCCCTTCTTGGCTTCAAATGGTTGAGCAGGTGATCTATTAAGTATGATAGAGTAGTTCACACTCTGCATAGAGCACATGATCCATTTCACAAATTGTTCTGGGAAAGCCATTGTACCCAGCACTTGTTCCATAAATCCCCACTCAATCGAATCATAAGCTTTTTGCATATCCAGTTTCATCATGCATCTTGGTGACACCCCTATCCTTCCATATCCTTTAACCAGTTCATGGATGAGGATAATATTCTCTATTATCACTCTGTCGGGAACAAAAGGTGACTGAGATTTGTCAATTAATACATCCATCACATTCTGTAGCCTCTTGGTGAGTATTTTAGAGATCATCTTATACAGGGTAGTGCAGTAGGAAATTGGTCTAAATTCTCTAATGGTGGCAGGATTCCTTACTTTAGATATCAAAGTAATTATTGAACAGTTGATGGGCTTGTAAATTTAAGATATTTCAAAAAATTCTAAGACAACCTTTGTCACATCCTGCCCTATAACTTTTCGTGCTTTTTTGAAGAATAGTGCATTAAAACCATCATATCCATGAGCTTTTAAGTCACTGATATCCCTCAAAGAAAGCCATACTTCATCCTTTGTCACTGGCTGAATCAAATGTAACTGTTGGTCCTTGCTAAGTGTTGCTCCCATCTTCATGACATTATGATTAATAGCTGGCATAGCATTTGCTCTAGACCCCAACAGTTTCTTATAGAACCCCAGTACTTCTACCTTTATATCTTCTTCTAGCCATAGTTGGAACCCCATTTCATTTGTTAGAGTTTGGATTCCATTCAAGTTACTCCTGTTCTTCATTTGGGCAAAGAAGTATATAGAGTTGGAATCTCCCTACTTCAGCCATTTCACTCTAGGTCTTTGCTTGTATATACTTTCTTCAATCAATGACCATTATTTCAGTTGTCCTTTAAGCCATTTATACTTTTCAATTAGATCAGGCTATTGTAGTCTGTTACTCATCTCCTCTTGGACTTCTTGTATCTCCTCCCTTGTCTTTTTTATCTTATTCTCTACACCTTGATAATGCTGAGTGTTTAATCCTTTCATGATCTCTTTAACCCTTTTTAGTTTGTTCCACACCCGTTGCGTCAATCCTTAAGTCCATTCCTCACTCCATCATGTTCAACATACTATATAAAGTGAGGATGGTTAGCTATACAATTAAAAAAACAAAATGGTATGTTCTTCTTTCTTTATATATGTGTTATCATCGGCTTGAATGGTGAATGGTCAGACACAGATGGTTCTAACACATGTATTCTCAAGCTTGGCATGGTTAACATCCAACAAGCAATAACCAACCCTTTATCAATCCAGCTATATGTATAATTATTGGTCCATGTGTATTCTCTTCCCAAAGTTTGAAGTTTATTCATACCAATATCCCACATGAACTCTTTGAAGTTTTTTATCTCCATATTTTGTACTGTTGATGCATATTGCCTATCATGTTCATGCAACACAGCATTGTAGTCACCCATTGCTAGCCAAGGCCCATATTGTGTACTCAACCTCAATTTTCTCCGTAGCTGTAACCCGTCTTTGATAGTGTGGAGTCCATAGAGCTGTAAAGTCAATCGTGAATGGTTTAGATACTATGTTGATTTGCCCATGTATTAATTGTTCATCAATTTCAACTGGTTGAAAACATAAATCCTAGGATCCCAGATCACCCAAATTCGGATCTTGTTGTTATTGCTAAAATTGGATACCAAATTCCATCCTTGTGCAATTCTCCTCATTACTTCTACTATTTTCTGCTCCTTTATTCTATGTTCTATTGAAGATATTAATGTTTTTTTATTCTCCTTTATGAACTCCTTTATCTCCTTCTTTTTATATGCTTTATTCATTCCCCTAACATTCATGTGATCACACTCACATTAGTGTGAATAAAGTTTCTTGATTCCATATCTGCACCCCCCCTCCTCATCTGCATACTACTAGTGTCAGGTTCATTGTTTGTTGTATCTTTCTCCAAAGTTTGAAAGCCATTGTTCCCAATCAGACCATGGCCCTCATTTTATTTTACTTTGGCTGCCCTTGCCGACTTCCCCAGCACTTTCACCCACACTTCATCCTTGTCTTACTTCTCATTTCCTTTTACTTGTTCTGGTATTTGGGTAATAGGCTTCTTACCCTGCAAATCAGCCTTCTGTTTGATATCCATTGTTCCAGTTCTATCAATTATAATCCAAACTTGTTTGAATTTATTTGTCTTCCTCTGATATGGCATTTTATGTTCTTGTGGGCCTTTGATTTTAGAACAGTCATGTCATATCTTCAAGTATTTGGCACAATAAATGGGCTTCCAATTATATGTGATCTCCTGTTGAATAAATCTCCCTTTAGGGTCCTGTAATTTCACAGATCTTGGCAAAGGCTTTGTAACGTCCATTTCTATCAACATTCTGGCATATGAAATTCTAGCAGTCCCAGTTGTACATTCATCCGCATAGACATGTTTTCCCAAAATACTACCTAACTTACTTAGTGCCTTCAAACTCCAACAATTGAGGGGTAGGTTTGGTGACCCATAGTAAAATAGTTTTGAGTATTCATCATGTAGATTGAAATCACCAATCCATGCTTTCATGATTATTGGTCGATTATTTACAGTGTGAGGCCCAGAATAAAGAATATGGTATCTTTCTTCCCCATTGCTAAACCTAATCACAAAGTAATCATCATTGTGATAGAAAATCTATGGCTTAGTTGTAAATTTACCTACTGAGCTCAGGAATCTTTCTATTGCCTCAATAGTAGGTGATTCTCATATCACATACATCACAATTGTGGAGCTCCATTTCTTATTTTCATGCTCGACATCTTCTATATCGAGTTGAACTATCTTCTCCCCATTTTGGAGAATTAGAGCAATAAATTGCACGTTCATACCTTTCCTTGCGAGGTTATTGTTCCCGACCACATTTGCGTGGGTTTGTGACCTGTTGGCATCCAATTTCTCCATCATCTTCCCACTATCTACAGTACCTGAGGTGCATGGTACTGTTTTATTGTTAATCAGTTTTTGTCCTTGAGATTGAACTTGTCCGTTTACAGATCTACTACCCACAACTAGGATAGGTGCAAGTGTGACTTCTGCTTCCTTCGCCTTGCCTTTACTCCGAGCTTGGTTTTCTTCCTCCCTGCTCAGCTCAGTCTACATGGTCCGTGCTGTTCAATTGTCAGATGGTTCTTCGATTTTTATCCCTTTTGGGATACATACAATTCCAACACTGCATTCCTAGTTTTAGGTGTTTGCTTATCACTGCTTTGAGTCTTCGTTTGGTTCTTTTTTGGTCTTTTTCTCCCTCCCATGGCTGCCAAGTGCACCTTAGCTAGGCCACGTTAACGTGCGCCGAGATAGAATTTAGTACAATTTTATTAGGTTGTTATTATTGTTGTTGTTCTATTCATAATTAATTAATTTGAGGATCTCGACCATTTAATGATTATATATAATTGTATTTTCATGAGTTGGAGATTACATCTGGTCAAAGATTACAGTTATTGCGTTAGTCATTTTAACTTCTCATAACATACAAATAAAATGGCAAGAATTATATAAGGGTATTATTATTTTTAGTAAGCGCCAGAAGCGGAAACTATCTATATCTGGTAAGTGTATAAAATTTGCCTCATGTCACATTTACGATTGCCTGCCTAGAAGGTTGCCTCATGTCACATTTACGATTCAATAAATCTTTATAAGCCTTGTTTATTTACTCGTAATACCTAATTCAAAGCTTTACGTTAGATCATTTACTAATTTGTGGAAGTCATTTTCAAGCCTCATAGGATGTTTACTTTTCGACGCCGGCTCAATTTCTATGTATTTTATTCAATTCAAAGCAGGGGAGACATTAAAAATATCAAACCAAGAAAAAAATGTAATGACGAGTTTTTTAAGATTCAAAAGACTTGTGAAGTGCTTTTATAAATAAAGTCACTTTCAAGACTAGTTTCTGAATGGAAATAGAATGTTCTGTCAGAGATAGCAGGGATTTAGATAGATAAACTACAGTTGGATGGTCAATGCAAACTCTATTGAATGCGACTTTACCTACATACTTAAATGTCGCCCTATTCTCAACCTTAAGAAGAAACCACCGTTAACTTTCTTTCCTCTTAAGGGCGGTGCCGAATGAAGATGCGAATCTAGGATTTTTAATATATGCGTGTACTATTAAAAAAAAGAAAAAATTATATTTAGTGGGATTTGATCTCTCCACCTCCTAAGCAAGAACTCAATATTCAATAAAGGCTTGCTCAGTTGGTAAGCACCTCCACCTACGATCGTTAAGTCCTGGGTTCGAGTCACCGTGGAGGGGAAGTGTGGAAACACTATAGATCCTCCTAATTTGGGAGGGGTTTTAAAAAAAAAATATTCAATAAAGTGAACCATTCTACCTTTTTGGAGCATAAATGCAAACATTTATTATTATATCAATTTTATAAAATATGTACATAAAAATATCTAATTTTACGGAGAGATCATGAATTCACGTGCCCCGTAATTAAGTCTATAAATCCGCTTCTGGTGCTGAGACGTTTTAAAGTTTGTAAGAATTTATTGTCTTTTTGAAATTATTGGTTCTTTGACAATCTTTTCCATATATATTCATATTTTGATTAAAAAAAATATTAAGCATAGTTATGGGAATCACTATCAGTCCAATGACTTCTTAAAAGGTACGGAACATAGATGATCGGTCTTTGTTCTTCAATCCAACGAGGAAATGTTTTTAATAAGATGAAGTTATTTGAAATACGTTTTTCATAATTATACGGCGCCGTTACGTTTTTTCACGTATTTTTTTTGTTTTTTCTATTCAAAGTTTCTGCCTTACTCTATACATGTTTCTCGATCCATAACATGCCACAAAATCTCTAACAAACTCTATACTTGGATGTCTGTCTAAAAAGTGTCATTATGCCTAAACTGTGATCTTTCAATTATACTTTGACATGATAGTCTATTAAAAATATATCGGTTAGATCTTTCTCTTCTATTGTAATCTTTTTTCAACACTGTATAATTTGAAAAACAAGCCTAAACTATCATGTCAAAGTGGTTATTATGTTTTAATAAAGGCTAAGTCAATATTTTTTTCAGATTTTTATCATCTAGTGATCACAGTTTTTACTTACTAAATAAAAAATTAAAGATATTTTTATATATTTCGATTTTTTGTGTGTTAAAGTAATATGTTTTGGATCATTAAAACTCAAGGGTCAATATCAGTAACAAATCAAAATTTTCTTTTCTTTTTTGTAAAAAAAATTATACTTTTTAATCTATGATAATCAATTTCTTATATAAAAATTAATTCATAAAATTATTGTCAATGAAAAATGGTGGCCTACTTGGACTGCTTTACCCTTCAGTCGGCGTTGGTTGTTCTTTAATCCAACTAGGAAATATTTTTTAAGATGAATTTATTTGATATTAAAATAAGTTTTTTCATAATCACACGGCGCTGCTACGTTTTTTCACGTGTTTTTGTCTTTTCTATTCAGAGTTTCTTACTCACTCTATACATTTTTCTCGATCTCACTCGAAAAGATTGATACTTTTTCTATAGATAACAATAATTCAATTTTAAACTTCTTATTTTTCATCTTTAAATACATAATTTTATAATCACATAAATGATCCGGCATGTTTATGACTTAGAAGTCTATCTCGTTTTATTATACTCCACTCATATATCCAGTCAAAAATCTAGCGGAATAGGTTACAGAAACTGTGCGAGGAGGCAATAAATAACACTTCAAAATTTAAAGTTTGTAAGAATTTATTGTCTTTTTAAAATTATTGGTTCTTTGACAATCTTTTCCATATATATTCATATTTTGATTAAAACAATATTAAGCATAGTTATGGGAATCACTATCAGTCCATTGTCTTCGTAAAAGGTATGGAACATAGATGATCGATCCGTGTTCTTCAATCAACCGAGGAAATGTTTTAATAAGATGAAGTTATTTGAAATACGTTTCTCGTAATTATACGGCGCTGTTATGTTTTTTCACGTGTTTTTTATCTTTTCTATTCAAAGTTTCTTACTCACTCTATACATGTTTCTCGATCCATAACATGCCATAAAATCCTTGACAAACTCTGTTCTTGGATGTCTGTCTAAAAATGTCATTATATCTGAACTGTGATCTTTCAGTTATACTTTGACATGATAGTCTATTAAAAGTATATCGATTAGAGCTTTAACTTCTATTGTAGTCTTTCTTCAACACTATATAATTTGAAAAACAAGCCCAAACTATCATGTCAAAGTGGCTATTATGTTTTAATAAAGGCTAAGTCAATATTTTTTTTCAGATTTTTATCATCCAGTGATCTCAATTTTTACTTACAAAATAAAAAATTAAAGATATTTTTATATATTTTATTTTTTTGTTAAAGTAGTATGTTTTGGATCATTAAAACTCAAGGGTCAATATCAGTTACAAATCAGAATCTTCTTTTCTTTTTTTTGTAAAAAACGTTATACTTTTTAACTTTACGATAATCAATTTCTCGTATAAAAATTAATTCATAAAATTATTGTCGATGAAAAATGGTGGCTTACTTGGATTGTTTTACCCTTCGGTCGGCGTTGGTTGTTCTTCTATCCAACTAAGAAATGTTTTTTAAGATTATTTATTTGATATTAAAATAAGTTTTTCATAATCACACGGCGCTGCTATATTTTTTCACGTGTTTTTGTCTTTTCTATTCAGAGTTTCTTACTCACTCTATACATTTTTCTCGATCTCACTCGCAAAGATTGATACTTTTTCTATAGATAACAATAATTCAATTTTAAAATTCGTATTTTTCATCTTTAAAGACATAATTTTATAATCACATAAATGATTCGCCACGTTTATGAATTAGAAGTCTATCTCGTTTTATTATACTCCACTCATATATCCAGTCAAAATCTAGCGGAATAGGTTACAGAAACTGTGCGAGGAGGCAATAAATAACACTCCATAATATAAAGTTTGTAAGAATTTATTGTCTTTTTGAAATTATGGGTTCTTTGACAATCTTTTCCATATATATTCATATTTTGATTAAAAAAATATTAAGCATAGTTATGGGAATCATTATCAGTCTAATGTCTTCTTAAAAGGTATGGAACATACATGATCGATCCTTGTTCTTCAATCCAACGAGGAAATGTTTTTAATAAGATGAAGTTATTTGAAATACGTTTCTCATAATTATACGGCGTTGTTACGTTTTTTCATGTGTTTTTTGTCTTTTCTATTAAAAGTTTCTTACTACTCTATACATGTTTCTCGATCCATAACATCCCACAAAATCTCTAACAAACTCTATTCTTGGATGTCTGTCTAAAAAACGTTATTATGCCTGAACTGTGATCTTTCAATTATACTTTGACATGATAGTCTATTAGAAGTATATCGATTAGAGCTTTGTCTTCTATTGTAATCTTTCTTCAACTATATAATTTTAAAAACTAGCCTAAACTATCATGTCAAAGTGGCTATTATGTTTTAATTAAGGCTAAGTCAATATTATATTTTTTACATATTTCATTTTTTTTGTTAAAGTAATATGTTTCGGATCATTCAAACTCAAGGGTCAATATCAGTAACAAATCAAAATTTTCTTTTCTTTTTTGTAAAAAAAAATTATACTTTTTAATTTATGATAATCAATTTCTTATATAAAAATTAATTCATAAAATTATTGTCAATGAAAAACGGTGGCCTACTTGGACTGCTTTACCCTTCAGTCGGCGTTGGTCGTTCTTCAATCCAACTAGGAAATATTTTTTAAGATGAATTTATTTGATATTAAAATAAGTTTTTCATAATCACACGGCGCTGCTACGTTTTTTCACGTGTTTTTATCTTTTCTATTCAGAGTTTCTTACTCACTCTATATATTTTTCTCGATCTCACTCGAAAAGTTTGATACTTTTTCTATAGATAACAATAATTCAATTTTAAACTTCTTATTTTTCATCTTTAAATACATAATTTTATAATCACATAAATGATTCGGCATGTTTATGACTTAGAAGTCTATCTCGTTTTATTATCATCCACTCATATATCCAGTCAAAAATCTAGCAGAATAGGTTACATAAACTGTGCGAGGAAGCAATAAATAACACTCCATAATTTAAAGTTTGTAAGAATTTATTGTCTTTTTAAAATTATTGGTTCTTTGACAATCTTTTCCATATATATTCATATTTTGATTAAAAAAATATTAAGCATAGTTATGGGAATCACTATCAGTCCAATGTCTTCTTAAAAGGTATGGAACATAGATGATCGATTCTTGTTCTTCAATCCAACGAGGAAATATTTTTAATAAGTTGAAGTTATTTAAAATACGTTTCTCATAATTATACGGAGTTGTTACGTTTTTTCACGTGTTTTTTTCTTTTCTATTCAAAGTTTCTTACTACTCTATACATGTTTTTCAATCCATAACATCCCACAAAATCAGTAACAAACTCTGTTCTTGGATGTCTGTCTAAAAAACGTCATTATGCCTAAACTGTGATCTTTCAATTGTACTTTGACATGATAGTCTATTAAAAGTATATCGATTAGAGCTTTATCTTCTATTGTAATCTTTCTTCAACACTATATAATTTTAAAAAACAAACCTAAAATATGATATCAAAGTGGTTATTATGTTTTAATAAAGGCAAAATCAATATTATATTTTTTTTATATTTCATTTTTTTTGTTAAAGTAATATGTTTCGGATCATCCAAACTCAAGGGTCGATATTAGTAACAAATCAAAATTTTCTTTTCTTTTTTGTAAAAAAAAGTTATACTTTTTAATTTATGATAATCAATTTCTTATATAAAAATTAATTGATAAAATTATTGTCAATGAAAAATGGTGGCCTACTTGGACCGCTTTACCCTTCAGTCGGCGTTGGTTGTTCTTCAACCCAACTAGGAAATATTTTTTAAGATGAATTTATTTGATATTAAAGTAAGTTTTTCATAATCACACGGCGCTGCTACGTTTTTTTCACGTGTTTTTGTCTTTTCTATTCAGAGTTTCTTACTCACTCCATACATTTTTCTCGATCTCACTCGAAAAGATTGATACTTTTTCTATAGATAACAATAATTCTATTTTAAACTTTTTATTTTTCATCTTTAATGACATAATTTTATAATGACATAAATGATTAGGCATGTTTATGAGTTAGAAGTCTATCTTGTTTTATTATTCTTCACTCATATATCCAGCAAAAAATCTAGCGGAATAGGTTAGAAAAACTGTGCAAGGAGGCAATAAATAACACTCCATAATTTAAGGGTGACAAAAGAAAAGAAAATTCCATAGCTTTTTCAAACAAGGTATACGAAAGTGATGACATAATGATGATAACATAGCATTTATAGCACTAGGGTAGTTGTTACAATTAACCACAAAAAGAAAAAGTAGGTGATGACATAAAATTACCCAAACCTAGAAAACACCTAGAAAGGAAAAATAAATAAAAAATAAAAAAGACTCCTTTTTTCATTTGGATGATGATGGTGTTTTTCCAACTAAGGAAAGTGAGTAAATTCCTATGTAATTTTCCTAAATAGGGTTATTTTTTAGCATGTCATTGGGCAGCAGCAGAAGTAGCAGGATTTGGTTTTGGATTTGGTTGTGGTTTCTTTTCATAGAGGGCCAGTCTATTATCACCCAACCTTGTCTTGTAAGCTGACTTCTTGTATTCACACCATGTGAACTCATTGTACAAACTTTCTTCTCCTTCTTCCATTAAACATGACAAAGGTGCTATCTTTTCACTCAGAGGTGGCCCTCCAAAATAAATCATAGACACCCTGGACTTCATACTATCTGCCAACACTCTGTGCCTTACACTCCTAAACCTTCCATTACTCATCACCTGCAATTCAAAATTAAATCCATAACGCACTTTATTTAGTGATCAGTGAGGATTCATATAGTCGATCGAGACTCGATTAAATAAAAGAAAAAATGTTGTTACCTGTAAGGAGTCATCAACATTGATGAAAAAGGAGTTAGGATCAGGTGGGACAGAGAGCCATGTCCCATCTCTGAGTGAGATTTGGAGGCCACTTGTGTTGTTAGACCTAACAACAGATATTACTTGTGGGTCTGTATGCTCTCCAAAACCAATTAAATTTCTACCACTCAATGTCTGGAGCAACTCTGGAAATGGTGGATAATAATTTAGCCTAAAACATGAGTCACTTTTTTCATCCCTTAACATCTTACTTAGCACATTTTTTGGTTCAATTCTTAATCCTTCTGCTATCTTTTCCAGCACCAAACATGCCAAATTTCTCACTGCACTTACATACTCATTCACCAATGACCTGCATATATAGAAAACGATGGGAAAAAAATAAACTCTTTACTGAACTGTATAAAAAATATTATATAATCAAGTCACGAAAATAAAAAAATGGTTTCTTACATATAAATGGTAAGTGACATTGTTGGAAATTAAATCAGGATTAATTAGCATTTCTAAATTGTCAAGGATTTAATATTTAATAGTTTATTTAATTCATGTTTAGTTGGATTTTGTTTATCGAATTCATATTTTTTTCTTGGTATTGAACAAAAAAGTCTTATATGGAAAGTAGAAAAGAAAAAAATTCTACTTATAAGGAATTAGATACTCTTAAGGTGTGTATGGTATAACGGATAATATTTTCTGTGTAAAATGTATTCCAAGAAAATGTTTTTTTGGGAAAATAAGTAATAATCTTATTCATTTTCAATATACATAAACTTATGAACCAACAACCTTCTAGACACACAAATTTCATGAACTTCTGAAATCACGAACTTTCGAACCCGTAAACTTCCAAACACATAAATCCCCGAACTCATAACTTATAAAATTTTAAACCTTTAAATCGAAAGCCGAAAAACTAAAACTATAAATATATTAAAAAAACTTTTTTAGGGGGATGAAAGCGGAGGGGGAGGGGGTTAGCAGGGTGGGTGATCATGACCGGAAAAAAACTGAAACTTTTAGAAAAAATGGTTTTTTGGAGAAAGGGGGTGAGGTAGGGTGTGGGATGGGTTGGCGAGGATAAAGAATAGGGGGAAGGTTTGAGAATGAGTTTTGAAAAATATTTTTCAAAAAAAACTAACTAAATATGGAAAAATTGGGAAATATTTTTCGAATAGTCTAAAACTTTTTGGAGAAAACCATGATGATTTAACTCTAAAACGGATAATATCACTATCATATTGAGAGTATCTTTGGATTATTTTAGCCAAACATGCTGTAATAAATTAAATTACACAGATGGTATTAAAAATTAATCACATTGCCAACACATAGAATGAAAAAAGATAAAATTAACAAAAATTTTCATGAATATCATGCTTACCAGAAAAGATGAGAATTTCCAGGAATAGCGATGGATTTTTGATAAGTAAGATTAGGGTTAGTAGTGAGTAATAAATATTCAACCCAACCCACATCACCATTTGAGCCAATTCTTTTGTTACCATAGCCAAAAGGATTAGCTGGGCCGGCTTTGTCTTTCTCAACTTGGGACAAGTTAAAGAAGTTGACAGCTTCACTTTCTAATTTGGTCATGGTTTCAACTGGGACACCATGATTCACCACCTTGAAAAATCCCAATTCTTGACAAGCTTTAATTATATGAGTATTGGCTTCAGGATCTAATAAGTCTATCACTGGAATACCAGTGAAAACATCAGCGTTATTGTACTTGCATGTTTTTATGTGAGATAAATTTTCAACAAGTGGCTGAGTTAAAACCACCATAGTTTTATTTGTTGTAGGAATAAAGAGTTCAAAGAGGAATAAGAAGAAGAAGTATTTTTTTAGGTTGGATACATATGTGGAATGGATTTCTGGTTTGGTAGGGGATTGGTGAAGTTTAAATATTGAGAAAGGCTAATGCATGAGAGCAGATGTAAGGAGGCGTTAGAAACTACTATAAATAGAAGCCATCCGGCGTAGAGCCTGTTTGGCCATGCCAGAGAAATTAACTTATTTTGAGATGTATTTTTTTAAATGTTTTAGAACGAGTACATTTTGTATAGTTTATGTTTGACTAATCACTCTAAAAAATATTTTTGAATAATAATTTGTGTTTAGCCAAGTTTCTTAAAAAATATTTTTAAGTATCAAATTACGAATAAGAACATGAATAAATTTACTTAATAATTAATATTATAAGTAAAGTAATACTCTCAAAAATTGGTTATTACGGGTAATAATTAAATCTTTCATTTTAGTTAAGTAAACTATGAAAATAAATTGAAAAGTACTTAATTCTTTAATATAAGTTAAATATATTAAAATTCATTGAACAAATATAAAATATTCACTTGTAAAGTCACAATATATTAGAATGTTATCCGAAAAATAAGAAGAAATAGTTATACATTAATATTCTAAGTAGGTTTAACAATTATTTTGGTATATACTGCATTTTATTAAGTATATTTTGGGTAAGAAGAAAAGTCAAAACTGCTTCTGCTTTTGGGAAGAAGTTACTTTTTCCTACTTCTCAGAAGTTGTTTCTATTTCTTCCCAAAAACACTTTTTTCTCCCAAAAAAACTTGATCAAACACCTCAAGAGTTAGGGGGAAAAAGTGGTTTTGGAAAAGAAAAATAATGGTTTTGACCTCTTGAAAAGCTTGGTCAAACAGGCTATTAGTTATACCGAGGGTGGACCTTATATTTTAATATTTTAGTCTTCTTTTATATTCTTTCTTATTTTATTATACCGTGTCTTAGTTCGTCCAAACACAAAATTAAAAATATAAATTAAGAAAAAAATAAATAGTGTGTTTTAAATAAAAAGTATATGCATTATAACATAATTTGAATTTTGTGATCTTAAATATATATGTTATTTCTATAAAATAGTGACATTAAAAAGTAAAATGAATATATTGAAATTTTAACTTACTAAATATAGAAATAAAACATTGTTTCAATAGCCTAAAAAGGAGAATAAAACATATAAGTTGAAACGGATAAAATAATATACTAAAATTTTATCATAAAATGAAAATTGAATATGGACAAAATTAAAGAAAAGTAAAGGGTTCTTGAATTCTGAAATACGGTTAAAGAGAACTCTACTAATTGAAAATTAAGATTCTTCCTAAATCAGTACTACAAATATACTAAAGCTTGAGGTACTCATGACGAGTCGACGTAGGGCTGGATCCCGCTATTTGGTATCGGGTTCATTTGAATTCATTATTTTCAATTCGGGATATAGTGTAAAAATTTATCAAAATTGTTATAAATGGATATGAACCTTTACCTATAAAAATTATAAAAATTTTACAGATCGAACTCATAAAATATAAATTCTGGATCTGTCACCGACTATCATAATATAAAAAGATGAGCTAGCTCTGCTGGATACTGTTCCCTTATTTATCAGTGTTTCAACGTCAGAAACTTAGAAATAGCACTAAAAAGATTCTATTTGGTAAAGAGTTTCTATGGGTCATGTCAATTTTAAAAAAAACACGGAGTATTTAAAAAGGTCAAAAAAAGAAGGAATAAAAATCATTTATGACCTCAAGTTTCTTTCAAAAATCTGATACTCTTCTCAACTTCTATTATTAACCGTTGGTCAAACCAACGAACTATATACATGGAAAATAGACTTTCTTTTTCTTATTTGAAGCAAGATATTTTGAAAATAGCACAATTTACTTTCGAAAAATTTATTAGTTGCTTGAATTAGCTTGTTCATATTGTTGAGAGATGGTTTTCAAAGGCAAACTTGAAGAGTTACACTTAGTGAGAACAATTTCAAGGAATTTGATTGAAAATTTGAACTAAGTTCAAGGGGATTTAATGTTGCTTCATTTCCTAGAAAGAATATCCAATCAAAATTTCCTTTTTTTTTTTTGTGATTAAACCAAAGGGAAAGAAGTGTTGCATACTCCATCTGGTCTAAAATAAGTGATTTTATGAATGTTTTCGCACAAATTAAGAAATACATCTTTTAGTGTTAATTAGCAATAAAATTAACCATATTAACATTTAATATCTCATATAAACACTCATAAAACATATTCCAACATTATTTACTCCAAGAAAAATATAAAAAAATAAAATTAATTCATTCTTTAAATCTGAAAAAATCACTTATTTTGAACCATAAAAAAAAAACTAAAAAATCGCTTATTTTGAACTAGAGGAAATATCATTAAACAACAATCACTCTCCGCGTTGCTCTTTCTTAACGTTTTAAATTATATGTGAAATGGTTTGATTCCCACTAATGATGCTTTTATGCTCCATATACTATTTTATATATTTCTTCTAGTTCATAATAAGTGTTTAATTTGCTTTTAGCACGTCTATTAAGAATATACTAATTCATATACAATAATATTTAGTATGACTAAATTATCCCTACTTAAACATTTAATGTGAGGAGTAAGAAAACTTTTTAGAGATATGTACATAAGAGTTATTTTATAGAATTTTTTCTTAATTACATAACTGAATACTTTTTTGAACCAAAATAAAAAAATAAATTAAATATTTATTGTGAACTAGAGGGAATATCTCTCTCGCAATATATCATTGTCCTAGAAAATATTGCAGCCTATCTTTCCTAGCACTAGAACAGTGTTTTGGAGAGCGCAAAGCGCAAAAAAGCGACAAGGGCTCGCTTCGCTTCAAAAGCGAAGCGCAAAGCGAAGCGCGCGCTTTTTTAAAGTGAAGCGCAATTCTTAAAAAACATAATGTAAAATTATAAATAATGAAAAACATCAATTTAAATACTTAAAAATAGGTACTAGGTACCACCAAATCATCCACAAACCATAGGACAAGCAAAATCAAAGCTACCAAATTACTAGAAGTCAATCAACATCTTATTCTTCTACTCTTCTTCTCCTTCAAGATTGTCAAAATCTTGAATTCCTCGGTTATCTTCATATTGCTCGTCATCTTCTTCTTCCCCCTCCTCTTCATGATCATTTTCATCTTCATCAATGGATCGAGTTGTAGTAACCACACTTTTTCCCTTCCTAATAGAGCTTGAACTTGGAGTACAACTCCTTAAACTATAAGGATCCTCCCCAACTCCACTAGCAACCGCAACATCACCCCAAGTTAAATCGGGGTCGCCTTCAAATACCTCTTCATCTTCACAATTTTCAGGGACTCCGGTTAGCCACTCATTAGCCTCATCAATATTGTCCAAAATAATTGGATCAATTATATTGAGGTGGTTGTAGCGACGCCTCAATGCTCTATTGTATTTTATAAACACTAGATTATGGAGGCGCTTCAAGGTTAGTCGATTCCTTTTCTTTGTATGAATCTGCAAAAATGATGTGTCAACTAATTAGTAGGAGTTTGGACAATTGAGATATAATTTACTTTATCTCAAAACACGAAATAATTCTTTTTATTTCTCTCACGTGTTCAAAAACACTCCAGTTCCTTTCACATCCGGATGAGCTGCAAGTTAAGCTTAGAACTTTGATGGCGAAAGTCTGTAACTCCGGAGTCTCTGCACCATATGTGTCCCACCATTCAACTATAGAAGTCAAAAAAATATTCAAGAGTTAATAAGTATAAAAAATACATCGAAGTTAGAGTAATAAAATATAGAAACACTTGGTCACCTGGCGACTTCTTCGTTCTTTGTTTAATAGCAAGTCGAAGACCAAAAAGTCCGTCTGCTGCCTTGTAAGTAGAAACCTGATCTACTATCTTCTCTTGCAAGTCTTCATCTGGGTTCAACTTGATAACAACCTGATGGAATCCTGTCCACACTTCTTTAGCCAATGAATTCTTCTCATGCTGCTCATAAAAGAGTGATGGGTTTAGAATAAGTCCAGCCGCATGCAAAGGTCTATGAAGTTGCTCATTCCATCTTGCATCAATGATCTGAAACACCTTTGCATATTTTTGCTCATCCCTGAATGATGCTTGAATAGTCTCTTTGGCCCTATCCATAGCTTCATAGAGGTAGCCCATGGATGGTTTTTGCTCCCCATCCACCAAACGTAGTACTTTAACCAATGGACCACCAATTTTAAGTGCATAAAGGACATTATTCCAAAAAGAAAAAGAAAGAATAATGCGTGCAACTTCTTTCCCCGCACTTTCCTTTGCAAATTTACTCCTGGTCCAAACCTCTGAAGTGACCATCTTTTGCAAATTGTCTTTTTGACAGTGGAGACTACGCAAAGTCAAGAAAGCAGTGGCGAACCTTGTCTTACCCGGTTTCACCAAACTTTTTTGATTGGTGAATTTTCTCATCAAATTCAGTAACAAGGGCTGCTGAGAAATATAAGAATATACCCTAACACCCTGGCTAAAAACTGTAGAGAAGGGTCTTTCCTTAAAAATGTCCCCGAACATCAAGTTGATACAATGAGCCGCACATGGAGTCCAATAGACATGTTTGTACGCTCCTTCAATCATGCCACCCGCTTTCTTATTTTCACTTGCATTATCAGTGACCACTTGAACAATTTTGCTTGCACCAATCTTTTCGATGGTGTTCTGAAATAAGGTGAACATTTTGATGTGGTCGGTGGATGAGTCGCTAGCATCAATGGACTCAAGAAACAAACTTCCCCGAGGAGAATTCACCAAAACATTAATAATCATTTTTCCCGTTCTTGCCGTCCACTTATCCATCATAATGGAGCAGCCATACTTGTTCCACACAACTTTATGCTCCTCAACAATTTTATTTGTCTCCTCCACTTCTTTATTTAGATAAGGACCTCTTATTTCATGGTAAGTTGGACACTTCATTCCAGGTCCGTATTGACCAACGGCCTCAATAAAGTCTCCAAAAGTGTCATAGTTGACACAATTGAAGGGGAGCCCATCATCATAGACCCATCGTGCAAAAGCTCTAACTGCACGCTCCCTCAAAATGTCTCTAGCAACTTGTTGTACATCTTTTCCACCGCCCTTTGCTCCCTGCTTCTTTGAGAAGTAGCAATCAATTGGACCTTTAGTCGATGATCCATGGCTTGACCCATCTCTTCCCCGTTTTGTTGGAAGTGACAATTCTTCAATATTGTCGTCGTCGTCATCATCATCATCATCATCCAGATTGGTTACCATTGGTTGATGAACCATTTGATTTTTTATCTCCTTCTTCTTCTCAACAAAATTCTTTATTTCTTCCCTCACCTCCAGTGGACATTTCGGACAACTTGTCACGTTTCTATCGCCACCAATTAGATGGTATTTAAAGCGATAAATTCCACCCGTTGTAATCTTGTTGCAAAAGATGCATACAACATTTGTATTCTTCTCATTAACTCTCTGGCCATATCGCTAAGCCGGGTCTTTATCTTTCGAACTTTGAGACATTTTAATATCCCTATTAAGATATAAGAGAAAAAATAATCAATAAACTGAAAATACATATAATATATATAAAAAACACATAAACTAAAAATAATACATATATATAATTAATTTTATATGCTGAAATAAAATAATAAATGAAATACATATAGTAATTAAATATATATATGCTGAAAATATAAAATAAATTTATATGTTGAAATAAAATAATAAATGAAATACAATAATTAAATATGTGCTGAAAATATAATATTAAATGAAATACATATAATAATTAAATATATATATGCTGAAAATATAATAATAATAATAATAATACAATAATTAAATATATATATATGCTGAAAATATAATAATAAATTTATATGTTGAAATAAAATAATAAATGAAATACAATAATTATATATATATATATATGCTGAAAATATAATACTTATTAATTTTATAATTTATATGCTGAAATAAAATATTAAATGATGAATTAAGATACAATAATTTATCTTAACAAGGGAGGAATCTTAGCCTAACTTATTGTATTTTAACAAGAGAGAATATTAGCCTAACACTACTACTACAGTCACTACACAAACGATCATCTGGTGTCTACAGAGAGAGAAAGCAGAGAAAGCAGAAGAAAAAAATGAATAAGAAGAAGAAGATCGACTGGGTCTCATCAGAAGAAGAAGAAGATGGAAGAAGAAGAAAACAGAAAGACAGTCAGGAGAAAGCAGAAGAAAAAAATGAATAAGAAGAAGAAGATCGACTGGGTCTCATCAGAAGAAGAAGAAGAAGATGGAAGAAGAAGAAAACAGAAAGACAGTCAGGAGAAAGCAGAGAAAGCAGAAGAAAAAAATGAATAAGAAGAAGAAGATCGACTGGGTCTCATCATTCGTCGACTGAAGAAGAAGATGGAAGAAGAAGAAAACAGAAAAAAACGAGAAGAAAGGAGAAGAAAAAATACCTGGGTTGGTCGTCCACCGAAGAAGAAGATGAAACCCTAATTTTCGGCCAATGAAGAAGAAGAAGAGAGGCTGGTCCAGCTCTGTTTGTGACTAATTTAGGTATTTCTGAGACCAATTCTTTTATTAATCTCAGACCCAAATTTTTTTTTTAAAACAAAAGGCCCAGCAGCGATTTATTTAAGAAAAGCGATCGCTACAGTCGCCTTGTCGCCTCATCGCTTCGTCGATGTTCTCTCTGAAGCGTGCGCTTCTCCTGGTCGAGTCGCCTTACACACAGAAAAGCGACACCTTATCGCGTCGCGTCGCTTCTCGCTTAAAGCGACGAAGCGCGCGCTTTTCTAAACACTGCACTAGAACAATGTGTGAAAACTATTTTGAGTTCTGATTTAACGCAACTGCGTATGCATGTTTAATTGAAAATATTCACGGAAAAAAATACTAATAAATATAATGCATTCATTTGATTTTGTACACAAATAAGCAGGGGCGAATGCATGTTTATCCCAGCAGTGTCATTCAATACGGCTTGATCGAAATTTTTTACATTATACTATATGTAATTAACATAAAACTATTAGAAATACTATAAACTGACTTCCTAGACTGTAATGTGTATTCTGGTGTAGTGGTTAGGCTCTGCATTTTTTTAAGTGATATCATAGGATTGAACCTCAATGATAGAGATAGTTTTGTTTGCAAATTTTTTATTTTGATTCTTTTGAAAAATTAGAGTTTATAGATAGTTGAACCCTCATTTTCATTTTCAAAGATAATCAATTAAACATGAGAGACAAGACACCTTCCACGGTCTATAAGTGTTAAAAAATTATTTTAACGCATAAAGAAAGTTATTTTAGCATGTACGACGGAATTTGAAATCTTAGTTTTAAAATGATTACTCTACATCTACAATTTGCAAATTTTGGATATGCTCAATTGCTGTTGTTAATGTTAGACTTTTCGTCTCTCTCGTTGTTTATTCCGATTTATCTTTAAATTTTGATACCACTTAATAAAATTTTTGCGTACGCCCTGCAAATAAGTATATCATGCCTGTGATAGAATTTAATATTGGGAACGCCATTTCCTCAACAATTCTGAAACCTGAAACAGAGCAATCTGCCAATCTCCTTAAGCGCTGCGTGTGATGTTACAGTCTATAGTGTAGGTGTCCCTCACTTGATGTTGTTCTATCGTGGCTTAAAGGCAATCACACATTCTCCATATACTTGCCTCTAACGACGCACGATCTCTAAGAGGATTTACTTAAAGAGACACCGACATATCCTTCGTTGAATTACAATTGTGAAATGGAAAATGATTCGACTAATTAAACTGGAGAATCTTAGCTAACGTCTGAACATAATTTTAGTTAAACCTGAAAAAAAATTATTTTTGAAGTTGTACTAAAAAATAGTACTATATAAAAGTTACTGTTATATTTGGGCATTCATTTAATTTAAAAAAAAAAATTGAAGTTCTATGTATGAAGAAAACTTCCCTAAATCAATTTTTCTGAACTTGAAAATTTGTTTCAAAATCGGATTATATTCTATGAAGAAATAATGTAATATAATCTACATAACCATTTGGATTCTAATCGAAAGCTACTTACGTAATGGGTCGCTACATGTACAATTTGGTCAATAATTGAATATTACATTATATTTGGTGTGTTATAAAATAAAGATTGTAAAGTCAAGACAAAGTATAGAGAGAGACTGATATATTATTCGAATTCAAACTGACGTGCATAATAAAATGAAAACCTTCCTATTTATAGAAGAAAGGAAGTTGTTGTGTAAGCTGCTACTGCAAGCTGCTGTGTAAGCTATTACAAGCTGCTGTGTAAGCTGCTACTCCAAGCTGTTGTGTAAGCTACTACAAGCTGGTGTGTAAGCTGCTACTATATCCGATATGGATAATCTTCTACCGAGGGTAATGTTTATCCATAACCGGATACTGAAAGGATAAACTTATTATACCCGGTATGGATAATAAACTTATTATACCCGGTATGAATAATCTTCTACTGGGGGTAATGTTTATCCATAACCGGGTACCGAAATGATAAGCTTCTTCAGGAAGCTTATTTCCAATAGAGTACTAAATAGATAAACATATTTACGGCGGAGTCACATACGGATAAGCTTCTTCAGGAAGCTTATTTACAACGGAGTATGAACATCCATAATATAGTATATTTATAACACTCCCCCTTGGATGTTCATTAAAAGATAATGTGCCTCATTAAAACCTTATTAGGAAAAACCACGTGGGAAAAATCCTAGTGAAGAAAAAAGAGTACACATATTTAGTAATACGCATTGCTAGGTGCCTCATTAAAAACCTTATAAGGAAAACCTCATGGGAAAAAACCTTAGTAAGGGAAAAAGAGTGCATCGCATATTTTACTCCCCGTGATGGAACTTGTTTCAAATATTTGAGTCTCCGCCAATCTTGTATACCATCTTCTCAAAAGTTGAAGTTGGCAAAGATTTAGTGAAAAATCTGCTGGATTATCACTTCAACGGATTTGTTGCACATCAATGTCACCATTTTTTTGAAGGTCATGTGTGTAGAACAATTTTGGTTAAATGTGCTTCGTTCTATCTTCTTTTATAAATCCTCCCTTCAATTGGGCTATGCATGCAGCATTGTCTTCATATAAAATTGTGGGTGTTTTTTCACATTCCAAACCACATTTTTCTCGGATAAAATAAATTATTGATCTCAATCATACGCATTCCCTACTTGCTTCATGAATAGCTATTATCTCAGCGTGATTTGAAGAAGTAACAATAATAGATTGCTTTGTGGAGCGCCATGATATGACAGTACCTCCATACGTAAATACATACCCGGTTTGAGATCGAGCTTTATGGGGATCAGATAAATAACCTGCATATGCATAACCAACAAGATCTGCACTATCTTTGTTAGCATAAAACAAACCCATATCAAGAGTTCTCTTTAAATATCACAATATATGCTTAATCCCGTTCCAATGTCTCCGTGTAGGTGAAGAACTATATCTTGCTAGTAAATTAATAGAAAATGCTATGTCAGGTCTTGTAGCATTAGCAAGATACATTAGTGCACCAATTGCACTGAGATACGGTACTTCGGGACCAAGGAGTTCTTCGTTCTCTTCTGGAGGTCGGAACACATCCTTGTTCACTTCAAGTGATCGAACAACCATTGGTTTACTCAATGGGTGTGCTTTTTCCATGTAAAAGCATTTTAAGACCCTTTCAATATAGGCAGATTGATGGATAAAGATCCCTTCTACTAAATGTTCAATTTGCAGACCAAGACAAAGTTTCGTCTTTTCAAGATCTTTCATCTCAAATTCTTTCTTAAAATATTCAATTGCCTTTTGGAGCTCTTCTGGAGTTCCAACAAGATTTATGTCACCAACATAAACAGCAAGTATAACAAATTCTGATGTTATTTTCTTTATAAAAATACATGGACAAACAACATCATTTATGTAACCTTCTTTCAGTAAATATTCACTAAGGCAATTAAATCACTTGTGTCCAGATTGATTTAAACCGTACAAGATCTTTATAATTTGATCGAGTACATTTTCCGAGACTTTGAACTTATATGCGTCAGGCATTTTAAATCCTTCAGGGATCTTTATAGAGATTTAATCAAATGAGACATACAGGCTTTGACTCGCGTTTAAATGGCATGACATCTTCAGGTGTCTGGACTACTGGTCCGATCCTCACAATATTTCACAGTATTGTGCACTATATTATATCAAATATATCATCAACGATCATTTTGTATCGGTTCCTAAGCGACATAACTTGTTGAGATCTCATACTTTCTTTATTTTTAGGTACCTCAACTTCTTCTGGAGTTTCATGAAATGTTATGTCGTGGTCTCTTCTAGAGCTTATTTCCTCCTTATTATGATCATTTTGATCATTAGCTCCTTATCATTTTTTAATGATCGTTACCTTTGGAACCGATTTTTCTACCACGCTTCATGCGTACAGTAAACACTATCCTTCGGGGACTTTAAATTTTAGTAGGAGCATTTGCAGCTGAAATATGATATTTAATTTTGGATCAGCAAATGCTTCTGGCATTTGACTTGAATTATCATCTAAGTGATGATCATGATAATTCCATTCATATAGCATATTTTCAGCTATTTATTCCATTCCCCGGATGTTAGAAAAACTAACATATATCCCCAATCTTCTTTGGGAAACATATCTTTATGCATTGTGATAGAGAAATTAATCATATACCACACATCAAAAGATAGTAAAATATTTGATTTCTTATCCTAAACCAATTATGAGGGCAGGACTTATCATTTGTTGGTCTGATGCATACAAGTGTTGCTATATGCAATCTTAGACCAACACATGAAGCTTTGTTCTCATAAACAATAGTTTAGCCATTAGTAGGAGGTATTCATTGCTAAACTAGCTTATACATAAACCAACATTATCAAGTTGAACTGTCTTGATTTCATAATCTGAAAATTATGCTCTTAAGTGAGAAAAGCATTTTCAAATGCCAAACTGCAGGTTGACAAGAAACATACATGTAACCATATTATATATGCATCTATAAGTGGTTTACATGATAGGTGAATGAGCCCGTATTCACTTTTTATATATTTCAGAATCAGGGGTCTTAGTCCCAACTTTAGCTGGTATAATCAATTTATTATGAGAACAAGCAACACAGGAGAATTCTTGAAGAATCTTCTGGTTCTTCAGTATATGCTTATCTAAATTCTCAAATAGCTCATTTAAAAATGGCAAATGAAAACTTCATGTTTATCATGGCATGTGCTATCTCTTAGTAAACTTCTGGTTTACTATGACATAAACTTTTGCATAAGTAAACTTCTGATTTACTATGGCTACTTTAGTATTAGTAAACTTCTGGTTTATCGTGATACATGATGAAGTACAAATCGAAGAATAAGGCGGGTAACTTCTCATATACATATTATTTTACCCCTTATGATTGTGAAAAAATGAAGATTTTCAATCTTTCAATCATTTATAATCTCAATATGATAGCCATTTATTTTAGTAAACTTCGGGTTTACTACAACCTATGTTTTGACCACAATCATATAATATGAATGACATATTTGTAAATAATCTCTTCGAGAGCCTTCATTTATTATCCACAATCTAATATTTATCGGACACTACGGGTGTCACGTGTCTTCTAGGCAAACAATTAGCTCTTCAGGAGTTGTTGATACATTTTGTACTATCAAATATTGTTCAGATACTTCTAGTATCATAAGAGAAAATTACAATTAAATAAACAATTGTTTAAGCACAAGAAAACTCCTCTTCATAATATTTTCCTACTTCAGGAGGCAATTCCAATTGTATTACTTCTTCATGTGCAAATTTAAAATACGAAATATTGAGTATATATTCTCTCAATTATATTACCTCTTCTGGAGGTAAATATATTTACATCAAAAGCGCATTCATATTTACCAGATTTATTAATATTGCCACATTCACTTCAGGGAATGGATTATTATTATTAGCAAAAGTTCTCACCCTTCAAGAAAATCGAACATGATTATTTGAATGCGCATTAATCACAACAAATTGTGATGCCACAACCTCTTTTAAAATATTTACTACTTTAGGAGCAAATCGAAGCGTGCATTTAATATAGAGAATATTTATGTATCTTATCTTCAATTGTAACCATAGAAAGTCTAAATTATCACTTCTGGTGATCATAGGCATATACCACTTCTGGTGGTTAACAAAATATAATTACAATGAGATATTCGAAAATAACCACTTCTTGTAGTTGTATATTTCTTGCAAACTCTGCTAGAGTTTAAGTTGATCTAATAATAATATCCATATTCTTCAAAAATAAATAAGATATATTATAGTTAACATCATTATCAAATCATAACTTTTATTTATGTATAATTATATAATCATACTACTTATAAATTAAAATATTTATATTTCTACAGATTCACTACCGATTACATGACTTGTTTCTCCTTCTGGGAATGCAAAGTAATCAGCTACATCTAAATGCATGAAGTCAAAATTATCTTCAGAGATAAAATTTGCTTCAGCATTTTTCTCTGTCTTTTTCAAGAAGGCTTGATAGAGCTCAACCAGGTGTTTTGGCGTGCGACAGGTACGTGACCAGTGCCCTTTTCCTCCACATCGACAACATGCACTTTCTGCATTTGGTGCTTGCACCGCTTCATGCTTTTGTTCCTTCCTTTTCCACTGCTGGTGGCGAGGAGAGTTATTTGGTGCATTATTATTACCATGATTGGGATTTCTTCCCCGACCACGGCCATGACCACGACTAGGGCCACGACCTCTTCCACGTTTGGCTTGGTGGAAGTTCGTCTCATTCACTTCAGGGAATGGACAAGAACCTGCAGGTCGACTTTCATGGTTTTTCATTAATAGTCCATTATGTTGTTTGGCTATAAGAAGATGTAAGATAAGTTCAGAATACCTTTTAAATCCCATCTCTCGATATTGCTGTTGCAGGAGCATATTCGAGGCATGAAAAATAGTAAAAGTTTTCTCCAACATATCATAATCAGTAATATTATCACCACATAATTTTAATAGGGAAATAATTCTGAACATAGCAGAATTATACTCACTGATAGATTTAAAATCTTGTAGCCTTAGATGAGTCCAATCATATCGTGCCTGTGGAAGAACGACCATCTTCAGGTGGTCATATCTATCTTTCAAATTATTCCACAGTATGACTGGATCTTTAACAGTAAGATATTCCATTTTCAGGCCTTCATCAAGGTGATGGCGTAGGAATATCATTGCTTTGGCACGGTCTTGGTTTGATGCCTATTTTTTATCACTGATGGTGTCTGCCACACCCATCGCATCAAGATGAATTTCATTATCAAGCACCCAAGACATATAGCTTTTGCCCGATATATCGAGGGCTACAAATTCAAGTTTAGAAAGATTTGACATTATTTAATGAAAGAAAGTTCTTACCTCAGATACTTTCAAAATATTTGCTCGAGATGGCAGAGTCTTGTGCTGATAACGTGTTATAAAATAAAGATTGTAAAGTAAAGACAAGTATAGAGAGAGGCTGATATATTATTCGAATTCAAACTAATGTGCATAATGAAATGAAAACCTTTCTATTTATAGAAGAAAGGAAGCTGATGTGTAAGCTGTTACTGCAAGCTGCTGTGTAAGCTACTACAAGCTGCTGTGTAATTTACTATAAGCTGTTGTGTAAGCTGCTACTGCAAGCTGCTGTGTAAGCTACTACAAGCTGCTGTGTAAGCTGCTACTCCAAGTTGTTGTGTAAGCTACTACAAGCTGCTGTGTAAGCTGTTACTATATCCGATATGAATAATCTCTTATTGAGGGTAATGTTTATCCATAACCGGATACTGAAAGGATAAATTTATTATACCCGGTATGGATGATCTTCTACCGGGGGTAATGTTTATCCATAACCGGGTGCCGAAATGATAAGCTACTTCAGCAAGCTTATTTTCAATAGAGTACTAAATAGATAAACATATTTATGGCGGAGTCACGTACGCATAAGCTTCTTCGGGAAGCTTATTTACAATGGAGTATGAACATCCATAATATAATATATTTATAACATGGTGGCTATACTTGTAATATGTAGCTCTTTAGTATAAATAGTCCTTAAAACTCTTACATTTAGACTTAGCTTATTTTGATATTGAGAATATGAACTCCTTGAGTGAGTGTTACAGATGCATTCCATTGTTATTTGTTAATCGAAAACCTTTAAGGTGGCTATTATGAGGATTCTTTCCCTTGAGAATTATCCTATAGTTCAGGGTTAATTAAGATTTACATTGAAGGATATTTGTGTTTGATTCCAAGCGTTCTTCAATTTTCCTAATTAGTTCTTTGCTAAATCCTATCTTTTTCACTTTTTATTTGTGTTCTTGTTATCTTTGCTTCCATATTCGCATCATAATATTTTGAAAAAAAAAAGAAGGAAAAATGTTGCCTAATTTTATGGCTAAAGGGGAACCTAATATCTGAGTTAGTTAACTGAGATTTTTACTTTGTTGTGAGAATTCGATTCTCCACGTTGTGATTGTTATAAAATAATGATCGTAAAGTAAATAAATTAAATATAAGTATAGAGAGATATTGATATATTATTTAACTTTAAATTTATGTATATAATAAATTGAAATTTTCTCTATTTGTAAAAAAAATAAGTTGCCATGTAAGCTGCTACTGCAAGCTGTTGTGTAAGCTGCTACTGTACCAGATATAAATAATCTTCAACTCGGGGTAATGTTTATCCATAACGGAGTACGAAGGAATAAGCTTATTGTAGCATGTATGGATAATCTTTTACCGGGGTAATGTTTATCTATAACGGAGTATTAAAATGATAAGTTTATTATATTATACCCGGTATGGATAATCTTCTACCGAGGATAATATTTATCCATAATGGAGTATCGAAAGGATAAGCTTATTGTATCCAGTATGGATAATCTTCTAACGTAGGTAATATTTATCCATAACCGAGCACCAAAGTGATAAGTTTCTTCAGGAGACTTATTTCCAATAGAATTAAATAAATAAATATATTTACGGCGAAATCTCATATGAATAATTGTGTTGAGGAAGCTTATTTACAACTGAGTACTAAATGAACGTGCATAATATAATATATTTATAACAATGATCTCATTGTTCATTTTTCTTTCCTTTATTCCCATGTATATTTAAAAAAAGTTAAAAAGTCAACTAAGTGATCATACCTAATACTAGTACTAATTAGAGGTAGCAAAATGATTAAAAGAAAATAGTTAACCACCCATATTATTCACTAAAAAATGGGTTAGATAATAAACTTTTCATAAACGGCTCAATATGTATAAGAATCATAGTATCCATTTAGAAAATGGATAACTAATGGATCTAACTTTTACATTTGTAAAGCCTCAAATTAAGGGTTCATCAAATTAGGGAGACTAAGAATTCTCCAAAAACTGATCATATGCAAGAAGTTATGGATTATATGGTTAACCATATTATCCGCCAGCCAGTTAACACATTTCTTATCTGTATTAAATATGAGTCGGGTCAGATAACTTTTTTATTTTTTTATTATCATTTTCGATCTGAACCATATCTGATCTGACCCGCCTGTTTGCCACTCCTAGTACTAATATATTGACCATAACCCATAGAACCCTTAAACCATGTTTTAATACTAAATTTGTCATGATAAAAAATGAGAATTTTTCATAAAGCACCATATTTTGGTCTAATTAGCCATTTATAGATACCATTTGCTATATTACGTGTTATAGTTATCTTTTGTGTTTTTATAAAATATATTTTATGTATTTAAGTTGTTGTATTCATTAATACAACAAAAAAAAAATAGGCGTAAAATTTGGAATTCCAACTAAGTTTGACAAGTATTTAGTTGTATTCAAACGATATTAATATTAAATACAGCCAAAAATATATGCGTAAAATATGGAATTCCAGCTAAATTGGACATGTATTTAGCTGTATTCAAGCGACATTAACATTAAATGCAGTAACGTATCTGCGCTAAAAACGGAAGGAACTAAAATCACGTGATATTCTCCTAATTTAACCCAACAAACTAAAATAATTCCTCATTAATCTGTATTTGAAAGATACATAATAAAGATTACAGCTGAATATAGAGAAATACATATGAATAATACAGTTAAATACAATAAAATACACCTTAATTCATCCGAATAAAACACTTGAATACAACAAAAATACAACTGAATAAACTCTTAAATGCAACAAAATACAACTAACTTCTGCTGAATAAAATGGTTAAATACAACTGAATACAGTTGTATAAAACACTTGAATACAACTAACTACTGCTGAATAAAATAGTTAAATACAACTGATTAAACCTGAATACAAGTGAATACAGCTGAAGAATACATTCGAATACATTTCTAGCTGGGGTTTCTCTCTTTGCTTCTTCTTCATCTTCTCTCTTCCCCACTTCTGGCTTTTCTGGATCTTGTAACCCACATGCCAATCTCTCTAAAACTCATAAAAATTTTCATATAATCTTTAATCCTTAGTGTTTCATCACCATATTTCATCCAAATTTACTCTTTTATACCTGTTTTGTTCCATTAATACATGAACACTCCTCCAATTGGGCGGTCGGACCTCCTAATTGCCTCCGATAGCCTAGGAGATTTCTCCACCATGGATGCAATCTGTGAAGTACGCTAGTGTGGTTGCTCACATTCCGGCTCAGATAATGGCTGATGATAACATCGGTGACGCGGAGCAGAAAAGTGAGAATTTGGGTGGGAGAAGAGTTAAGAAACTACGGTTTGTGGGAGAAGAGAGTCTGGTTGTATGAAAACAGAGAGAGATTGTATTGGAGTTTGCATATACGCGGTAATTATGTGAGAAAAAATACAAAAAGGGAGAGAGAAAAATAATATTTAGCATATATGATGTCTTAATTGTAGGATGTAACTATATTTAAATTTTTTGCTATAAAGGATAAATATATATTTATAGGGTGTAATATTTTAAAATGGTATTTATTATTGATAAATAGGTACTAAGGTTTTCTATAGGGTGTAAAAATTTCAAAAAAAAAAATTATAGTTAAAATAGCACGGGCTAGCCAGTTTTTGGACTGGTCACTCAAAACTATCTAGCGTTTGTAAAGTCATTGAAAAATAGCTACTATTTTGATACAACAAGGACTGTTCCAACATAATATATTGGAGATCAGTGCATCTGCGTATGAACTTCCAGGATATTATGCTGAAACTCCAACACGCTGAAAGTTCCAACATAATATACTGGAAATTGGAGCATTATGTATGAACTTCCAGCATATTTACTGGATCAGTATATTATGCTTGAGTTCGAGTATACTTATGCCATATCTCCATTATAATATGCTGGAGTTCCAGTATACTTGTGCTGGAACTCTATTATAATATACTAGAGTTCCAATATATTTATGTTGGAACTCTAGTATATTATGTAGGAGTATTTTCCGGATTTTGAAAAGTATTTTTGTTCAAATTTAACTTTACATAAAAAATGGCTAAATTTTAATTACTTTTGAAACTGTAACTATTTTTGAATTACCACTTTGTAAATCTGGCTAGTTTTAAATTTCTCCCAAATACCGTGGGCTGAACTAGTAGACTCACTCCCAACAACGGAATTTCCAACTCATCTACTGCAATGTTATTGTCACGATCCAAATCCCGGTCATGATGGCGCCCAATACACTGCTAGGCAAGCCCGACCATATTTTCCATATTACCAGCCAATTATTAATTAATACTGATCAATTAAAATTAATAGCTTATTTTCATAACAGAAATAACAAGTGCGGAAACAAAATACATGAAACACAGCCCAACAAATCCCGGTATCACAAGTCTGAGCCTTTAATAGATGGAAAATATCCTATACAATCCAAGTCTAGGCAGAATAGTAAAAGAAATAAATGATAGGAAGGAGAGAGATCGGGTCCTGCGGACGCCGGTAGCTACCTCGATGTTTCCTCGGAATAACAAAAAAGTAGTAGCTGCGGATAGCTCAACTGCCCTCCTGAACACCTGTATTTGCACATAAAGTGCAGGGAGTGGGGTGAGTATCTTTCAACTCAGTGAGTAACAATAATAAGTAATAACTGAAAGTAAGAACACATGCATTATCACTAAACAGTTCTAAGAATAACCGTACGGGTAAGTCATCTCTACAATGAAAGTGCAATTCCAGTCCACTACTCTCTCACACTGATCCAACACTGATCTAGTCCTGCTGCGGCGTGCAGCCCGATCCTCACTCATACTGCTGCGGCGTATATATATATATATATATATATATATATATATATATATATATATATATATATATATATATATATATATATATATATATATATATATAATATTGCGGCGTACAGCCCGATCCAATATATATAGCGATGCGGCGTGCAACCCGATCCAATATATAGATATACTGCTACGGCGCGCAGCCCGATCCAATATATATAGTGCGCTCACTGGGGTGTGTGCAGACTCCGGAGGGGCTCCTTTAGCCCAAGCGCTATGATACTGCGGCGTTGAGTCCGATCCATATATATATTTATATATATTACTGCGGCGTGCAGTCCGATCCATATATATATTTATATATATTATTGCGGTGTGCAGTCCGATCCAATATATTCATATGTATATACTGCTGCGGCGTGCAGCCCGATCCGGTATATATATCAATACCTCACAATGGGTCCTCGTCCCCATCTCAGTCAATATAGACTTAGCCTCTCGGGTCCACTCAGCTTGAACAGGGTTTTCAACCCCAGGTAGTCTCACTCAGAGTACACATCTAGTACTGTTCATGACATGCTATATAGCTATGAATACGGCTGAGTGTATGTGTTCAATATGATATAGGGGTCACTTAGCTCTACAGGCTTCCCTAATATTCTACAGATCGGCACAAGGCCCCAAACACGGCTACTAGCCCAAAAACATAGATATAAGCCCAATCTCAATCATTATACACAGTAAACTATCAATCGAGAATGATTAAGTCCAAATCCTCAATCACAATACCACCACGCTCGTCACATGACGCGTGTTCCATCTCAGCATAGTAATGTATAGTGCAAATACGGGGTTTCAAACCCTCAGTACATTATTTATTACCACCACTCACCTCGAATCGGCAAATGTCCTAGCTCGCCTTGCGCTTGCCTCGCAAATCAACTTCCTCGGATGCCAAATCTGATCAAAATCAATAAGAATACATCAAAATAGTCTAAATGAACATAACCCAATCGAAATAACTCAAATTACACCAAAACCCACGAAGTTGCCAAAATTCGACCCTCGGGCCTGTTTCTCAAAAAAATACAAAAGTCACATTTTCAGATTTCTTATCTCGCCACGAGTCCATACATATAAAGTTTATCAAAATTGGACTCTGTTTGCCCATTCAAATCGAAGATTTTCAATAACCCAGGCTTAGAGCAAAAACCTCCATTAATACACCTCCAATCCCCCATTTTCAGGTGTTATTTCCATAATTTAACAATGTAAAATCATAAATTGAGTCCATAGTTGTTTACCTGAAGAATCCTCTCGATTTTCTCCTTAAAATTGCCTAAATCGCCTCTTAGAATAAAGCCCCAAATGAGTTATAACCTCTGAAATTCGACCCTTCTATTTCTTTAACAGTGACTCAAATTTCGCTTATGTGATAAATGACTCGCTTAAGCGAGACCGCTCCTGCGGTTAACGGGTCGCTTTTGCGACCTTCACCAAGACCCCTCACCGCTTCTGCGGTCAAGGCCTCGCGCCTGCCACACCGTTTATGCGAAATTTTCTCCGCTTCTGCAAGATTCTCAAATCCAACCCTTTCCGCTTCTGTGGACTATGTTCTGCACCCGCGAGCCCGCCCCTGCGACTGTTTCTCCCGCTTCTGCGGAAATCTCAATTGGTCAGCCCTAAGCTCGCACTTGTGATCTCTAATCCGCTTCTGCGGAGCCGCTTCTGCGGTCCTTCTTCTGCAGAAGCGGAAATCATTGCTGCATTCATACCAGCAATTACCAACTTCAAAAAGTACTCCGTTGCACCCTCCGAAAACATTCCGAGGCCCCCCGGGACTTCAACAAACAATACGAATCCACTCTAAATCATCACACAAACTTGTTCCAATCATAAAATCACGCCTTCAAGCACATGAACCATCAAATTAAGGTCGGTTCAAGCCTAAGATTCAACCAAAATTTCCGAGACCTACATTCTATCAAAAACCCGACCAAACGATGTCCGAATGACCTGAAAATTTGCAGACATATCCAAAATCACCTAACGAAGCTATTGCAACTGTCGGAATTCCATTCCGACTCCCGGATCAAAATCTCACCTATCGATCGGATTCCGCCAAAATTCCAACTTAGCCATCTCAAGTCTATTTCTACACCGGATCTCCAAATTCAATTCCGATCACTCTCCTACGCCACAAATGACCTCCCGAAGCTAGTCAAATCATGAAAATTCGATTCCGAGCGCTCTAACTCACAAGTCAACATCCGGTTGACTTTCCCAACTATTTCTTCTTCTAAGAGACTATTTGTCTCATTTCCATCCAAACTCGATCCGAATTGACTCAAACTGATCAAACATATATATTGAAACATGAACATGCATATAACAGAAAAACATGAACAAGCATATAACAGTGAGTTGCTTACAAGAAAAAACTCATTAATTGTAAAATTTTATTTACTCTGCCCAACAACATTTCAAGGGTACGTTCTTCTGCAATGGCATGAGTACTAATTATTATGACTTGTAAATCCTAGTCTAGAACGCACATATGAATCACAAACCTTAAGTAATATCTTTTAAGTATAGTCACTGCATCTTGGATTACTAAACTTGAATCTTTGTGAATATTAGCTAATCTATCTTGAATCACCTTTGCAAAACTCGAGGTTTTCTCGAGATCGATCATTGATCCATCTGAGTTTAACTTTGCAAAAGTGGAGGTGGCACCAATGGTTTCGCCTATGAGCGCCATTATTGGCACATGAGCAGGCTGAAACATATCTAATACGTGTCTCAAGCCAACTGCTTCCTTATACATGTCACTGACAAAGCATTCATGTGATAGACAAGCGCGGATTCATGATATTAAGTTTAATTGGTCTGATTTCTAGGATAAGACAACGACTGAGTTCGGGATAAATTATTTATGTATATTAAGTATTGAATTTTGCAACATAAATATGAAATTTGGGCCGAAGCTATTGATTTTATCTTTAAAAAATTCCTGTATATGAAGTTTATCGGAAAATCTTCGTGAGACCTTGTAGACAACTACAAGGTTATGTAAAAATACATAATATAACTGCCATTTATTTGATCAAAAGTATTAAGCTTTTTGTTTAACTAATTAATAAAAAAATAGAGAATAAATTCTATCCTAGAATAATTAAATTCTAGATCAAAGAACATTGAATAAGAGAACAAGATATAGTCAAGCTCATGAACTTTTAAGATTTATAAAAGATATCGAACATAAATGATATGCATTTTGACGTACTCTTCTGTAATATAAGAATAAATAAGGAAAAGAAGAAATGCCATTAACAGCTGCGGGATCTATCATTATTGATTCAAGAAAGATGATTACAAGGATTTATTGCCAAGATTTGAACCATCTCTTTGTTTTTCTCCCGAAGCCTTCTCTGGTTCTTCTGCCTCTTTCTCCTGAATGAGAGGCCCCCTTCATGTTCTCTTCCCCTATATATATATATATATATATATATATATATATATATATATATATATATATATATATATATATATATAATATTCTCTTTTGTCCAACGGTTCTTAGCCAGAATACTTTAATCTGTTGATTGTACGTCGGGTTGTTCCCTTTAAGTGTCACGACTTATGCTTCGTCGTACAAGCTTTCTGGTAGTTTGATCCCGGCAGTGCCTGAGATACTTGTCGTTATGATGTATTAGGAATACGATCATGGCTCAATCGGCCCCTCATCGTTCCTTTTAGCGCTGATCCACGTGTGGTCAGATTTTGACCCATATAGTTAGTTTCTCTAACTATTGAGGTTGCCTCTTGGCGAGCTTAATATGCGGACTCTGTTGGTTTGAGGAGAGAAGTCTAGACGCTTTATGTGAGAGATGAGCACCTCGTGGCGAGGTATCAATGTGACGTTTTAAGAGTTGTGTCGCACCATCACGCCAGTTTAAAATATCATTAATATTCCTCATGCGTCATTATGGCGCATGTTTTCTATGTATTGCATAGTTTCTCGTGCCCTTTCTATTTCTAATTAGTGGCTCTTGGTTTTGCCACCCAGTCATTTATATTCCTATAAATATGGTATAATATCTCATTTGAATGTTACACTTCTTAATCGCTCAAGAGAGAACTTTGCAACTCTTCGTCTTCTCCTTCAGTTTCTCATATTTCTATTTCTGTTAGGATTCGCTGTGACCTCTACCTTTTTCCCTTATCATTCTCATTTCCTTTGATTAAAAAAATGGCTAGTGCTTCTTCCCACTCTGATAGAGTTATTGGTGCTCCAGTTCCAGATGATGACGTACCCCTACTCGAGGAGAAGTGGAAATGGCGGAAGATGAGGCTTTTCTGGCGGTGGATGAGTTGGTTCCCCGCCCAGGATGGCGAGGACTGATTTTTATAGCCCTGCCGGAGATGAGCTGGAACCCATTTTTTGTATGATTGGTTTTGTGGTTCTCATGGCATTCAAAGCCAAATAGGGGATCCTTGATCACATAGAACTGGTTCTGGCGGATCAGGACATAGTGCATATACACCATCCGGGCTACTGCACGTTTTATGCGCATCCCCTTTTCATCGGTACACGCTTCCCCTGCCCTCCTTGGTGGTGGATCTTTGTCGCTTCTATAAGGTGTGACTGGCACAGCTCTCTTTGTATGCGTACAAGCTCTTCCTCATGCTCATCAAGTACGCGAAGTTAGCCGACCAAGGGATTTCTTTATGAAACATGCTTCACCTCTTCGCCCCCCATGTTTTAGGGGTACGATGATCCACATGTGCCACCAATGAGCCAAGAGTCTGGTGGTGAAGATGGATGACAATCTAAATTGCCGCATTTGGGACATTTTTTCTACGTCTGAACATAGCACGTCGTGTCAAACCCAGTTGGGTTTCCTAAGACGTGGAATTTTTCCCATAGGTATTCCTTTCTTTTTACTTTATGAATTTTTTCTTAAGATGGTCATCAGTCGTCTCCCTTTAATGAACTCATTGAGGGTTTGTTTTTGTAACTGAAAGAGTACTTCCTCCGCTAGTTGCTGATATTCGTGAGTGGATGAGCGTGATTCTACCCCATATGATGGGGATTCAGAAGTGGGCACATTTCCTTGAAACGTTTGGGTGCAAGCCCCTTGTCGGTGAGTTGGTGAGTCGTGGTCTTGCTTTGTTCTTTGCTCTGTAATTTCTTTGTTTGATCGAATTTCTCGTCATTGGCAGGTCGTATATGAGGGAAAAGGGCGAGGGCTCCTGCGATTACTTTTCGCCAGTATTCTCCCTCAACCCAGCCTGTTCCAAGTGCAACTGCAGGTGAGGGTGCCCAAAGTTTGGTTGTTCGGCAGGTTGTGTCCGCAACTAGACTTATTCATTTTAAGGTTGCTCCACAATTGGACACTTCTATTTCCATGGGCCATTTAATGGATAGACCTTCTCGAAATATCAGCGAGGAAACCCCATCAAAGAGGCGGAGGTTTCAGAGGTGGTGCTCTTGGTTGAGAAGACCTCAAGGGACGACCCTACTTTGGCGATATCTGAAGCCGGTGGTGATACCAGCCTTGGTGCGGAGACAATGCCTATTTCGGTCATATGAGAAACTCTTGTAGCAGGGGGACAGAACTTCGGGGATACCACTACTATTTTGAGCAGCCCATCAACGTCTCAACTAGCCCATATACCATCTTCAGGTTATGAGCGATTGAAGGGTGTGGTGGTGGAGGATTATGAATCCAACTCTAACATTGACCCTGAAGATATGAGGATGTTCGAGGAGGGCTTTACCAGGATTGATGTAATAGTGGAAGGACATTCCCGCATAATCGAAATCCAATCAAATTTTAACCTGTTGGAGGACATGGTAGGTTTTGTGCCTCGGTTCGACCTTCTGTGCTCTGTCTCTGAAAGAAAATCTCTTCGAGAGATCAATGATTCTGGTTTGTCACGGGGTGTGGCCGCGGTGGCCCTAAGGGTGAGTTCCATTTTGTTGTTTTCTTTGTTTTGTGCCCTTTGCCTTTACTGACTCTTTCTCTCTTTTTTAGACTTAAATGCTAGAGATCGAGAGTGCTCGTAGGGCTAAGACGCGGGCCAAAATTTTCTAAAAATAGCCGAGAAGTATCTGCGGATCGCAACATGTGTCGTGAGATGCACGAGCAACTCAGGGTGGGCATTAGAACCCAATCTGTCAGGGAGGAGTTCGAGAAAAGAGACGAGGAACTGATGCGGTCTATCTGCATATGTAGCTAGCTCGAGGAGCTACTTAACACCAAAAACTAGGAGCTCAAGTTTGGCAAAGAGTTATAGCGGAGTGCGAGGACCTTCAGGCGAAAGTTTTGTTTTTACGATTTAGCTTGAGCAAATTGATACTAGAAACACTGATCTAAGTGCAGAATGGACGGAGAAGGTTTTCAAACTAGAAAAGAAGATGACCGAGTTGGGGAGAGCCGAGGGGGATCGAGTGTTGGCTTTGGCGAGGGCGGCATCGCTAGAAGACACTATCCACATTCTTAGGTCTGAGCATGAATCTGAGAGGGTGACGGCTACACTAAGGGAGGTGCGGCTCGAGGAGAGGATTGGTGAACTTGATCTGGATGTTTCGAGCTTGGGAGATCGAGTTGTGACTCTTGAGGCCAAGAAGGCGCAACTGTTATCTCCGGCTCCCCCTAAACAATCAGCCTCTGCTACTGTTCTCCATCATATTATTTAGTTGTGGGCCCATGTTGAGGCCCAACGAGATATATACAAGCATTTGTGAGAGGTGGGGAACGTTCCAGATATCACTTTCGAAGATACTCAGGTGAAGGCACGCGAGGCTCTACTTGTCTACGGTTACGACCCTGCGACACCAGAGGCCTGTAAAGGTGCTGAGATTAAAGGTTAGCTTCCTTCTGATGGTGACAATACTGGGAGAACGGCGGTGGAGACGTTGCCGAGTTATTTTTTTTAGAGCTCTAGTATTTAGTTTTTTGGTTCTTTCATTTTTTGTTGTCATCTTTTCTTGGGGACCGTTTTCGGCCTTTTGTAAGGCGCAACTATTGAGCAGGTACATCTTCTGAATATAATTGTTGTATTGTCTTTGGTTACATATCTTTTGACTTTATCTCTCCCTTTTTTTTGAAAAATATCTTCGGATTTCACCGAGATGAGTCCCTTATTTTTAATTACGAATTTGAATGAGGTTTTATTTTGCATGATTCGAGCGAGATCGAAGCTAGACTTGCCAAATTGGGCGAAGTCAGTTTTGACTTGTAAATTTGAGCAAGGTCGAAGTCTGACTTGCCAACTTGGGCGAAGTTAGTTTTGACTTGTAAACTCGTATAGTACTTCTGCTTGGTGATGGCCAAGGGCCATAGGGGCATTAATTTGAGCGAAGTCAAATTATGATTCGTTATGAGTTCGAGCAGAGTCGAATTGTGACCAGTTATGAATTCGAACAATGTCGAATTTCACTTTCACTTGGCGACAGACGAGGGTCGTAAGGGCGTAAATTCGAGCAAAGTCGAATTGTGACCCGTTATGAATTTGGCGAGATCGAATTTCACTTTTATTTGGCGAGGTCGGGGGTCGTAAAGGTATAAATTCGAACGAGGTTGAATTGTGACCCGTTATGAATTTGAATGAAGTCTAATTTTCCTCACTTGGTGATGTCTGGGGGCTAAGAATGTAAATTCGAGCAAGGTCAAATTTTGACCCGTTATGATTTTGAACGAAGTCAAATTTTCATCACTTGACAATGGTTGAGGAATATTAGAGTGTAAAATCGAGTGAGATCAAAATTGTAACTCGTTGAGAGTTCGGGAGAAGTCGAACTTTCTTTTTGCTTGGTGATGTGCGAGATTGGAGGATGGTGAGATATCTGTTGCATTACTTTTATTGGAGAACATTACTCATCGTCGCATTGTTTATGCATGCATTGGGATGAGTCCCAATTTATTTAAGTTTTCTTTCATTAGAGAGTACTCTACGTCGGGGTGAGTTCCGATTTGTTTAATTTTTATTTCATCGGAGAATATTGTGCGTCTTTGTATATTTAGTATACATCGATGGAGTCCTAATTTATCTGGTCCTTCATTGCTCGGCCCGGAGAGGCCGTTGACAGGACATTCGAGGAACTTATTGCTCGGGATACTTGGCACCCTGGAACTTTATCAATTCAAATGACGTTCGGACGTGATTCATATATTTAGTTCGGCTGAATTGGCGTAGGATTGTCATGGCGAGCATACATGTGACTTTTCAAGTTCATGTTCTACCTGTGTTGGAAAGACTATGCAATCCATGGGCTTACTGCTTAGTCCCAGGTTATGGAGATTGTTTCTTAATAATGTCGGCATGTTCTAAGCCGTTTCTATTATTTGCAGTATGGTTTGGCACGTAGGGTTTTGCTTGGTGTGTTCGGTGGCATCTGTTCCTTGTTCGCGCACCTGTGAGAATGCTCATGTTCCTATCCGAATCCAAAAAAGATAAAGTGACAAGTTAAACCCAAACAAAATTGCCTGTTACCCTGACCTGGTAAGTCGGCGAGGGGAGAAGGGCGTTGTAGGGCGACTCATTTCATCCCGTACTCGAATTGCGGTTCCAGATTTGGTAGCCTCATGTTTAGCTTCACCGTTAGTTGTGTCTAGGAGTCTTATGGCTGAACGCTTGCCTGTTGGGATCTCGACCTCGAATCTCGGTCTGATCCTGTCCTATGAGCACAAATAATAAGGGAAACATTTTACTCTATTAATAAATTACACTATGCATACGGGTAAAAAAATAAGGAAGGATAAGTCGATTATTTCAACGAATCATATAGTAGGCTATCATCCCTTGCTAAGAGGTGGAAGTATAGATCAACATATAACGTTAATATGGTGAACATGATTGCAGACGTGCTAAATGCATAGTGACCGTCCCACTTTGATTACTCATGCGTTGCCAAACCCATCGCTACGGGCAAGGCGTGGGGTTTTGGATAGATATCATACATAATTTAAATTTTATGTAGAGATCTGTCCTTGATTGGTTTGGTTATTTCAAAAGCTTTCCTACAACTTTCCCAGGTTGGTATTTATATTGAGAGGGTAAGGCTACGACAACCAGGAAATGAAATACTGGATGGCTATAGATCTAGAGGGAACTAAGATTTTGGCTAGAAAATTCCCACAGACTGCGCCAAATTATTTGACCAAAAAGTATTAAGATTTTTGTTAAACTGACTAATAAAAAATAGAGAATAAATCCTAGCCAAGGATAATTAAATTCTAGATCAAAGCACATTGAGTAAGAGAACAAGAAATAATCAAGCTCATGAACTTTTAAGATTTATAAAAGCTACATATAGTTGTATAGTTATACAGTTGTGCACCTTGTAGGCGTGGAGTTAAGAGTAGTACCAACTAGAGGCAAGGATCTGGTCAGCAGAGTCCTATTATGTAAAGTTCAATTTTCTGAAAAACGAAATGGAAGTTTATATGGATAAAAACGATTTATAAAAGATATCTAACATAAATGATATAATTACATTCTTGACGTGCTCTTCCGTAATGGTAGAATAAAAAAGGAAAAGAAGGAATGCCATTAACTGCTACGGGATCTATCTTTATTGATTCAAGAAAGATGATTACAACTATTTGCACCAAGATCTAAACCTTCTCTTTGTTTTCACCCGAAGCGTTCTCGGGTTCTTCTGCCTCTATCTCCTGAAAGAGAGAGGCCCCCTTTCTGTTCTTATGTATATATATATATATATATATATATATATATATATATATATATATATATATATATATATATATATATATATATATATATATATATATATATATATATATATATATATATATAGTATTCCCTGTTATCCAATGGTTCTTATTTGGAATACCTTAATCTATTGATTGTACGTTGTGTCATTCCCTCTAAGTATCACGACATATGCTTCACCGTACAAGCTTTCTGATAGTTCAATTGTATTAGGAAAATAAATATTACATGTGAAATTAATTATATGGCTGACATGGCAAGACATGTAGATTATTAGAAAAGACACAACTGGAGGAAATTAATTAAAGGGATACGTGTCTTAACAAGTACACGCAAGACGTCTAAAAGACAAGGAGAAACGTTCGCCCGAGTCTCTTCATAAGTTGAAGAGATATCGATAGAATGAACCAAGATAGCACAAAGTACAAATTCGTTAGCCTTCAATTAATTAGCATACGTTACAAGATCTTCATGAAATATTTACAATTGCCAATTATAACATTTTATTAATATCATTAATTGCTCAATATGAAATAATTGAAAGGGGGAAGAAATGTTGTACTTTTAAACGGGAGAAAAAGAACATTTGTAGACACACTGATTATTATTAGAATATACTTATTTATATTGCTTTATATTGCTTACTTGGCTAGTGCTTTATCTAGTTTTTCCTTTCTTGTTATTCAATTATTTCTTTTTTATTATTATCAGTAACCCAAGTTCTTCTAAAAAAATAAGCTTTGGCTAAAATTCCTATTTCCTGGTTAAACAAATTGGTTTCATTACTGGGAATCTGATAATATTTTTACTTTCCAAATCCATTCTACTTCCAAAAAATCACGTCAAACATTAGAGAAAACAACTAACAAAACCTATAACCAACAAATTCACAAACAACGGTTGAATCAACAAAATCGACAAGGAGATGAAACTCCAAACTCCTCACCAAGTAACTCTCCTCGACAGTCTCCAGAAGAGAAACCTGACAGATGTGAATCGCATATGAATGACCAACATGGGGTCGATAAGATATCCATGCAGCATCAAAATAATTAATTGTAGAATAGGTAAGCAATGCTCTTCAAGCTTTTGTTAGTGGGTTTCCAACAGTATCACAAACTACAACTCCAAAAAACATCGCAACCATGGAGAATCCGCACTAGGGACTTGTTATGTGATGACCCAAAAGGTCATCACTAGTTTTAGAAATAAATTTTACATTTTGAGGCCTTAAAAACCTCTTTCGGCATCACCTCGATTTGCTTGCACAATTCAGGTGCGTAGCCGGAAAGACATTTTTGTGAAAATCTGTTTCAAATGTTGAACTTTTGACTTAAAATGCATTTAAGTTGACTTCGGTCAACATTTTGGGTAAACGGACCTGATTTGTTTTCTCAATGCTAATTGAATTTCTACTCTATTCTTTTTTAGATGCCAAAAACACGTGCTTCTTCATCCACTGACCAGCAGCTCGTGCCCTAAGTTGTAGCTCCCATGAGGGGTAGAGGGTAAGGTCGGGGTCGTGCAAGAGGCCTAGGTAGCGGTAGACCTCAGCCCAAAGCAGCAGCACTAGCGGCGGAGCCTCAGGTTGACTGTGATGATAAGGTTCCAGCCTAGATAGTTCTGGTGGGCCCAGCTCATGTCCTATAGGGGTTTACTGCTACCCCAGTACTCTAGCATGCTCTGGTCCGTCTACTGGGCATTATGGAGAGTGTCACCTATGCAGACTTGCTTCTTGTAGCACTAGCCGTCTCCCAGGCTGGAAGAGGAGCCTAGACTCCTGCTACTCGCACTCGAGAGTAGATGGCTCCCTAGTTTCAGACTCCAACAGCTCAGCCAATTAGAGAAGTTCAGCCAGGTGTGGTAGCTCAGACCGGTGATGGGGTAACTATGTCTACCAATGCTTTGTGGAGATTGGACAGGTTCACCAAGATCTTCACTGCCACTTTTAGCGGTGCATCTTCCGAGGATCCCTAAGATTATCTTGACAATTGTCATGAGGTTCTCAGGCACATGGGGATAGTGGAGACCAATGGGGTCGACTTTGCTACTTTTCGCTTATCTAGATCCGCCATGACTTGGTAGAGAGATTATTGTTTGGCTAGACCAGCCGGATTTCCAGTTTTGACTTGGGAGCATTTTACTCAGCTATTTATGTGTCATCTTATTTTGTGCCATATCTGGTCATGCCTAGTAATTCCTTGAGTGCCCTTGTATATTTGTCTACACCGGTAGGTGATTCTATTGTGGTAGATCGAGTCCATCGCTCTTGTGTAGTTGTGATTAGGGGTCTTGAGACTCGTGTAGATTTATTACTTCTAGACATGGTTGATTTTGATGTCATACGGGGGATGGAGTGGTTATAACCTTACCATGCTATCTTGGACTGTCATGCCAAGATTGTGACCTTAGCCTTGCCGCTTTTACCTCATTTAGAGTGGAGAGGGACTCCTGGTTATTCTACCTGAAGTGTTATCTCTTATGTTAAGTCTCGATATATGGTCGAGAAAGGGTGTTTGGCCTATTTGGGATATGTTCATGATTGTAATGCCGGGGTTTCTTCTATTGATTCTGCGACTGTTGTTCCTGAGTTCGGAGTTTCTTCTATTGATTCTGCGCCTGTTGTTCCTGAGTTCCCTGAGGTGTTTGCTTCAGAACTTCCAGGTATGCCACCCAACAGGGATATTAACTTCTACATTTATTTGGCACCAGACACTCAGCCTATTTCTATTCCGCCGTATTGTAGCCCCACCTGATTTGAAAGAGTTGAAGGAGCAGTTGCAAGACTTGTATGAAAAGGGTTTCATCAGACTCAATGTTTCACCTTGGGGTGCGTCGGTGTTGTTTGTTAAGAAGAATGATGGATCAATGCGAATGTGTATAGATTACATGCAATTGAACAAGGTTACGATTAAGAATAAATATCCTATGCCAAGGATTGAGGATTTGTTTGATCAGCTTCAGGGTGCCAAGGTATTTTCAAAGATTGACTTGAGATTTGGCTACCATCAGTTGAGGATTAGGGCATTCGATGTCGCTAAGATACCTTTTCAAACTCGGTACCTTTATTATGAGTTCTTGGTGATGTCATTCGGGTTGACAAATGTACCAGTAGCTTTTATGGATTTGATGAACCGAGTGTTCAGATCTTACTTTAATTTGTTCGTTACAATCTTCATTGATGATATTTTGATCTATTCCCACAAGTGGTAGGAGCACGAGCAGCATTTTAGAATGGTTCTTCAGACTCTAAGGGATAGTCAGTTGTATGCCAAGTTTTCAGAGTGTGAGTTCTAGTTGAGTTTAGTTGCATTCTTAGGTCATGTTGTATCAACATAGAGTATTTAGGTCTATTCGAAGAAGAGTGAGGCAATCAAGAACTTGCCCAGACCAGCATCAACTATAGAGATACAGAGTTTATTTGGTGTAGCGTGCTACTACCATCAATTTATGAAGTGGTTTTCGACTATTTTATCCCCGATGACTAGGCTGACCTAGAAGGGTGCCCAATTCAGATGGTCAAATGAGTATGAGGCGATATTTCAGAAGCTCAAGACAGCTCTGACTACGGCACCAGTGTTGGTTTTACCCACAGTTTCAGGGCCTTATACAATTTATTATGACGCATCTCATGTTGGATTTTGTGCGGTGTTGATGCAGGATAGAAAAGTCATTGCCTATGCTTTGCGGCAGTTGAAGATTCATGAGAAGAACTATCCGGTTCATGATTTGGAGTTAGCAGCCATTGTTCATGCTCTGAAGATTTGGAGGCATTATCTTTATGGCGTGGCATGCGAGGTGTTCAAGGATATCAAGAGTCTGCAGTATTTGTTCAAGCAAAAGTAGTTGAATTTGAGGCAGCGAAAGTGGTTAAAGCTATTGAAAGATTTTGATATCACCATCCTATATCATCTGGGGAAGGCCAATGTGGTGGCCGATGCTTTGAGTAGGAAGTCAGCTAGTATGTTAGTCTTGCTGATACTCCGGTCTATGAGAGGCCGCTTGCTCTAGATGTTCAGGCTCTAGGCAATCAATTAATGAGGTTGGATATTTCGAGCCCAGCCGTGTATTAGCTTGCATAGTCATTCGTTCTTCTTTATTGGAGCGTATCCGAGATCGATAGCATGATGATCCCCATTTGTGTGTCCTTAGAGACACGATGCAGCACGAAGGTGCCGTGCTAGTTACCATTGGCGATGATGGAGTTTTGAGATTGCAGGGTTGAGTATGTATGCTTAATGTGGATGGACTCCGAAGTTGATTTTAGAGGAGGTCAATAGCTCCCGGTACTTTATTCATCTGGGAGCCGTAAAGATTTATCAGGATTTGTGGCAGCATTATTGGTGGAGAAAAATGAAAAAGGATATCGTTGCATATGTGGATTGGTGTTTGAAGTTTTAGCAGGTTAAGCGTGATCATCAAAGGCCTGGTGGGTTGTTCTAGAATTTTGAGATTCCTGAGTAGAAGTGGGAGCGTATCACTATGGACTTTATTGTTGGGCTCCCACAGACTCAAAAGACGTTTGATGTAGTGTGGGTTATTCTAGATAGGCTAACCAAGTCAGCATATTTCATTTCTATGGCAGTTTCCTATTCTTCCGAGAGTTTAGCTGAGATCTACATCCGGGAGATTATTCATCTTCATGGTGTGCTCGTGTCCATCGTTTTGGATCAAGGTACATAGTTTACCTCACATTTCTAGAAAGCAGTTTAGTGAGAATTGGGATTGCTGGATGAGTTGGGCATACCATTTCATCCTCAGACGGACGGGCAGTCCGAGCGGACCATTCAGATTTTGGAGGATATGCTCTGAGCTTATGTCATTGACTTTGGAGGCTCGTCGGACCAGTTCTTGACTTTAGTAGAGTTTTCCTAGAACAACAACTACTAGTCGAGTATTCAGATGGCTCCTTGTGAGGCTTTGTATGGTAGGCGGTGTCAGTCGCCGGTTGGATGGTTTGATCTGGGAGAGACTTGGTTGTTAGGTACAGATCTAGTATAGGTCGCCTTGGACAAGGTTAGAATTATTTAGGACAGGATTCATACAGCTCAGTCCAAGCAAAAGAGTTATGAAGATCATAATGTTCGTGATTTGGCTTTCATGGTTAGAGAGTGAGTATTGCTTCAAGTGTCACCTATGAAAGGCGTGATGAGGTTTGTGAAGAAGGAAAAGCTCTACCGTAGGTTCATTGGCCCATTTGAGATTCTTGATCGAGTGGGAGAGGTGGCTTACAGAATTGCGTTGCCACCGAGCTTATCAACCATGTATCCAATGTTTCATGTGTCCATGCTTTGGAAGTATCACGGTGATCCATCCCACGTGTTATATTTCAGCACTATCCAGTTGGACAAGGACTTGTCTTTTGAGGATGATCCAGTAGCTATTCTAGACCGGCAGGTTCGTTAGTTAACATCGAAGAGTTTTCCTTTTGTTCGTGTTTAGTGGATAGGTCAGCCTGTTGACATATCGACCTGGGAGTCTGAATCCGACATGCAGAGCCGTTATCCCAATCTTTCCCCGACTCAGGTACTTCCTTGTTATTTCCGTTCGAGGACGAACAATTATTTTAGAAGTGGAGGATATGATAACCCAAAAGCTCATCACTAATTTTAGAAACAAATTTTATGTTTCATGGCCTTAAAAACCTCTTTTGACATCACCTCAATTTGTGTGAACAGTCCGGGCGTATATCCAGAAAGTCATATTTGTTAAAATTTGTGAAAAATGTTGAAATTTTTACTTAAAATGTGTTTAAGTTGACTTTGGTCAATATTTGGGGTTAACTGATCCGGACTCATGATATGATGGTCCCGGAGGGTCTGTGAAAGAATATAGGACCTGCGCATATGCCCAGAATCGAATTCCAAGGTCCCAAGCTCGAGAAATGAATTTTAAAGAATTTGTTTTTGGAAATTTTTATGAGTTTGGGAAATGAAATGCCTTCATAATTTGATGGTATCGGGCCCGTATTCTAGTTCCGGATCATGGTACATGTCTTATATGTGAGATAGGATGAGTGTGTGAAATTTGGTAAGAAATGAAAGTCATTTAAGGTGATTCGAACCCGTAGTTGTGAAAATTTCTACTTTGAAAGTTTTGAGATTTTTCTTAGATTTCTATGCTAAATTTGTTGCTTAAGAGGTTATTTTGGCGATGTGATCACACAGATAATTTCATATGATATTTTTGAGTTAGTATGCATGTTTGGTTTGGAGCCCTGAGAGCTCGGGTGAGTTTCGGATAGGTCTCGGAAGGTTTTTGAACTCATAAAAGTTGCAGGTTTTTCCGTTTCTGGTATTATGGTATGTTCTTCTTTGCGTTTGCGGAAGGACTCTCATGAATGTGAAGGGTTTGTCAGGCTAAAGGAAATCTCTTTCTACGCGAACGCGAGACATAGGATGCGAACGCAAAGCTTTGGGGGTGTTTCCCTTCAAGAACGTGGATCTGTTATTGGGAACGTGAAGGCTTTTGGGCCTGGGCCCGGGGAATGGAATTTTATGCTACGCGAACGCGGCCACTGGCCCACGAACACAAAGGCTTGAGGAATTAAAGCTCCACGAACATAAGCCGATGAACGCGAATGCGATGGCTAATTGGCTTCACCCATCGCGAACGCGATGAAGGTCTGCCCATAAATTTTAAAATAGAAGCAAAAGTGGGATCTTCAAAATTTTGATAGTCTTTCACTTAAACTCGAACTTGGGCAATTGTTTAAGAAGGTTTTCACCACAAAACCATAGGTATGTATTCTTAAACTCATTTTCTTCAATTTTTATTAACAATCATTAGATTTATATGCCTAAATCATGTTCTTAAGGGTGGAAAATTAAGGATTATGGTAGAGTTATAGCTTTTTAATTAATTGGGATTTAGACCTTGTTTTGGGGTCGGATTTTGAAACTTAATGCATATTTGGGCTCGTGGGTGAACGGGTGAACGTGTTTTGATTCGAACCTCGAGTTTCGACCAAGCAGGCCTGGGGGCAATTTTTGACAGTTTGGGGAAGATAATGGGTGTCGGAACGTATTTGCTTTTACTATTGATCCCCTTGCCGGGATAGTGTTTTTTCTTTATTTGTCCCTTGCCAGGTCGTGTGCGTGTGTGTGGGGGGGGGGATTGGGTTTTACGCTGCAACAATATATATATATATATATATATATATATATGTGTGTGTGTGTGTGTGTGTGTGCGTGTGTGTGGGGGGGGGGATTGGGTTTTACGCTGCAACAATATATTTGGATCGGGTTGCACGCCACAACAATGATATAAATGGGTCAGGTTGCACGGTGTGACAACTATATAATTGGATCAAGTTGCACACTGCAATAATAATAAATAATCACCACAACAATTTATAATATAAAGTTTTTATAGATTGGTTGTGATTTCCTTATTGGTTGGTTGTAAATTCTAAGTTGTCTTTATGCCTTTCTCTTAAATTACTAATTGGTATTGATATTCCCCCACAGAATGTATCCCCCCTTACTTGTTTATTTCTGTTTTCCGATATATATATATATATATATATATATATATATATATATATATATATATATATATATATATATATATATATATATATATATATATAAAGCGCACATGTTTATTTGGTAAGTTGGTCCTAGCCTCGCATTACTACACCGGGGTAAGGCCAGACTCTTACTCGCATATGGGTCGGTTGTACTGATACTACACTCTACATTATGTGCAGATCTCGAAGCGACAACTTTTGGATCATAGCTTGGGGTGGCAACCTTCAATCCAGTTAGAGATTCCGAGGTAGTCATGCAGACGTCCGCAGGCCTGACGTTCTTTTTTATCTTTATTTGTATTATATTTTCATCTACTTCTAAGACAAAAAATACTTTTCTTTTAGACATTTGTATGTAGTAATCGTAGACAGTCAGTGATTTTATGACATCAAATTTCGGCTTGAGATGTATGTTGGCATAGTGATACTGGTTATGGTTTACTTTATCATATTAAGTCTTCCGCTCATTTTTATTTGTCGTCAATGTTTCACTATTGATTTCATGTTAGTCAAATAGTTAAAAAGGGTTAATAAGTGAGTTAATAATTTTACAATACGTGGCTTACCTAGCTTTTACGAGTAGGCACCATCAAGAATCTCGAGGTTGGGAAATTCGGATCGTGGCATGTTAACTCAGGGAGTGGAGAAACTCCCAGCGAATCTCGTGATGGAGGGTCAGGTAACCCAATTAATTCTAATTTACAAAGTTTAGTACTGACTTTGCAGAAATAACTCAAGGAGTAGAGCGATTGCATAGAGCAGATACCTGAAGTACCGCCTGTAATCAAGGGAATAGATATGGAAAAATACTCTAAACAACCTTGGAAGCCAAGTGCCGCTCCTTTGCTAATTCTAAAGAAATTTAAGGTGCCCAATATCCCAAGTATGATGGAACAACTGATTCACGAGATCATGTAACTGAATTTATAACCGGTGTAAAGGTCATTCACTCGACCAAGCAAGAAACTGAATCAGTGTTGGTCATAAAATTTGGAGAAACACTCCCAAAAGGAGAGTTACCATGGTATACTCTTTTACCTAAAAATTCTATTAATTCTTTTGCCGATCTTGCAGATTCATTTCTAAAAGCACACTCGAGAGCTCAAAAAGTTGGAAAAAAAAGAATAGAGGACATTTTCAAAATAAAAAAAGGAGAAGCAGAGCTGCTCAGGGAGTTCGTTGACAGAATCCAACGTGAAAGGATGATTTTGCCTCGTATACCCAATAAATGGGCAGCTATGACTTTTACCAGTAACCTGAATGAAAAGAGCTTGGAGGATTCAAGGAAACTCAAAGAAAGCTTACAAGAATTTCCAGCGACTACTTGGAGAGATGTTTACAATAGATACAACACAAATTTATGGATAGAAGAAGATAGCATTACTCAGTCTCAAAAAGATGAAACAATAAGCTCAAGGTGGGAGAAAACTGAAAGAAGGTATGGTGAAAATAGATACGTTCAAAATAATAAAATCTAAGGTATAACCTTAGATCAAGGGATAGAGAATCAGGTTCGTCGTCAATGTAATGGATGGATCGAAACATGCGAGACACCGGGATGACAATAGAGGTTCGAAAGAAAAAATTTGCGGTTATAGTTTTAATGTTAGCACATTTGAGTTGATGGCTATTTTAAAAAGCATGGGAGATAAGATACGATGGCCAAAAGAAATGAGATCGAACCCAAATAGAAGAAATCTCGATTTTTGGTGCGAGTTTCACAATGATCATGGTCACAAAATGGCAGATTGCCTATTGTTACAAGGTGAAGTAGATCATCTTTTAAAACAAGGTTACTTAATTGAATTATTTAGTGAAAATGGAAAGCGGGCATATACGAAGAATAGGCAAGAACCGCCGAAATCTCCATCACCAAAAAGAATAGTTAATGTCATAAGTAGAGGGGATGAGATCAATGGCGTAACATACACAGGCAACAAAGAAGGTATCAAAAATCATAATCACTCACGGGAAGCGAGTTCGTCAAGTTTTGGAAGAAGATTGTATAACATTTTATGATGCTGATGCTGATGGCGTGCTGACCCCACACAACGATGCATTGGTAATATTTTTACTTGTACATGATACTAATGTAAAGTGAGTTTTGATTGATCCCGGTAGTTTAGTAAATATCATTCTAGTAAGACTGGTAAATGAGATGCAAGCCAATGATAAATTGATACCGAAAGCACGGACCATGTCTGGTTTTGACAAATTGAGCGTCGTAGAAAAGGGGAGATAATACTCGCCACATTTGCATAAGGAGTAGTCAAAGACCCCAAATTTTAAGTGGTAGAGATGGATATGCCTTATAATATGATTCTTGGCAGACCAGGGATTCAGAAAATGGTATTGTTCCGTCTACTTAACATCAAGTTACTAAGTTTCCTTCACAATGGGGAATACGAAAAATTTGTGGTGACCTACAGGTTTCTCGAAGCATTAACTCAGTGGTAGACTAAAGCAGAAAAATCAATGAAAAATAGCAATTATAGAATTCAATTGACTATTTGGAAACAGGAGCCTTTACTACAGAAGAACAAACAGATGTAGCTCGAGGCCCGATACTATTCAAGAACCAGAGGAAAATGAAAACATCAAAACGACAATCGAGGAACTAGAAGCTGTGGTGTTGCTTATACACTGGCCGGATAGGAAAGTCTATATTGGAGCCAACCTCAGCCCGAAGATGAAAATTAAGTTAATTGAGTTTTTAAAAGCTAACATAGATTACTTTGATTGGTCGCATTCATATATGACAGTATACCACCGGAGGTAATGACCCACAAGCTGAATGAATATCCAACATATCCACTTGTCAAACAAAACAAGAGGTAGCAGGGGTCTTTCAAGAATCAAGTGATTCCGGATGAAGTCTATTCACGAGGTAAAATATCCTGATTGGTTAGCTAATACTGTAGTGGTGCCTAAAAAGAATGGTAAGTGGCGAGTTTGTGTGGACTATACTGATTAAATTATAGCTTGCCCTAAAGATTCTTTTCCATTACCGCACATAGATCAACTAATTGTCGCTACTGCAGGACATGAGTTATTAAGTATTTTAGATGCCTATTCATGATATAACCAGATAATGATGGATCCTTTAGATAAGGAAAAACTTCCTTCATTACAGACATAGGGACTTAATGTTATAAAGTTATGCTATTTGGTCTAAAGGACATTGGTGTCACGTATCAGAGGCTAGTGACCAAGATGTTTCAAGAATATTTAGAAAAAAACCATAGAGGTATAAGTCCATTAAATCTGAATTCAATGTACTAGAGAAATAAGTCCATTAAAGCAACAGAGATCACCAGCAATTAATCAATATATCTGTATTAACTTGAATTCAGGTTCGATATTTTGAGATAATTACATTATATTCTTTCTTGTTGTATATATCTAATCCTTTATTTATCTTTTTCACATGCAACCAAAAAGCTAGGGCCCTAACCGAAGCCCATCACATGCCACAACTGGTTCCATTGGCCAACTCTTTTATTTGCCTCATGGCCTTTGCATGGCCCGCCTTCGCACCTTTCGCAATGTCATGCACACAATTCCTGCACATGCTCTCTCCTCTGGTATCTTATCTGAAACGAACTACAAAAAGAGACAACACAAAAAATCGGAAAATGATTCATCTTTCTGATGCAAATTCAGTTGTGTTGGAAAATAGGAGACTGAAGTTATGTGAAGGTATTACGCTATTTAGGGAGTCATTTAATTTCTCTAATTGTGTTTAAATATATTTTTAAGTCATTAACCATATTAACTTGTGGAGTATTACTAAATTTAAAGTAAATTTCAAATATATCACTTTTTTTTAAAAATATTTGGAGAATTTATGTTCAAATTCACGATGAATATTAAATTCGTTAACCCTACCTACATCTAACTCGCCCACATCAATTGGGACAGCGGAAGTAGTTTGTTTAGATTCTTTTGAGATAATGGACGGCTTAATTTAGACATGTGAATGTACGGTTGCTGCTGATAAAGGAAAAAGAACACTCTTGCTGCTCAATGGAACCCTACCTTGACACATATGTATATGACTTTCTTTTTCGGGTGTGCAATGTGCCGTCCATCCTTTGTCAAAGCGTCCTCCATTTGTCCTTATTTCTACGAGATATCATTAGTGAGCTAAGTTACACTGATATTATAATAGTAAATTAAATAATAACGTGATTGTATGGGTCGGAATTCGACCATATAATAATCGACAATAAATAAGGTTAATAAATAGTACGACCTTTTTTAATTAACATCATTTAAATGCCCGATTAAAATGACCAGTAAGGTTATGGCCTATTCATTTTTCTTAGAGGCAGTCTCTTAACGTGGGTCCTACCACTAATAGTCGGCGGGCATACGTCATATCTATAAATACCAAGAAGAGAGACCGACACGGGGTTCCTCTCCTTCCCCATGGGAGGCTCTAAAAGAAAAAGAGCAAAACAATGAGGGAGAATCACAAATAAGCTAGAAAAGTGGAAGATCAAAAGAGAATATGATTACAAGGCTCTGAACCTCCCTATGGGGAGGCAGACCATTCTATTATCATCAATAAAAATCATCCATATTTTCGGTTATTAGAAGAACTACTCTTAGTTTCCATTTCCTCTATTTGATTCTCGATTTATTACGACTTACTATGATTGGCCCTCAACTTATATGTATTATTTTGCATTCATAAACTGACCGATTGAGTCAAATAATTTGGCGTCGTCTTTGGGGATTTCCTAGCAAGATCACGTAGTTCTTCTTAGAATCAAAAGGAAAAAAGAAACGTCGGAAAAGAGAAAAATAACCCGACCAGAGCAAGTTTGCTCCCCCTCACTCACATGCCCGGAAAACCAGGCGGCCATGTGCCTTTGCCGACAAATTCAACTACGTTAAAAGTCAAACTCGGGCTATGCGCCATCGCCTCCACATAATTATAAATGAATTTCAACAACAGTTGAACTGGGACTCAAGCCATGCGCCTTCGCCAACAAATTCAACTACGGTTGAAGTAAAACTCGGTCTATGCGCCCTCGCCTCCAAATAATCAACGAAGTTCAACAACAGTTGAACTGGGACTCAGGCCATGCGCCTTCTCTAACAAATTCAACTACGGTTGAAGTCAAACTCGGGCTATGCGCCCTCGCCTCCCAATAATCAACGAAATTCAACAACAGTTAAATTGGGACTCAGGACATGCGCCTTCGCCAACAAATTCAACTATGGTTGAAGTCGAACTCGGGCTATGTGCCCTCGCCTCCAAATAATCAACGAAGTTCAACAATAGTTGAACTGGGACTCAGGCCATGCACCTTCGCCAAAAAATTCAACTACGGTTTATGTCAAACTCGGGCTATACGCCCTCGCCTCCGAATAATCAACGAAGTTCAACAACAGCTGAACAAGGACTCAGGCCATGCGCCTTCGCCAACAAATTCAACTACGGTTGAACTCAAACTCGAGCTATGCTCCCTCGCCTCCAAATAATCAACGGAGTTCAACAACAGTTGAACTGGACTCAAGCCATGCGCCTTCGCCAACAAATTCAACTACGGTTGAAGTCAAACTCGGGCTATGTGACCTCGCCTCCAAATAATCAACGAAGTTCAACAACAGTTGAACTGGACTCAAGCAATGCGCCTTCGCCAATAAATTCAACTACGGTTGAAGTCAAACTCGAGCTAGGCGCCCTCGCCTCCAAATATTCAATAAAGTTCAACAACAGTTGAATTGGGACTCGGGCCATGTGCCTTCGCCAACAAATTCAACTACGGTTGAAGTCAAACTCGGATTGTGCGCCCTCACCTCCAAATAAACAACGGAGTTTAACAACAGCTGAACTGGGACTCGGGCAATACGCCTTCGCCAACAAATTCAACTACGGTTGAAGTCAAACTCGGGCTATGCGCTCTCGCCTCCAAATAATCAATGAAGTTCAACAATAGTTGAACTGGGACACTAGCCATGCTCCTTCGCCAACAAATTCAACTACAATTGAAATCAAACTCGGGCTATACGCCCTCGCCTCCGAATAATCAACGAAGTTCAACAACAGTTGAACTGGGACTCATGCCATGCGCCTTCGCCAACAAATTCAACTACGGTTGAAGTCAAACTCGGGCTATGCGCCCTCGCCTCCAAATAATCAACGAATTTCAACAACAGTTGAACTGGGACTCAGGCCATGTGCCTTCGCCAACAAATTCAACTACGGTTGAAGTCAAACTCGGTCTATGCACCCTCGCCTCCAAATAATCAACGAAGTTCAACGACAGTTGAACTAGGACTTAGGCCATGTACCTTCACCAACAAATTCAACTATGGTTGAAGTCAAACTCGGGCTATGCCCCCTCGCCTCCAAATACTCAACGAAGTTCAACAACAGTTGAACTGGGACTCAGGCCATGCGCCATCGCCAACAAATTTAAATACGGTTGAAGTCAAACTCGGGCTATGCGCCCTCGCCTCCAAATAATCAAGAAAGTTCAATGACAGTTGAACTGGACCCAGGCCATGCGCCTTCACCAACAAATTCAACTACGGTTGAAGTCAAACCCAGGCTATGCGCCCTAGCCTTCAAATAATCAATGAAGTTCAATGACAGTTGAACTGGGACTCAGGCCATGTACTTTCGCCAACAAATTCAACTACGGTTGAATTCAAACTCGGGCTATGCACCCTCTCCTCCAAATAATCAACGAAGTTCAACAACAGTTGAATTAGGACTGAGGCCTTGCGCTTTCGCCAACAAATTAAACTATGGTTGAAGTCAAACTTGGGCTATGCGCCCTCGCCTCCAAATAATCAACGAAGTTCAACGAGAGTTGAACTGGGACTTAGGCCATGCGCCTTCGCCAACAAATTCAACTACGGTTGAAATCAAACTCGGGCTATGCGCCCTCGCCTCCAAATAATCAAAGAAGTTCAGTGACAGTTGAACTGGGACTCAGGCCATGCGCCTTCACCAACAAATTCAACTACGGTTGAAGTCAAACTTGGGCTATGCGCCCTCGCCTCCAATTAATCAACGAAGTTCAACAATAGTTGAACTGGGACTCAGGCCATGCTCCTTCGCCAACCAATTCAACTACGGTTGAAGTCAAACTCGGGCTATGCGCCCTCGCCTCCGAATAATCAACGAACTTCAACAACAGTTGAACTGGGACTCAGGCCATGAACCTTCGCCAACAAATTCAACTATGGTTGAAGTCAAACTCGGGCTATACGCCCTCGCCTCCAAATAATCAATTAAGTTCAACAACAGTTGAACTGGAACTCAGGCCATGCGCCTTCGCTAACAAATTCAACTACGGGTGAAGTCATACTCGGGCTATACGTCCTCACCTTCCAAATAATTTAGCAAGATCAACAGTCAAACGGGGATTCAGGCCGTATGCCCCCACGGGCCGAGTCAAGTGCAGTCTAGCCAAAACCCAAACGGAACCCCCCACGTGCAAACTCAGCAAAAAATCCAATCAAATTCAGGCATGGGTCAAAGCATCCTTGCCGGCCAAGTAAGTACGTCCAACTCCAACTAAAATTAAAGGCACACAAAATTCGGCCACGACCGAGCTACCAGGTCGCGTTCTCATCCTCATGACCAACAGCCTGACCGTGCCCAAAATTGGACTAAGGCTAAATAGCCCAACCCCCAAAGGGATGGCCTGACTCGACTACCCCAAGTCGAGAGGGATACAGCCGCCAACGTCCGAAAAATGACACGCCTACTAAAGTCGAATATCAAAATCAAATTGCCCCCTCAAACGCGGGAAAATCAAACACTAAAAAATGGAGAAAGGTGAATTCCCTCTTTTTCATAAAACAATCATGGCCCTTACCCACTTACATCTGGCCGAGTACCGTCCAGCATAAAAAAACAACAACAACGGAAAAAACAAAAAAAAATAGCAAAAGCAACTAACAAAACAACGAACGCCAAACGACGAGGCAAAAGTAGAAAAAAAGGAAAAAATAAAGAAGTTATTTTTTCACTCGGCGCCATCTGCACCGCTGCCTGCCCCATCTACATTGTCACCTGCACCACCGCTCGCAGCCTCTATACTGTCGGCAGCTCCCCTCAAGCTCCCACCAGCACCATCATCAACCCTAGGCATTGCAGCGTCAAAACCACACTCCATACGGGCCTCCTGAGCCTTTTGGCGTGCCCCCTCGAAAGTGGCTTCAGACACCATGCCGGCCTCGAACAAGTTCTTATATATGTCCTGCTAAGCCTCAGTATAGACCCAAATTTTGCGAGTTTGGCCTAAAAAAGCGGACTGCTCCTGGAGATGCATATTCTCTTCTTCTAAGATTGCAATCTGCCCCGCTGCATCTTGAGCACCCCGCTCAAGGACCCCAATCCGCTCTTCAAGACTGCCCTCCCTGAAGGCAGCAGCATCTCTTACCAACGACAATTGGGATTCGCCGGTGCGGACAATCCCCTACAACTCATCAACTCAGGCCGAGGCGTCAGCCAATCGACGTTTTAAGGCCGCAACCTCCACTTCCAGCGCGACAACTTTCCCACTCCACTCTGAGGTGACTTCCATCACCTATGTCAAACACAAGCACTCACACTCAATCGAGGCTCTCCTTCCGGCCCCAAGCTCATCATCCTTTCGATGTAATTGATCCCCCAAAGAGCTCACATGACTAAGCACGTGTTGCACCTGAAGTTCCCTCCTCGCCAACTCTTCAACCAGAGCCTGGCTATGGGGTTCATTCCTCATGTGCATACGCATCTCCCTACACCTACCTCGATAACGAAAACACTTATCAAGAAACCAAAAAACACCCCCGAGCGAACATTGGCTCGACGAAGGCTCTCCACCTGCAACAATAAAGCCTACAAAATGAGAGACAACGGTTCAGGCAGGAAACAAAATAGGACAAAAGGAAAGCAAATAAGCCTCCATCTTTGGACACATACCCTCATTCCGATCACCTCCACTTCATTCATCAGGACGACGTCCGTAACGTCCCTCAATGACTCATTCTCTATCGCCGAACATAGCTGCCCAAACTATGACACTAGCCTCGAGTCCAGTAGCAGCAAATTCGAATCCACAGGGAACCTCAATGAGGCGTGGCCTCCCCTCCGGGTGGACAGTTGCACTTGTGACACCCTCTCAAAACATGCAGACATCCTCAAAATCCAAATTCGAGTAGGATTCAGACCCATACCCTGTGGCCTCCACCTCAGCCGATGGGGTACTCGACCCGCCAATCTCCACGATCACCCGAGAAGCCTCCCCTATCTCGACCATATGGGTAGAAGATTGGGTCATTGGGGCAGCACTTCCTTCTCGATCCAAGAGGACCTGAGCATCATTCGCCCTCGAGCCGTCATCAAGGGTATGTGCTGCAGTTGTACCCTCTCTCGCCTCCAAAGGAGGATAATCCATATTAATTATGTTGAGCGGCACAAACGCAGCCACCACGGGAAGAGCTGGAGTAAAAGCAACCATACGCCTAATCAAAGGCCTTTCTTCCTCATCGCACGAAGATGAGCCATCTCGAGGGCGAACGATCCCCGACAGCTTTTCATCCCGAAATAAAGGACGGGAAGGAGAAGGAGCCACAGAGGATTCAACTGACGTAGCCCTCGGTACGCGGCATGGCGCTGGTGCCGCAAAGAATCTAGCAATCGCACCGTGCCGCCGAAAAGCTAGTTGAGGAGCTCTTCTACGATTCACTCTCCCTGCAGCAGAAAGACAAGGTCAGACAGAGAAGCTACTAAACCCTAAACTTAGCAAATCAAAAGATCAAGCTTCTTACCCACGGCTTGCCCCCGGTCGTGCTTCTCCCAAAAGGACGCCCACGTGCGAATTCCCTCGATATAAGGAAATACCGCTTTGAGCCACCCACGTATCCCAACAAATAAAGTCGGTGGTGACCTCTCAGCTATGAAAGAAAGGACAAGACAATATTAACTTAAACACAGTAAAAGAATAAAGAAGGAATGAAAATTGCTATTTCGATAAAGATAACTCACGTCTATGGTTCCAAACCTTCGGAAACCCCGGAGAGGATGCCACCAAATGATCGGTCCTGATATAAAAGAACTGCTCAAACGGAAAAGGCTCAACCTCATTGTCCAATGCAGCTGTCAGTCCCCTCGACCCACGCGAGCTTGCCTGAAGCATGGTGCCCCGCACTCGTTGATGAGCATATAGGGCGAGCACGTGCTGCAGCGTGACCGTCCTGCTGGCCAACTACCCATATTTCAAAAACAACGCCAGGAGTTTGTAGACAGAAGGGGTGAGCTGGCCCGGGCATACCTTATAGTAACTGAAGAAGTCTACCACCAAAGTGGAAAGCGGAACCCTGAACCCCAGCTTGAAGGGGTACGCGTAATAAACACAGTACCCTGCGGGATCGGTGTGAACCCTCTCCTCATGCTGAGCAAGTACAATATCAGCATGAGTAGGCATAAACCCCTATTCCCATAGTTGGGGCATGCCTATCTCCCCCATCAATGGGGCCTTATCCACGGGGTCCTCCCTTCTATCGCTGGTGAAATCTATCACCGGACCTCCAGATACGAGGAGTATTTCGTCCATCGATGGAACCCTCTCAACATCAGCATGCCCCTCTCCTCCCAGCATCGGAGATGGCCCCTTCAATCACCGGAGGATTGACAAGGATACCAACCGAAAGAAGTTCACGAGGAGAAGAGCTGGCCATTGTTCAGTTGTTAGAAGAATGAAAAACCGGATTTGATGGAAGACGACAAAGCTTATCGCGATCAAGAAAAGAGATAATGAATTTGTAGAAGACAAGAGCTCCAGAATCTCTCAAATGAATAGTAGTGTACCAAGAAACGGATATTCCAAATCACCTTTATAGGCTATACAAAAGATTTTGGAAAAATCAATGGATGTCATTAACTGCACATCCAATCGTCAAAAACAGTTCAATTCTGCTAAAATGGGCGCCGCCACGATCAGCATCATAAAGTGCCTGCTCGACCGCAGTCATCATCTCGCTAATCAGAGTAAACGAAGAGGCTTGTCAATAAGGGTGGAATGTACCATGCGCCTTCAAATCTCTAAACAAACCGTGTACACCGTACCCGTACACAATGCGTACGGTTTACCTCCCGCCACCGATGATGCTGCACGACTAAAGTGAAATCTCGAAATAGAACGAGCCGAATTCTTTCCACCCCCCCCCCCCCCCCATAGTCATGTTTTAAAAAGAAAAAAAAACTATATGTCCTCGTGATTGGGAGGGAGAGAGTTGTCCGACTATCCTATCCTATGAAAAAGAAATGTCAGAAAATTCTATGAGACCGGTCCGTTGCCATGAAGAGTGTGGCCTCGACCCGAGTAATAGTCGTCCACTCCTTATCCAAAAATTATCTATATCATGGTCGACAAAGTCCGCTCATCAAGCTCGAGTACAGGATGACCTCGATAAGTGGATGGACTAACTGTATGGGTCGGAATTTGACCATATAATAATCGATAATAAGCAAGGTTTATAAATGGCACGACCTCTCTTAATTAACGTCGTTTAAATGGCGATTAAGATGATCAGTAAGGTTATGGCCTATTCATTTTTGTCAGAGGCAGTCTCTTAACGTGGGCCCTACCACTAATAGGCGGCGGGCATACTTCATATCTATAAATACCAAGAAGAGAGACCGATACGGGGTTCCTCTCCTTCCTCATGGGGGGCTCTAAAAGAAAAAGAGCAAAACAATGAGGGAGAATTAGAAATAAACTAGAAAAGTGGAAGATCAAAAGAGAATATGATTACAAGGCTCTGAACCTCCTTATGGAGAGGCAGACCATTCTATTATCATCAATAAAGATCATCCATATTTTCGGTTATTAGAATAACTACTCTTAGTTTCCATTTCCTCTATTTGATTCTCGATTTATTACGACTTGCTATGATTGACCCTCAATTTATATGTATTGTTTTATTTTCATAAAGTAATCGATAACTTTTGAGTCAAACAATGATATATTTTGTTTGTTAAGATATTTAATTCATTTAATTAAATAAATAGATTTTTGTGGTTCAGTCCTTCTCGAATCCCATGCATAGCAAGTGTTTGGCTCAAAAGTTAAATATTACTTTACAAGCCTAAAACAATCAAAAAGATAGAGAAGGGATAAATCGTACTCAAATATAATAAACCTAGATGAGAGATCGATATAGTTATCACTTATAACATATTGTAGAATGAAGAACTTCAAGAATAGTTGCATGTCAAAGTTAAGAACTAGAGAGAGAATGAGAGAGTGGTATTATTAGATAATAACATCCGATCCTTTACAATGGGGAGACACCCTTTATATAGAAAGGGGCCTCCTTTAGAATAATAATAAAAAATATTAGAGCGTAGACGACGTCCTCTTAGTGGGATGCCAAATTATGACTGACGCCGTCCACGTCCCTACGTCTAACCTGTACCCCAGTTATGAGAGGTATATGAGGGAGGTCGTACCCTCTGCTCGTAAGGACATGATGAGTCATATTTGGCCCCATACAGTTAGTCCATTCGCTCGTTGGAGGCGTATGCGACATACGTCTTTAATGGGTAGAAATGTCGATCCGATCCTTTGATGAATTTGACCCTAGTATGAGGGCCATGATGTGATCAGAAAAAGGGGGAAGTACATGGCATTGTCGATTCATTGACACGTGGTCTACTTTTTGAACTGACATCATAGCCGACTGCGTCATGATTATATCTGCTCCCGAGAAGGTTCAGGGGCGATTTGACATTTTGGTTTCCCGTCCCCATTTTTAATCGTGCCTCTTCGATTTTTGTGTATTTTAGCCCTATAAATAGGAGGAAGGTTCAATCTATGTCATTTTTCAAACTTCTCAGATTTCTTATTTCCTCTTTTCATCTTCTTTGAAGAGAACCGATATAACTTGCTTTAAACCCTTCAGTTTCCGTTGAAATTGTTCTTTTAGCTGTCAGAACTCGATTCATATAAACTATCATTATGTCAAAATGTGGATAACACAACATGAGGGGCCAAGATGATACTTCTTCTAGGGTTCCATCATCTTCGGGTGGTGGGAAAAAGGCCTAGAAACCTTTTGTCCCTCTTAGTGTGGACAATGTTCTCCCTATAGAGATTCATGCTCGAAGGGATTCCTCGACTAGAAGCCCGACTCTCCCGTAGGATCATTCTAAGCTTCTTCAATCACATTTGGACGGCCTACGGGGGGGCATACCAACTCCCTGACTAGGTGGTTATGGAGTTGGCCGGAACCAACTATATTAATATACACCGGCCAAGATCTTGAACTTTTTACGAGTACCCGCTCCTGGTCGGGTACGGTCTTCCGGTTTACCTCATGGTGGAGGAGCTTTGCTGCTTCTATAATGTATGAATGGCTCAGCTTACTCATTATACCTCAAAGGTGTGTCGTATGATGACCACCTATGCGACCAGGGCCAAACTCGATATATCGGTCCATCACTTGTTGCAGTTATTTAGTCTTGGCTATATGAGAGGCTCTATACTGCAATTAAAAAGTCGTGGCATAAAGGGTCTGGTTGTCAAGGCCGATGACAAGACCAATCGCTGCTTCTGGCGCAAGTTTTTCTACATTAGGACAGAGTACCTGGTGTCGAACCTAGAAGGATTCATGGAGAGGTGGAATCCGGAACATGAGTACTTTTACCCCTATTTAGTACTTTTTGCAACTTTTGGTCGTGCAATCATTGTAACTTCTTTTCGCTTTTTCTTCCTTTTTGCAGCGAGGGCCTCTCCACCTGGACCCATTAGAGACATAAGGTCGTGGGTGGAAAGGGTGATCCTTTTGGTGGAGAATGTCGTGCATGTCCTGCGTTCCGCAATCGATACGGCCCATCAAGTAATGTCTCGATCAGAGTTTAGAGATATTGTTTAAGTGTTGATGATTGACCTATCTTATTTTGGCAGGTCCGGGTGCTCCTAGGAGGAGGAGGAGGCCGAATGTTGCAGCCTCGTTGGCAGCGGGGACCGACTCTAGGGATGAGTATGTGCCCCGAGATTCTACAAGTGAGGGCAACCCCGAGGTCACCCAACTTGTGGTCGTGCCTGTGGTAGAGTCCACGAGTGAAGTGACTCCTTCACCTCCGCCCCCTCGACCCGTGGAGGAGACTTCCGAAGGCGAGGAGCTACCAAAATGGAAGATGTGTCGACTGATTCTTGGTAAAGGAATTTCCATGGAAGACGAGAGGGTGAGTTAGCCCCGTCCAGAGTCGAGGCCAGTTCTAATGGTTGATGTCATTTGTTTGAGGAGGTCAGCTCCCCCGGAGAGGGCGATTCCTGATGTTGCCCCCGCACATGTCCTAGAGAGTAGCACGTCGGTCGCTACCGAGAAGGTAAGTAATGAGGAGAGGATAGATCCCGAAATAGCCCCCACGGTTGAGGATGCACCAAAGAGGGATCATGCCTGCGTGGAGATGATGGCAGATGGGCCTAACGGCCGGATTATGATTCAAGTGGGTACAACCTATTGCAGAATAGCGAGCAGGACGCAGCAGATAAGACTCTATTGTATGAGGCCACCGAGAGTGAGAGTTTAAAGGATATCAGCAACAGGGACCTATCCCGAAGAGTTGCCGATGCGGCTTTGCAAGTATGTTTCATTTTTATGTTTCATAGAGTAAACCTCGATTGTATGGTAATTTTGTTTCTTTCTTCAGACCCTTATTTTGGAGGTAGAGAGGGTCCGGAGAGCATAGAAGATGGCCGTCACCCTTAAGAGGGTGGTGACGAAATATAAGGAATGTCGTGCCAAGCCCCATACGGTAGTAGACCTATACGCCCAGGACCTGTAGTTTCAAGTTTTTCGTGTGGGCCTGGAGCATTCAGAGGCTCGGCTGTGGGAGTGAGTGGATCAGTTGGAGGAAGTGAATGATCAGTTAATGGCCATCTTTATTCGGAATATGGAACTGGAGACTCTTCTTCAGTCAAAGGAAGATGAGTTGGTGATCGGCTATTTTTTGCTAATTTGCGTGCCGAGGTCGACGTCTTAACTGCCGAGCTCAATGCCAGGATGGTCGATATTGATGCTCTTAGGCAAGCTGCAATGACTAGGTCTGACGACGGTGTGCCTGGCGAGGCACATGACATGTGGGTATATGCTGAAGCCAAGGTGGCAGTGTTTGAGGATTTGCTTGCCGCTGGTCGTGCCATTAAGGCAGAGGTTGAGGACCAGCATCGTTTGGTTCGGGTCGCCTAAGAAGCCAGTAGGTACAGTTCCAATATCCGGACTGGATGGGCTATACCTTAGAAGACATTAACCGTCTAGCTTCCGGATCCTGGATTGTTGCGATTTTTCGGACTGAGGGCGGCAGCGGGCAAAATTATGAGCCAGCTGGTGACGACGAACAGGGTGGTGGTGGCTAGAACTTATATTTATTTTACTTTTGTAATTTTGTGAGGGTGTAAATAGACCCCTTGTACATGCATGCCTTCTTTGAGGAAAGTAATAGTGTTCTTTTGCCATTTCTCTCCGCATCTTTTATTTCGTGTGCTTGTCGTAGTATTATATATCGTATTCGGCCGTTGTTGAGTTGTTTTTGTTTGTCGCGGTCGAGCTAGGTCGACATATTATGTCAGTGGCCTTGGCCATTCATACGTTAGATATGGTCGTGACCATATACGTGATCTCTACCGTGTCGAGTTAACTTGTCGTGTTCGAGCTAAGTCGACTTTTTACGACAGTGGCCTTGGCCATTCATACGTTAGAGATGGTCGTGACCATGTACATGATCTCGATTATGCCTAATTCAAAAAAAGTTTATTGAAAAAAAAAGAGGCAAAAGAATTATGACACACACACACACACACACACACACACACACACACATATATATATATATATATATATATATATATATATATATATATATATATATATATATATATATATATATATATATATATATATATATATATATATATATATGAAAAGGAAAACATATTAAAATCTCACATCGACATCGGATAAAATTATGACTCAAAGTTATTGCAATTGTAGAGTACAAATATATACAACAAAAAATAGATATCAAAATCTCTATGTATATATTATTTGAAAAATCACTCTTTCAACTTATACAACATCAACCTAAATATGATAAAATCAAAGACCAGTAATAAGAATCGTGAAATGCGTTTTACTATGATCTTCACCTTATTATTTGACACTTATTCTTAAGCATTCTTCTTAAGATTCACATAAACATAGAATATCTTCGTGAATTTACCTTAAACAAAAAAATAAAGAATAAAAATTATACCATATCTTAGTATAATTTTTCTTCCCCGCTAGATCAACTTATATAACATCAACCTAAATATGACAAAAGCAAAGACCAGTAATAAGAATTGTGAAATACGCTTTACTTAGATCTTCACCTCATTATTTGACACTTTTTCTTACATATTCTTCTTAAGATTCGCACATGCATAGAATATCTTCGTGCATTTACCTTAAACAAAAAATAAAGAATAGAAATTATACTATATCTTAGTATAATTTTTCTTCCCCACTATAATCTTTGACATAGAGATAGCCCAAACCATTATAAGCATAATATAAAGTTAGTGTCAATCATACTTGTTCAACACATAGAAGTCCTTGTATAGGTACATATGTAGGAACATATAGTAATAATTAGTCATAAAATGACACATTAAATACTTAGAGGTTATGAATATGAAAGGCATGAGAGTTATTGAGATAATTAAAAAAATATAGGTTATGAAATTAAAGAGGTGTGAGTTATGGTGATTGAATTTATAAGGCAAAAATAAATGGAAAAAATGATGAAAAGCCCAAAAAAAAGGAGAAAAAAGATAAATATGGTTCTTCGCTTAAGAGAGGTGCCAGCTCACTTTCTTATTGCCCACTTTTATATATACTAGTATCTATAAACGTGTGTTACACGTTACTATGTTACATGATAGTTTAAATATTTGTGTATATAAGGAACAATAAAATTTAATTAATGAGAGAAAATTTATATATAATAATACAACAATCATCTAGGTGCCAAAAATATTCTTACATTAGCACAATCGTGAATTCAAAATAAATGGACAGCATCAGAACTTACACAAATGACCAATTTTAGTCATGTTAAGTAGATAATTATGTATTGTAGTTTAAAGATATCTAATGTGATGGTATCTTACAGAATACTTCTTTATAAATGATATTTTTTTTATATATGTTTCCTTTTATTGCTTTGGTTGCTCTTCGATAACCAGAACTCTTATTGTCGATATTGATATCTCTCCTAAAAGTGCAACATATAGAGTTATTCGTTTGAGAAAAAACATTATTGTAAATATAATTCAATAGTTAGGATGTTTGTTCTTGCACTTTATTTATTATAACTACAAAACATAAACATACTGAAAATTATTTTCACATAAATTTAAAAAGATATTCTTTTATTTTGGAAGTCGAAAATTAAATTTTGGGATAAACACATACTTAGACGCACATTGACTAGTATCATAAGTTCTGCATATATGATGTTATTGTCAAAACTTCTATATACCATACGTGTATTATTACATAAGTTATTCAATGGATCTAAGTTTTCAGTAGCATGACTGACATATTTTCTTCAAAATCAACTTAATGCAATGGAAGATCACTTTTAACGTAGCCTACTATATAGTGGTAACATAACATACATAAGAAATAATGAACTTGACAACAAATATATACGGTAAAAGACCATTTGGTATTAAAGTATTTAGGTATTCTTCTTGGTTGTAATTGTTGGTATCATCTTCTGCTGAGTAAAAACTGAAAAACATTTTAGTTTTACCATAAAATTTAGTGATCAAACTTTTATTTAATTGATCAACATATTCATTTCTGTTAGCTAAGATAACTATCTAATTTCTATCATGTAAAGTGCACAAATTACATTTTTAATCTAATGAAGGAAATATTTTCCTTATTAAATGCACTACTATTTCCAGTAGGGTTGATAATCAAGTGTTATAGAATAACCAAATTAGATGTTCTTTTTCGTTTTCGACACGAAGCAAAAAGTCTCTAAATGTTGGATCTGTTCTTACTTTTATATTTCTTGTCATGTGAGTATTTTCAATTGAGTCCATAAGTATAATTTTGGCAAGTTAACGTATACATTTTCTGCTTTCGTAAATTTTGGAACTACTGATTGTATTTGATAAAAAATCACCTCCTAAAATATTAATTTTCAACCACATGGTTCATTGAAACCCAATATATCTCTAAAATTCTGGGTGATTGTTTCTATTATTTGATGCTTAGCCAAATCACTCCATCCCATATTATCATTTTTGTTTTCCTTAAAAATTTCTCCCGGGGTAAAGGTAAGGTCTACGTACATACTATCCTCCCCAGACTCCACTTGTGAGATTTTACTATGTTGTTGTTATTGTTATTGTTGTTGTTGTTGTTTTCCTTATAACTTTAGCACTATTGTTATGATATATTTGTGAAGGTTATTTCAATTATTTGAAGATGTATATCAAATCTTGCGTGGGTTGTACGACCTCATAAAAAAATTATTATTGGTACACCACTTGTTCTTATTGCTAGCAATAGCATGCCACTTGATCTAACAATTTGCAAGTAATGCATGACATAGAATATTATCGATTCCGCCGGAGGCATCTACAAAGATAATCTCCATATACCAGAGTCGACTTTTTATGATCATATAGTCTTGAAAGCTTATTCTTGTTCACCATTTAGCTTTGATTGTGCTTCCTCAAATACTTGCATGGCCTTCTTAATACTATACTAATCTTTTTTACTTTATGATCTATTTTTTTAATCTCTAACTCTCTTTTATGGAATAAAGTTATGTACCACAAGATTTTTTTTTTAACTTGAAAAATAATGTTACTCATATGATAAATTTAAAAATAATTTAATTTAATTAGTTTGCTAAATAATTAATTGAAAGATTTGATTATTTTGTTTTAATATAAAAAATAATTTATTTTCTGTTGATTCAGATTTTTAGTATTAGTTTATCTCATGCTTGAATATTTAACCGCAATTATAATTTTATCCATCATACATTTTATTTTTAAAGAGTGAAAAGATCGATATGACATTCCACTTTTATATCTTTATATTTGCAACATTACTAGTAGTATTGATTCGTACCAACTTTTTTTTTCTTCCTCTCACATTTATATTCTTAAAAACTTTCTTAGTTGTTCTTTAATAATTGGGTATATTTTTCTATATTATACAAAAATTAATAATAAAAATATTATTTAAGTAGGAAAGCATTTCAAATATAATATAATAATATATTATTGTATGTGTTTTTTTTTTCTTCTCAATTTTAAAGCTTATGCAGTCCGTTTAACATTAATTTTATTATTTCTTGGTATGCAATAGAGTGGTAATGTATTGAGTTATTTATTAACACGTGTCTTTTCTTCTAAAAATTGGTTTCCTAACTATCCGTCAAATCATTAATACATATTTACTTCTTCTTCTTCTTCTTCTTCTTCTTTTTTTTTTTTGTTGCTTTAATTAGACACATAATTTTTTGACATGTTTATAGTATCGACAGAGCTAATTTCGAGATTGAGTTTGAATTTTAACACTGCCGTGATTGCTAACTTCTAGTATTAATGTTTATGTCCGAAAGTAAATATATTAATATTATTCCTAAAGATAATTACGAAGAATTACGTGTAGTATTATGTCCTAAAACTAATAGGATAGTAACGTTAATATTTAAAATTTCGGATATATCTTTTCTTTATAAATTATAATGTTTAATATTATAAGATTATTTTTGTAAATTGATATTATATTCATGTTTTTTTGTAAAATAATATTATATTTATACTTTTATAATAATATGGATAGATAAATAAATATATAAGACGTGACGAGAGAAATAGATGAACCAGGCAATACTTCGTTGACTGCTTTATCTCAAAAACAAAATACTCCTGCTTTAGCACGTTATTACATTAATACCATTACACGGTTTACTGAATTAAAAGAAAATATTTAGGCATTTTCAAGGCCCGAATTGTCACCATTTCCACTGACGAAGTCTATCATGATCTGTTGGGCCCCACTTAAATATATCATTTCACATATTATTTGCAATTTACATTTTACACTTTTATCTACACATATTTAAGGAGTTTATTACCCAAATGATTATTTAGCTATTTCAAATTATCTCTTAAAATTATTACTTTTTATTTTTAATAATAAAATTGCTGAATTATGCTTACTCCACTCATCAACTAAATTTTTCAAACTTTATATTGCCAAATACCTATTTTGTTTTCCAAATTATAAAATTTATCTTCTTTTTATTTCTTTAAATATTTTAATATTATGATTTTCCCTTTTTAGTTAAGGACTTACCTATAGTAAATAAATATTATAGATAAATTATAAATAAAAATTATTTAAGCATATATATAATAACAAAATAATGAGTATAGTAAAAAACATTAATTAGAATGTTAGTAATTATAACTTTATACAAAAGTTCAAAATTTATTTACCCGATTCAGAATGAAAGAAAATAAAAATTATAAAATATATATTCCGTGCATGTGATATAAAAATAATTATTTAAATAAAAGGTATTTAAATTATGCTCAATTATATTATATATATTTCATGCACTAATTAATAGAACATACTTTACCCTATACCGATAATTCCCCTGCTTTCCTATGACATAACTTTGTGTCGTCGAAAAGTTGGTAGAAACATAATAATATAGTTGAGCATAATTTTCAAGAATATATAATACATATTATAAAAGTATACTTTATTTAAAATTATTTTCATATTACGTGCATGGAATATATATTTAACAATCTTTATTTTCGTTCATTCTATATTGTGTAAATAATTTTTTGAATTTTTTTTGTTAATATTGAAAAGTTAAAAATAAATAAAAAGAAGATAAATGTTTATAATTTCGAGGGTAAAATATGCATTTGGCAATCTAAAATTTAAAAAATCTAGTTGAATGACTTTCTGAGTGTAATTTGGACATAGTTCAGTAACTTTATTGTTACAAACGATAGAAAAATGACTTTAAGTGATAATTGAGATATATAATAGAATGACTATTTGAGTAATTGATTTCACATTTAAGCTATCGTAGTTGTCCCATTAAATTTTATCATCTCCCCTTTCTCTTTTATTAAAATGGCTATACTAATTTATTTTAAACTCAAGAATCAAGACGCAAACAAGTGTCAATCAAAAGTTAAAAGGCCAAATACCTTAAATTATTCTTAAACTTGGCACAAATTATTAATATTCTTTCCGAATTACGTCCGTTCTTAATTTTTTCCTCAACTTGGCCTTTTGAGAGCCATTACCCACTAGACACTAATGTGGCAAAAAATATGGGTGCACTCGCCTGCCACGTGAATTTTTCTGTATATGTGGCATTATTTTGAAAAATAAATATATTTTTATCTTTTTAAGAATATTACTTTTTTAGGTATTTTTTTAATACAATTTATAATAAAACTTGGATAGAACTATATTATTTAGGTTAAATATTTTTATTTTGCCAATTAATAAAGTTTTAGCTAAATCTTTTTTTCGAATTTGGCCTGAAAATAAAAATTTATACAATTGAAATAAATAATCAAGTCATCATAAAAGCTATATGAAATATATGGCTTAAAATTAATTATGTTGGCTATAATATTTTTCAAATTATGTATTTTTTATAACTTTTTAAATGCTTTGATTATTTGTTTCAATTGTGTAAATCTTTATTTTCAGGACAAATTCAAAAAAGATTAAGTAAAACTTTATTATTTTGGTCAAATAAAAATATTTAGCCTAATTAATGTAGCTCTATCCAAGCTTTATTATAAATTATATTCGAAAAAAATTATCTAAAAAAGTAATATTCTTAAAAAGATAAAAATATATTTTATTTTAAAAAGATGCCACACGTGGTAAGCGAGTCTATCCCATACTTTTTGACATATCAACGTTTAGATGGATAATGACTCTCAAAAAGCTAAGTTGAGAGGGATAAATAAGATCGGGCATAGTTCGAGAAGGATACTAATAATTTGAACCAACTTTAGGGGGTGGTTTAATGTAAGGAAATGAACTTTCATTCCAAAGCCATTTCAGTATTAACTATTAACTTTATCTGTTGCTTAGGTTCGTTAAACTAATTATATTGCTGGATGAAAAAAGAAGGTTTAAGCGATATTTAAGTTGCTTTAAAAAAGGTTGTTAAATCAATTTCTAATATAGTAAAAACTTAGATTGAATCTCCGGAAAGAAGAAACCTTTTGAATAATTGATGTATAGATAACCAAAGCTTCAGCAAAATAGGAGGTATAACTAGTATTTTGAACAAGATTTAAACTTTTAAAATTTGATCTTCTTTAACTATTGAATAATTTTGTGTGATTAATACTAAGAAAATCTTTCTTCTCTATGAATAAAATGTACGATACAAAAACTTCAAAACTCTAGTTAAAGAAAGGATATAATGTTTTCTTCGTATATTCGTCTGAATAGAGTGAAATCCGCAGATCCGGCGTAAGTTCCGAAGATAATAAGCTAGCGCATGTTATGGCTACGGAAGGATTCATGCATATAAGCAACAATCCACTATCAACAACAGTCTACCCATCGAATGCATTTTGGAACCTACTACAGGAAGACATAAATGAAGCATCTACAACTTGACTAGTATACCAATGTATTAAGTAAGCTAGCTGAACTTTGAAATCTCAATAGTTTTTGTAATCCTATGACAAGCAGCCCATCTGGCTCATGTACCTTAGATGTCCCTCGTGAGACATCACTCCTATGTAATATTACTAGTTAAATATTAATAATATTTCGTCGTCCAAGCAAAAAAACAGAAAATAAAGTTTAAAAAATTAGTTTTCTCCACTTTGGGAATATTTTAGTATAATTAACTTACTAAGAGGATTTACATAATGATAATAACAGTTTAGTATTTGATCAATATAATGTTTTAGTATAATTAATTACTAAGAGGATTACTAAGTTTAAAAAAGTAAGCTTAAGCCTGAAAGAAAGACTTCTGGTATATAATAACAGTATCTTAATGATTAATTAACATTATTAAGAGAAAACTGAATTTTTTTCAACATTAAAGAGCTCCTACATATTTAAATTGTTATTCTTATCTTAGAAGAGTAAAAGTGAAAGAGTGTCAAATATAATAGCACAATGATAGTAGAAAGAATATTTCAAATTTAACTGTTTTTCACTGCAAAAGAACATCTTGTGATGATATTAATTTGATCTTTGTGATGATCGTAAAATATTTGAGATCAAACTTATTACTTATCAACAACAACAAAATTAATCGTGGTTTATGTTAATTTCTTCTTTGAGCTTGGGCCCGTCCGTAGCATGGGCTAACATTGGGAGAAATTCAAAAAGGGATTTTTTTCCTATCTATACCATATATGAAACCTTATTACAAAAAATGTGCATATTTGGTAAATTACCCGCCTTGTGCACTGTTTTTCTATAATTTTTATACCATTCATTAATTAGTAATTAATAGTAGCTAAATCTTCCTAATATGGCGCGCTAAAAATCAGGAAAAGAATATCCTAATTGATTTAGTGACCTTAAGTTCAAATTTAAACGCAAATCCTTTATCTAATCTCTCCCGAATTTTTTTCGTAATTCAAAAAAAAAAACTTCAGCAAATTGAAATCAAATCTGTTCTTCGTCTTTTTTTTCTCAATCCACAAATCAAAAAATAATAAAATATAGAACAATACCTCAGCGATACCATTCAATCATGTCCAAAAATCTCAATCATGCTACAATTGAATGGAAAAAAATCTGATTATAAAAAATGGGTCTCATCTCTGTGTTTTTTGAGAAGAAGAAGAAATGTAAAAGAGGAAGTCTGATTTTATGTTAATATATACAAAATTCCTACATTTATCTACAAATAAACTACTAATTAATTAAAGTATGTATAAAGCAATATTATTTTTAAGGGTATCTAAAAAATTACTACATTTATACTACAATTAAACTACGATCTATGTTGGAAAAAATGTAGACTACAAAATTTTCTATTCATCTATAAAATTCCTACAAAAAAACTACAAATAAACTACAAATCAGTTTTAATATTGTATAAAGTTGTATTGTTTTTAAGGGTATCTACAAAATTACTACATTTATACTACATTAAACTACAAGGCGGGTAATTACTATATAATGGATTGAGTACAATAAACTACATTTAACTACAATTAAAATACATTTAACTACATAATAACTGAGAACAACTACAATAAAAAAATATGTCAGTATAACTATAATTTAACTACATAAAAAATGTCACCTCGTGCAACTTGTTTGATCTCACCTCAGCACGGATTTGTCGCGGAGATGCTCGGTTAGGGGTACGTTCCATTGCATGCGATTTTGGTTGTATTTTTGTTGGGGATTTTTGTGTTGAAACCCCCAAATCAAAAGAGGGAATGTCCGGTACTTTACTAATTTCTTGAGGGTTTTGAGGTGATTTATTGTTGTTCATTCTTTACAACGATAAATTTGCCATAATTTTTCCAGAATTTGTGAGAATAAGAAAAATGGGGTGTGGATGTAGTTGGATATTGATAGATGGTATACTTACAATGGTGTAGTTGGAGAAGGAGAGATGGTATGGGGTGTGGTGTAGTTAGAGGAGGAAATTAGGGAAAAGTTGACTTTAATTTGAAAAGTTGAAGAAATAATCTCATCCGAATAGTAAAAAGTGGCGGATAAATTGTTGAGATTGAATTTTTAGTGGGTAAGAATAAGTGATTAATAAATTGGAAGATTTTGTCCCTAAATATACTTCTATATTTAATGATAACTTAATTAAAGCCTTAATTTGAATTATGGTACATAAATTGAAACTTGGTATGCTTAAATGTAATAAACACAAACCTTAAACATGATTGGTAATAAGGTTTGATATATACATGTAAAAATTCTTTAGCGATACCACTAGTGAGATTATGCCTAGGCTATGCCTGGGCCCAACAACTATTTAGGGCCCGTTAACGTTTGGCCATACATTTTGTCAATACTTTTTTAGAACTTTTTTGAAAATATTATTTGTAGATTAATGATCTATTTTTGCAAAAATTTTGAAATTATTTTTCAAATTTTCAAAATCTAGTTTAGGGTAGATTTTGGGTGAAACTTGTTCTCCCACTCACAAAACTTTAATTTTTTTCCAAATAAAATACATGTCCAAACATAATTTCAACGTTTACAAATTATTTAACAAAACTACTTCAAATTTTTTTTTTTCAAATTTCAACTAAATTTATGTCCAAATACTAGCTTAATATTGTTTTCAATACTTTGAAACTCACCCTGAGTACCTAAAAAAGTAGATGTCCTTAAAATTAATAAGTAGAATGATAAAAGTTGTACTCAAACTAAGTTTACAATGAAGGTGCATACTTCTTGAACATGGAAACTCGATCATGCTCATTGTAATTGTATGATTTTTGATAATTAGTTTCTATCATTTCTTTTTTGTCACCTATATGTGAGTAACATCAATTTTTGTTTGTATGAATTGTAATGGATGTAGATTTCTGTAATACATCTAACATCTAGAATAATCCTAGCAAGTGTTTGGCTTTACTTATTATGTTTATCATAAGGAAAAGCTAATATCTTATCGTACTTTAACATAATTTTAGATAATATTGAATAAGATTTTAATTCTAAATACTTGAACAGTTAAAATAGTCCTAAAATTTTTAGTGGTACGTCTACTTTTATATTGTTGCTCTATTATTTTAACAACTGGTTCGATTATTAATTTATACTATTGTATACTTTAGTAGAAAGTGAATTATTGCAGTATTTGACGTATCAAATTATTTTATGCAATATTCTTAAGGGATGAGTTTATAAATAGAAATGTGTACTCTGCCTAAATAATCATATAAAAGTCACTATTGCTTCGATAATATTTTTATGTTCTTGCTTTTGTTGCCTTGAATTTATGTTAATTATTAAAAATCGGTTTAATATTGAATTCCGGAAAATCAAAATTTACTACTTGTTCTTCGAATTGAATTTTACCAATACAAACAACAGTTTTTGAATGTTTTAAAAATGGAATAGACTCCAAAGCTCTCAACCGAGTTTTAAAAGATTTAAAATGCTCTCTAGATTATCTTTCAAGCATAGTATACGAATTAATATTTTTTCCACATATTTAAACTTATTGAGCATATATTAGTCATTATATACAATGGAAAATGGCCTATAATTTAGCTTGCTCACAGTATATAGTGGGACCTAATAGAAAACCTTAAAAATTATATCCTCATCCCTTTATACAAAAAGGTAAAAATCCTTATAACTTGTACCCGCGTGACTAAGCAGCTGTACATGCATTCAAAGTAGAGTGATTATTTAGCCTCTGCAAATAGCTCAATATTGTATGATGGCAATTGTAGAAATAACGAGCTAATTCATGGGCAAACAATATTCTTTCAAGATGACAAGACGACACCAAACTCCTCAACTGCCTCTTATTAACAGTAGTAATGGCAAACGGTGCGGAGCGGGCCGATTTTTCAGCATTTACGGGGCGGGGCGGGTTACATTGTTTGCGGGGCGGGGCGGGGCGGGGCATAATTCTTTTTTAAAAAATTAACGCGAGGCGGTGCGGATTGCGGGTTATTAAAACTCTTAATGTATTCACCAGTGCAATCACTTCTCTCGATCACGTTGTGATCTTTTCTCGGGTAATGAAATACTTGACAGCACATGATAAACAAATGAAATACATATCGGTTTTATATCTTTAATTTTTCAAATACTCTTTCTCATATTTATCTCAACTTCAAATAGTCATTTTTACTTTTCAAGGCAGAATTAATTTAACAATGAGGTAGCTACGGAATAATTTTTCCCTTCAAATTTCCAGTAAAAAAATGCATGTTTTCTCTCCTTATTCTTTCAATTGCTTTTCAACTTTATTTGGCAATTAACTCAAATTTTGCTCTAACAACTCTATTTAAGAAATTCTATCATCATAGTAGTCTTTCCATATATTACTAGAAACTAGAAAATTGAACTCACAGTCTTTATTCCTGTTTTTTTACTAAGATTGTAACTAATTACTTACTTGAGAATATTTTATTTTCTCTCTCACATGTAACTCAACAAAAGTGACTATGAAAGAAATTATATATTGATTATACACAATTATACATATATACATAGATTATATATTATTCAAGTATCAAATGGTTACTATGTTTCTGGCTTACATGTTTGAAGGACATTAAAAATGTAAATTTGCATGAACATCTAATCGAACATCTCAAGTTCCCACAAAGAATGGACGGGGTTGAATAAATATTTGCATTACTTAGTTATCATGTGGCATATGTTATACAATCGTATATGTATTTATCGTTTGTAATTGAAACAAGTAATCTGGTATATGCTATACAATCGTATATGTTTCACCAGTCCTTTAATACTCGGATACAAGTATATTGCAAAAAAAATTACTTGGTTTACTAGATCGGATTAAAAAAATTTAAAAAATATATATATGCGAGGCGGGGCGGTTTTTCGCGGAGCGGGACGGTGCGGTTTTTTGCGGGGCGGGCGGGACGGTTAAAATTAAAAAAATTTATTTTGCGGGGCGGTGCGGGCGGGTTGGAGTCTTCACGGGTGTACGCGAGTATGCCCCTGCAACCGCCCGCCCCGCACCGTTTGTCATCCCTAATTAACAGTAGAAAAGAAAAGAAAAGTACTACTCTGTTTCTGCGAACTGCGAAGGAGAGAAGGGGCCAAATCCGGCACGTGAAAATGCAGTTAAAAATCTACTCCGCACGTTCCTATGAACCCACGTTTTGTGGTGTTTGGCCTTTAGTTCTTATTGCATATCTCAGCATATATAATAAAAAAAATAGAGATATTTGGTCTTTGGACCCACTCAGATCTCTCGAGTCTGTAGACTCTTTCAACTTTATTTATTATGGATTACTCCCTCGGCTTTCCTTTTGGCACATAAATCCCAATTCTCAAATGTATGATGTTCTTAAAATTTATGAGTAATGAGCCATCTCTTTCTATAGAAATTTGAAAGCGAATAGAATATACAAAAATACAATATATCCTTCTACTACATATAAGATCCGTCAAGTGCTCCCTTGTTTTTTTCTTCTTTTTTGTATTTTATTTGTCAATCTTTGTACTTTATCCTTCTCCTTGTTTTTTCTTTTGCTTGTTCATTCTAAGTTTCAACTTTTTCTACCAACATATATTACCTTATTTTTTTCACTTTATCCTTTTCTAGTTTCATTCTCTTTTCTATTTTCTTCTTTTTATTTCTCCATTTTTTCTGTTTTTTTTTTCTCGATCTTTTCCTACATTATGCATTAAAAGATATTACATTATTTACTATTCTAGAAGGAAAGAAGGCCAAAAATTATTCATAAATGAATTAATTAGTGCTTCAATCATTTCAGATTGAAGTTTGTTTACTTGTGCTTCAATTAATAAGCGTCGGAGAAGTACGCCACTACCAAGATCGGTGTTGAGAGATACGCGTGCGCTTGAGGAATGATCCTCGTAGCCGGGCTTGGTCGAGGAACTAGCGAGGCGGGAACTTCAGATGCAGCAAACACTTGGCAGAACGAGTGCTCTTTAGGAGCAACTCTGTTGGAAGGATGAGGAGCTCGAGGCGGGAAAGAGGGTTGCACTTGAGTGTGAGCGCCAGGGCTAGGCTAAGGCGGCGGAGGTCGCTGCGGCATGGAGCGGGAAAGTGATTGCGTTGGAGGGTGAATGCAGCTTTGAAGCTTCGGGTGAGGGATGCCTCGTCGACGGCTGAGGCGTTGAAGGATGCTATTCGCATACATGAGTCCCAACAGAAACTGGAGAGGGCTGCTGCGGCCTTTAGAGAAGTGAGTCTCGAGGAGAGGATTGGTGTCTTTGAGCAGGACACCCAAGTCATGGCGGACCGGATCACGGTCTTAGAAGAAGAGAATCAGCATCTACGGGACCAAGCTACTTCTTTCGGCCAGGCTCGCGAACTTTGGATCTTTACTGAGGCCTAACGTGATGTATGTAAGAATTTCTAGGAGGCCGGCATCGTGACCCAAGATGCTTTCAAGAGAGTGCATCAAAAGGCTCGTGAGGCCCATAACGACTGTGGTTTTGATGTGGCGACGCCAGAGGCTGACGATGGTGCAGATGGTGGCGCGGATGGCACCGAGTAAAACGATGTTATGCATTTTTTCTTGTCTTGTTCGCCGTTTGGCGTTTAGGTGTTTCTTGTTTTTCTTCTTTTTCTTGTACTGACCGGCCTTGGTCGGGTGTAAGCAGGGATGACCCACAATTAACTTTGTAGATAAATAAAATCTCCTTTCCGTTATTTGCCTTGTATTTGTTTTATACCTCTACTTTTCCCCCCTTAGATGTTCCTTTGTATGCGTTCGAAGGGGTGATTTGCCTTTGAGTTTGACTCTGGTAGGCATTCTAGTTTTTGATTGTTGATGACTTTTCTTCCTCAACTCGGGGTGAGCGAGTCAGATCCGTTGCTTGGCGATAGCTACACTTAGCCTTAGCCTCAGTTCGGGCACGGTCGAACTACCGACCGTGATGATAAAAAACGTGGCCTTGTAGTTTGACCGGGGCTAGACTTTATGTGTCCCTAATCTTAGTTCGAGTTAAGAGTACTTACTTGAATGGCAAGGGTGCTTAACCTCTGCCTCGATCCGTTGGAGGTTGGGTTTTGCTGAGTTCAATGATGAAGGCGCTTGGTACGAGTCCTGGTTCAACTGTGGTTGAACTTGTTAGATTTGAGGATGAAGGCGTCTAGCCTTATGGTTCGAGCGAGGTTGAACTCGTTGGATTTGATGGCGAAGCCGCATAGCCTGAGTCTTGGTTCAACCGCGTCTGAATTTACCGGTGAAGGCTCATGGCCTTGATTTAATAGCGAAGGCGCATAGCCTGAGTCGTAGTTCAACTGTTATTGAACTTTGTTGGTTTTGATAGCGAAACGCGTAGCCTGAGTCTTGGTTCAACCATATGAACTTACTGGCGGAGGTGCAAAACCTTGATTTGATGGCGGAGGCGCGTAGCTTTAGTCCCAGTTCAATTGTTGTTGAACTTTGTCAATTTTTATGGCGAAGGCGCATAGCCTAAGTCTTGGTTTAACCTTAGTTAAACTTACTAGAAAAGGCGCATAGCCTTGATTTGAAGGCGAAGGCGCAATAGCCTGAGTCCTAGTTCAATTGTTGTTGATCTTTATCAATTTTGATGGCGAAGGCGCATAGCTTGAGTCTTGGTTCAACCGTAGATGAACTTACTAGATAAAGCGCATAACCTTGATTTGATAGCGAATGCACATAGCCTAAGTCCCAGTTCAACTGTTGTTAAACTTTTTCAATTTTGATGGCGATGGTGCATAGCCTAAGTCATTGGTTCAAATGTAGTTGAACTTACTGGCGAAGGAACATAGCCTTGATTTTATGGCAAAGACGCATAGCCTAAGTCCTAGTCCAACTATTGTTGAACTTTGTAAATTTTGATAGCGAATGCGCATAGTGTGAGTCTTGTTTCAACAGTAGTTGAACTTATTGGCGAAGGCGCATAGCCTTGATTTGATGGCGAAGGCGCATAGCATGAGTCCCAGTTCAACTATTGTTAAACTTTGTCAATTTTGATGGCGAAGGCGCATACCCCGAGTCTTCCCAATCGGGGTATGTAGGCTGTCTTGAGGTGACTCTCTGCTCGAGATATCTCTGTGTCGGTTTCCGATCGGAGTACGTATCGGGGACGCGGGAGATACCTTACAGAGATCCTCCCATAAGAGGAGAGTTTTCTTCTTGTTTGCACTATCCGTGATCGGAGAGAGAGAGGACTTGGATCTTGATTTGAAATCTTTGAGTTCTCCTTGTCTGATATGCCGCTTTGGCTTGTTCGAGCTGTTTTTTTTTCTTTTTTTTTCGGCGTTTCTTTCCTTTTGGTCCAGGGAAGAACTACGCGATTTTGCTAGAAAATCTCCACAGACGGCGCCAAATTATTTGCTAAAAGTTATCATATACCTTATTAGTGTAAAATAATATAATAAATTACGTAAAATCATAGCAAATCGTAATAATCCATTGGACCAAATGAAGGATGCGAAAATAAGTACTCAGAGTTAGGAGGAGAAACATTAAAAGCTTTCATTGGTAGTATTGATTTGGTCCGCCTCTACATGAAAAGATGCAGAGCCTTACAATGGTGTTCCACTTTCCCATAATATGGCCCATAATATGGGTATCGTTGTGTCTTCTCTCTCTCGTGAATAGTGGTGAAGAAGAAGCCACCTTTCTAGGGTTTCCTCTCTTGGTATTTATAATTGTGAGTTTCGTGAGCTGGCAATAAGTGACCGTGACCACGTTGGAATTTCGCCTTCATGGTGACGGATGGGCTGTGGCTTTGTTGATCGAATCAGATAAGGGTTAAATACAGTTAATAATAAGTGATCGTACCACTTATTAATCATGAATTAACTTAAGACGGATCATGGGGTCAGATTATGACCCATACAAAGTTCTCTATTCCTTTTTGTGTCTATAAAAATAGTGTTTGGTTTTCTATTTAAAAAAAATCTAACAGATGAGTTGTTAAGTATTAGTAATAAAAATAAACGATACTAGGAGAGCTTATAAATTTCTAATATAATTCTTCGGTTCAAGTTTCTAGTAAACTTTGTTCTCCCTTGCTATCAAATATCCATCCAAACGTATTATTCTTTTTTAATTGTAGATCAAATCAAGACAAATTAAATTATTAAAAGTAAAAGAAGAATAAGAGTTAGTATAGGAAAAAAGAAAAGTTCGGTAGAAGAGCGCTACTCCTTTCACTTTAGTTCAAAACTTTGCAGGCGTTATGTCAACATTTTCAAAAGGTGAAGGAGCTTTTTGTATCAGAAATGACAAACTTATGGTGTAATCCGTAATTTAAACTTTTTCAATCTCTCCATGATTCCAGGGCCGACCGGGGGGGGGGGGTTAGTGTGCACTGTACAGTTAACACTGCTCACTATCACTTGACTTCCCATAAGTGCATCTTTTTCGTGTGTGACGGAGAAAGAGAGAGAGCAAAAATATCTGTATACATCTCTCTCTTTCCACCTGTCTCCCGGAGTTTGAATCAAATGGCGGACGAACCTGCGTTGACTCGTTGGTCCTTCCCGGTAATTAAATTTAATCTTCCAAGGCCTCATTTGAAAATACAGCTTCTTTTTGTTGAATATTGATGAAATTTTTGAATATCTGTTTTTTTTTTCCGGTTAATTTTTGATTTTCGAGCTAAGTTTAAATGATCTGTGTGTGATGTACATTGTTTGGATACATGCACGTGTTAATGAGTGAAGTATCGGAACATGAAGAGATTTTGTGTTGTTACGAAATTGACATTTTTGATCGATTCGTGCATTTTTGGCTTTGATTTTAGAATTTCTTATTTACTTTATCTTCTTATTTTGATTTGGAAATGCCGATTTTGCTGAAATTAGAGGTACTATTCGGATGAAATTTGGAGTTTAAAGTGAATTTTTGACTTTTGAAGGACATTGTGAGCTTAATGTATCACCGATCCATGCATGAGATTATGATTGACAAAGGAAGAGACATTTTTGTGTTAGCTTGAGATTTTCTTAAAATTCAATTTTGTTTCATTTTCAGCTTAACATCAAGTTTTTTGTACGGGTTTTCTTCTTCGTCCTCTTTATTGTTTTTAAGATTTCTTAGTTTTTCTTCTGTGGCGAATATACAGTTTTTGTGTGCGACACATTGTACTGATTCATGCATGTGGTGATGGTAGAGGGTATAAAAGGAAGAGATCTTTCTGGTTTGTTGACTTGATTTTTTTTTTAAAAATAATTACAAAAGAATATTTCTGATTTATTTTGTGAAATCTCAACTTTATTTCAAAGTAAAGTTTGGTGTAGACTATGCTTGACATTATTTTATGTTCTGTGTTAATTTAGGAAATCTCTGACAGGAAATATTGTTATATGTTAGATTTACATTGCTTAATAAACTTTTTACCTTTTTCGGCCTTGATTGGGATGTTTCTTACCTAAGTTTGGCTGCTGTTCTTCCAGAAAATGTGAAAGGAGACTGAGATGTAGTCCTTAGGCAAGGAATTATAATGTCCCCTTTTAATTAGTAACTAAATGTTAAAATTAATAGGTTATATATGACCTTTTTTTGATTGTATGTGATGTTTGCCCTGCTCAGGTTTTGATTTGACTAGTTGCTCTCTATCAAAAGACACAGAAGTATAGTCTTCCTAGCAACACAGAACTGAATAATAACAAGCTGCAAAGTGATGAGTTGTTCCATAAGTAGACACAAGTGTTGTTGAAGTTGAAAAAGAGTGACTTGTTTTGTTAATGCTGAAAATAAAAGAGAGAATTTCAAATGTGCTTGACCTTGAGTAGATTACTTCATGATAGATAATTGTTAACTTTGTGCTAACTTCCGAGAAAAATTCGAATTTGAATAGATGAGGAAGTAGGCGAAGAGTTTTCCAATGAAGTTGGGTTGTTTAGCTTTTAATCTTATTCTCACTTTGTGTCATAATACTGTCTTCCAAAGAATTTGGAACTGAGCAGAAAAGAAGACACACAATCAGTAGTTCATGGCTTAGTTTTTTAAAGTTCTACAGTTAGTTAAAGGAAATTGAAGGGGAAACAGAGTAAACACGTATAGTTTGTTAAACCACATTGTTAGTTCTGTTCACAGGAGCTACGAATTGCTGAACGAATCATAAGTTGGATGTGTCTCTTGATGAAATGAATAAATCAAGATTAGGGACATTGAGTATTTATATACAATACTTGTTTTTGGTGTCCGTATTTAGGATTTTAAGTTGTTTTATGATATGAAGTTTGGGAGGAAGAAGGCTCCTGCAACTGAGAATGGCCATGCTGTACAAAATGGAAATTCTTTGACGGTGACGGCAAATGGAAATGGACATGTGCGGAACACTGCAGAATTGTCCATTTACGAGCAATATAATCAGGTATTGCTGAAATGAATAAGATGATCTTAAATCCTATTGACAATCTGCACGCTTAATCTTTTCTTCTGATTTAGGCTAATGGAGGCACAGCACACTCTAATGGAGTTAATGGAGTTCAATCTGTCGGAGTAGTTGGAAAACCGTATGACACAGAAACTAATGACCTTAAATTTTGTGTTTGACCTGCCAGAGATATTGGAAGTCTTAACAAACATTTGATACTCATATATATTAACAACTTTCAGCTGCCAGAGCTTCATTTCCTCTTCCTGCAGAAGTTCTTTTTTGGGGGTAATTCTTCCTGAAGAAGTTTAGTAAAGTGAAAATGTTCATTTTTCAGGCAAAAATCTCTACTTCCCCCTTTCGAGTCTGCAGAAATGCGTGCTTTAGGAGAAAGTTTAAGCAGGTAGGTAACGACAAAATGACCTGAATACTATGAGCAATTGCTGTCGCTGAACCTGGTTTTCTCTCTCCCTCACACTTATCATTGTTAGGCTTGGAAACTAGTTTTGCTAATTTCTATCTGTTTACATTTCCAGGGATATTCTTCGTGGTAATCCAGATGTGAAGTGGGAGAGCATTAAAGGATTAGAGACTGCCAAGCGTCTACTAAAAGAAGCAGTTGTCATGCCGATTAAATATCCAAAGTAGGTTACAATACTTGGTTATGTGCTGCTCGTCTAACAAGTTGAATAGAGAGGTTATAATCTTTGTACTGTGGTGCCATTGGCCCTAGTGGACTTCTCCATTATGAACCTTATTTTTTTTGTATTCTTGTGGTGCAAGCTATAGAATGTAAATTTTAGTGTCAAATATCCAATCCAATATATCTTCTGACGTTTTACTTGTAATTTTTCATGAACTCTTTCTTTTTGAGCAAACATGATATTCGACGGAGGCGGATGTATAAGCAAAACTAGGGGGCACGTGCACCCATGCTCTATCCGTAAAATTAGATATTTTATGTACATATTTTCTAAAATTGGTATATTATTAACCGTTGGTACCCAGACTCCAAGAAGGTTGAATGATGCACTTGGTTGACGACTCAGTTAATTACCAAGAGGAATAGTCATCAAATCCCACTAAATATATTTTTTCCTCCTTTTTCTTAGTAGTGCACCCATGCACTAGAAATCCTAGATCCGCCTATGATATTTGAAGTTGTCATTACTGAGCCAAGATCTACTTTTTCTCTCTCTTCTAGGTACTTTAAAGGTCTTCTAACTCCATGGAAAGGTATCCTCCTTTTTGGCCCTCCAGGAACAGGAAAGGTTTGTACTCACGTTTTCTTCTGTGCAAAAGGTTATTTTTCATTCATACGCTGTATCCTTCTCCTTATTTTATTGTGCTTTAGCCTTCACCTCTGTATCTAAACTCTCCCCTTTCCTTCCATTGGTACTTCTATTGGTGATCTGTCCAGTTTCATATTCATGTTATTGGAATTCTGCATCCTGGCATTTCTTTTCTTTATACATAAAGCTTAATATCTTGATATGAGAGGAAATATCTATTTATCTTGTTACAACTTTTACTCTGTTAATTTGTAGACGATGCTTGCGAAGGCAGTTGCAACTGAATGCAATACCACATTTTTCAATATCTCAGCATCATCAGTTGTCAGCAAATGGCGTGGTATGATTTCCTCTGCAATTTACTAAAATGTTCTTTCCTACTTATCAGCTTATATTTAATTTGGCGAAGTTATAATGATTACAGTTAGAAGGGGATATCGAGTCAAACATTTCCTGAAAAAGGAACCAAACTTGTATGATACTAAAAGATAAATTTCAGATGACTGATAGCACCATCCTATTAATGGATAGTCAATGATTTAGACAACCAAAAGTAGAAACCATCCAATTTGAAGTGAAGTCACACATTGTAGCTTGGTTTGTTCACCGAAGAAAAAGAAAGGGCAGCATGGTGCACAAAGCACCCCGCAGGATCCGGGAAGGCTGCACCCCTAGGGGTGTGATGTAGACAGCCTACCATAATGCAAGCTTTAGTGGCTGCTTTCACGGCTCGAACCCGTGGCCTATAGGATCCGGGTTTGTTAGCTGAAGGTTTATGCTATAGCACACTCTAATATTAGCTGTTGTTTCAGGCTTTCAGCTTAATCTATTTCATGCCCTAAAAGTTGGCCTGTATTTTTTCAAGCAATCTGATGGAACAATGTAATATTGTAATATCTCATTATTTTAGAAATTTCTACGCTAAGGTAAGTCAACCTGGGTCACAGGAGCTAAGGATATATCAGATATATCAACTGTGTGTAGTAAATAACAAATGCATGTTCTGAGTTGTTATGCAATTTTTACTGCGGTATGTAGTTCTATTTGCCTTACTGAGCTCCAGACAGCTTTTTTGTGTGTTATCAACGTAGAGGGAAGCTAGCACCTAATGTGGCTGTTATTAGGCAAGGATTTGTGGGGTTCAGCTTTTCTGAACATATCAGCAGTTATGATTTCTGTCTTTGATGGTCTACCTCTGCCTTTTTTATTACAACGTGAGAGAAAATTATAGCATTTAAATTATCTACGTCAAACAAGATCATTCCAATGTATCTCATCAGCTTTCAGATGAATAAAGTATTAGATATATCAGTTGAGAATAGTTCTTCAATTAGTGCGTTGTGTGCTCCTTAGAAGTTTATTGTGTGATACAGGTGATTCTGAGAAATTGATAAAAGTGTTATTCGAGCTCGCCAGGCATCATGCACCTTCAACTATCTTTCTAGATGAAATTGATGCAATTATCAGTCAACGTGGGGAAGCACGTAGTGAGCATGAATCTAGTAGGCGTTTAAAAACAGAACTGCTCATACAGGTGAAGCTTGATGTTTAGAAGTGTATGTATGACATGTGAAAAACTATGTTTTTGCAGTGCAACACAATTAATAAGTCAATAGTCAATTACTGCCCCAGGGAATGATGGTCATTTTATTCTATGTATCTTTGTTTTCCCCCTCGCACATCCCCTTTTTGTGGTCTCATGTTGGGTGGGTTGGGGAGATTGAAGCACTTGAGGCTGTATGGCAAAGTATTTCCTCTTAGAAAAATAAATGAGACCTTGAATTTCTGCTGTTAGCACCTTCTGAACTACTAAGCGTAACAATTGGAATCTGGAATTCTCTTTTTTCTGATATTGTTGTTAATCTAGAGATTTTTCAAACCGCTTTTAGTTAGGTTATCACATGCTCTGTGAAATTTGGATGGTGTGCTGTAGTACAGTCCGTGAGAAGTACGTTAAGTGACTATCGTAACCATTGGAACTTAAAGAAAGGTCACTTGACACTGGAGAGGATTTTAAACTTTATGCCATTTAAATATAAATGAAGGAAATGTTTTGACCCATCTTTTTAGGCTTGGCTAATAATCATGCAGCACCAGGTAAATGGTAAAGATAAAAGAAAGCCTTTAACTTGTACAGTTTGCTTTATATCAGATCTTGCTGTTTCTTCTCTTTGATATTAATGAAGACATTAGTATGGTTTATCTGAACTATATCGCTAGGTGATGGTTGAAATAAACTGCAGATGGACGGTTTGAATCGGACAGATGAACTTGTATTTGTTCTGGCAGCAACAAATCTTCCCTGGGAACTGGATGCAGCAATGCTCCGTCGTCTTGAGAAGCGGGTAGTCTTTCATGTGGTCTTGAAATATAATTTGCTTGATAATAAGACAATTTGCTAGAAAGAAATGAATTAGAGCAAAAGTATATTTTATTTTAGTTATGTTTAGCTCCGCTATGATCTATTTCTTTGTCAATATCTCCTAGTAAATCATGTCAAACATTTAATAGTTTTAGTGGATGGAGACTTTTTTGCCATGTAAAAGCATGTGGAATTTGAAGCCAATAAGCATTATTCCAGATAGTAAAATAGGGGTTTGAGGCTTTAGCTTAAGAGTTTCATGGTTTGATTCCCATAAATGCTTTTCCGTTGCAGGTCTGGTTGTTAAATGATCTTTCATCTTTTAGTTTATTTATTACATACTGGATTTTTATAGTAATTTCCCTCTTTTTCTTATTTTTAAGGGGCTGGGGTTACCTTTTTACATGTTTAATATTTGCTTAAGTGAGTAATAGAAGACTTGGCTGAACAAAGGAGGAAAAGAAGAGAATGCACTCAGGCTTAGTCTGGTTTCATTCACTAGTGTAATCCAGACCTGAGGTTTTATAAGTCATGCTTGTAACTATTTAGTCCGCCTTCTGACTGTAACCGCAGATCCTTGTGCCCCTTCCGGAGCCAGAAGCAAGGTGCGCCATGTTTGAGGAATTACTACCATCACTGCCTGAAGAGGAGTCACTTCCATATGATTTATTGGTAGAAAAGACAGAAGGTTTTTCCGGTTCTGATATTCGGTTGTTGTGCAAGGAGGCTGCCATGCAACCGTTAAGACGTTTAATGGCAAAACTTGAAGAGAAAGACAAAGTGGTACCTGAGGATGGTATGCCATATTTTATCCACTACTTTGTTGTGTTGGACGGGGTAATAGTTATATGTTGGGATATAAGGGGCTCAGTGTTTCTGGATTTCTACTGCGGAAATTGGGTATATGCTTACTATACTATAGCCCTCTTTTCTATCTCATCCTACCAGGCAACTCGATTATTTGCCAATTCTGCCACATGCATACTGTTGGTGTATATTAATATTTTAATTATGACAATGTCTGATAATGTGTCTTCCAACAAATCCCAGTTTTAAGCTCTAAGATTTGCGTCTGTCCCATGAATTACTGCTTTCATCAAACTACCTAGAGAAGTCAATGGAAGTTAAATGATGTCAGAATGAAACTTGATACACATGCGTCATGTATGTGTATTTCATTACAAATCTTTACCTGTTCTAACTACAAGAATTCGGCATGATTCCAATACCTGAATTAATGTATACCAGTAGAAACACTCTTGTGATTTACCCATTGGGTGACTTCGTTGTCATTGAAACTATTGTTAGCCTGGTCGTGTGTGAAGAATTTTAATGAGGCATTTCTTTAGGTGTGTTTCATTCCTTTGTACTGATTTCTTGTATCAATGTGCAGAGTTGCCCAACGTTGGACCAATAACTGTGAGAGATATTGAGATGGCATTGAAGAACACTAGACCATCTGCACACCTTCATGCGCCAAGGTATGACAAGTTCAACTCGGATTATGGCAGCCAAGTTCTCCAGTGAAGGCACCAGCTCTATCCTTTTTCATTCTTGTTATTCCTTTGCTGTTTTCCTCTGAGCTATGCAGCAGTATGCCAGCGCAGAGGTTAATTTGTTGAACTTGTATAACTTATCACTATGTGGTACTTTGAGCATTTAGGTTCACTACATTCCTCTCCAATAAAAGTAGTCTGCTCTCTCTATCTATCTACATCTAAATAATTAAATGCTAAATTCAACAAATGAAAAGCAACAGTGAGATAGAAATGACTTATGACATTTCTTCGATCTCAAAAGTTGAGTATTGTTCCAATCTTGTTTTACTTGCACACAAAAAACGAGTGATTTTAACGTCACTACGAATATATGGTTTTTACTCGAGCACTAGATGGATTTAACTCACTCATCACCCAGCTTTCACTAGCACAGGTTATTTTTTTCCACAGGACTTCACAGTTTCTTTTCACAAAATATAATTTATGCAAAGTATTTGCAGAAAATGTGGATGAACACAAACTTACAAAGAATATAGAAAGATAACGAGAGTTTTAAGTTCCCCCCCCCCCCCACAACTCCCTCAGCTAAGGGGCAACCCTTTTGAACCCCCCACCCCACCCCACCCAACCAGCGAGGAGACTGCTATAAGGGGCATCTTCTTATTAAGTTTAAGTTGTATGAAAAATATTCACACAATTTAAATTAACTAAAAGGTGGGCAACCCTTTTGAACCCCCACCCAACCAGCGAGGAGACTGTTGTAAGGGGCATCTTCTTATTAAGTTTGAGTTGTATGTATTGATTGTACAAAAAATATTCACGCAATTTAAATTAACTAAAAGGTATTTGCTGGTGTTGATTATTGAAGTTTAGGCTATTAACAAAATATGACTAAATGTTCAAAGAATCATGTTCTCAACATAGCTGCTTCATTGTTCTGAAGAATCAACTCCTCAGGAGAAAGGATCAGCTCCTCATGTTGATACTTGTACGTCTGTATAAGACAGTAACTTTGTCTCAAAATTACCCAGGCCCGCATTTGGTGGAAAAAGGCTACTATAAGTGATAAGGGTCGTTGCTCATGAAGATACGGATAATTCAATCAAAGACAAAAGTCCCAAACCTTGTGAAATCCTCGGAACAGTAGAAGTCCTATCAAGGAGGAAAACTGACTATGAATAGGATTCCTAGAAGATCTCAAATTGAAGTATTTAAATGTGATCAAATTTGGACTTTTGATACATCCTTTCACACATCAACTAAAGAGTCATAAGTCGTTTACTCGAGCTGAGTACTTACATTATATTCTTCCCGAGGTAGTCTAGTGAATGTGTTTTAGAAAATTTAGTTGTAATCAATGAGTTGGAGTGAGTATTTTGCGTTACAAGTTAGAGTAACTTGTGAATCAAATAGGAGTAGTAGAAGTACTAGAGTGTATTTAATTACAGTATTCTAATTGATACATTTTGGCTCACTGTTCTAGCGGAGTTGGAGTTGAAAATCCTGCGTGTTAGGTCGTGATTTTTGTACCTTTTGAGTCGGGTGATTTTTCACGTAAAAATCAACGTGTTCATGTTATTACATATTTACTTTACGCTTAAGGAACTTGGTAAAGAACTAAGTTCTTAATAATCTATACGGGCACTCAAACTAATAATTGGTATAAGAGCAGGTTCTCTCATTTACACGGCTAATACCTAAAGAGATCTTGGAAGCAAGATGACTGCTCCACCCAGAATTAATGAAGGACAATACCAGGCCACCCATGTTCAATGAAAAATATTACACTTGGTGGAAAGCAAGAATGAAACACTTCCTGACAGCTGAAGACTGTTAACTATGGACCATAGTGGACGAAGGTCTTTTGATTCCTATTAAACAAATTTCACAAAGTGAAACATTTACTAAGGACCCTTTCGAATTTGTGGCAATAGATTTAAGAATGATGGAGAAGAATGCAAAGGCTAAGAAAATCCTTATCTGTGGAGTTAGTCCTTATAAGTACAATAAAAATTCTATGTGCTCTAATGCGAAATAGATATGGGATGCACTCTAAACTGCTCATTAAGGAACAAACCAAAGCTAATCATGAGAAACTATGAGATTTTCTCCATGAAGGAGTCTGGGCCCATCCAGGATATCATGACTAGGTTCACTATAATAATTAATAAAATAAAATCACATGGAAATATGTTTCGGATTCTCATGACTAAAGAGAGAGTGCTAGGTGCTACTCTTGAGGAGGTGGTTGATATTGCTGAGAGATTGAGTCAGTTCATCGCTAGAAGCAAGATGAGAGGGAGGCCAAGAGGCCCCGAGGATCTGGTAGTTTCGGTGGTGTTGATTCGAGAAGTCAGTTTTAGCACGGCAGAGGCCGCCCATTCAGGCATGCCCAGTCAGCCTACCCAGTTCATTGTGGGGCATCATCGGGCCATGATTCTCACAGTTCTAATCAGGTCCATTCATCACTTAGTGCCCTTTCAGCCTAGAGTTCGTCTAGTGCTCCATCAGTTCAGGGCTCTTCCATTTCAGGTCCTACTACTGGTCATCCCGGCGCTAGGGGTTCCCTTAAGTCCCTGTTCCCCACGACTGGGAGTTGTTATGAGTGTGGAGAATTGGGACATCAGAGGATGCAGTTTCCTCGTCTTCTTGAGGGTCCATCTCAGTAGAGGAGTCAGACCTCGACTTCAGTACCAGTTACTTCACCACCCAGCCAGCCAGCTAGTGGTGGAGGACAGCCAGCTAGGGGTTACCCCAGAGAGGGAGGTCGATCAGGTGGGGGTCATGCCCGTTTCTATGCACTCTCAGCTAAACCCAATGCGATTGCTTCAGATGTTGTGATTACAGGTATTATCTCAGTTTTCCACAGAGTTGCCTCTATGTTAATTGATTTTGTCATCATATTTTGCTCGTTATTGGATATACCCCATAAGTATCTTATTTCACCTGTTCGTGTATCTACTCCGGTGGGCGATACTGTTATTATGGACCGCGTATATCGATCGTATGTGGTTAGTATTAGGGGGTTGGAGACCCGAGTGGACCTTATGTTGCTTTGTATCACGTAATTTGATGTGATATTAGGCATGGACTGGTCATCTCCGTATCATGATATTTTAGACTGTCATGCTAAGATAGTGTGGTTGGCTATGCCAGATGATTCACATATTGAGTTGCGAGGTTCAATCGATTTTGTCCCTACTAGGGTGATCTTATTTTTGGAGGCCCAACGGATGACTGGGAAATGTTGTCTTTCTTGCTTGCTTTTGTAAGGGATGTCAGTGTAGACACTCTTTCTATTGATTCAGTCCTGGTAGTGAGGGACTTTCCGGATGTCTTTTTTGCAGACCTGCCGGTCATGCCCCCAGACAGGGATTGACTTTGGTATTGATTTGGTGCCGGGCACTAAACCTCTTTCTATTCCACCATATTGTATGGTACCAACAAAGTTGAGGGAGCAACTTCAGGAACTCTTTAATAAGGAGTTTATTCGGCCTAGTGTGTCCCCTTGGGGTACGCCTGTTCTATTTGTGAAGAAGAAGGATGACTCTACGAGGATGTGCATTGATTACATACATTTGAACAAAGCTACAATCAAGACTAAGTATCCTTTGCCTCGTATTGATGATTTATTTAATCAGCTCCAGGGAGCGAGAGTGTTCTCCAAGATTGATCTCCATTCAGGGTATCACTAGTTGAAGATCAGGGAGTCGGACATTCTTAATACACCTTTCAAGACCCAATATGGTCATTGTGAGTTCCTTGTGATGTTATTTGGCTGACCAATGCCCTAAGAACGTTTATGCATTTAATGAACAACATGTTTCGGCCCTATCTTGACTCATGTTATTTTATTTATCGATGATATTCTGGTATCTCGCATAGTCAAGAAGAGCACGCAAAGCATTTTAGATATGTATTGCAACGGTTGAGGTAGAAGAAGCTTTATACGAAGTTCTCCAATTATGAATTTTGGCTCAGTTCAGTGGCTTTCTTGTGGCATGTGGTGTCCAGCAAAGGTATTCAGGTTGATACGAAGAACATAAAGGCAGTTCAGAGTTGGCCCAGATCATCCTCAACCACAAATATTCGCAACATTCCTGGTTTTGGGGGTTATTACCGTCAGTTCGTTTAGGTATTTTCATCTATTGCATCGCCCTTGACCAAATTGACTCATAAGGATGCTCCATTTAGGTTATTGGATGAGTGTAAGGTGAGTTTTCAGAAGCTCAACACCGCCTTGACCACAACTCTAGTGTTAGTTTTGCCATCAGTTTTAGGTTTATATGCAATATATTGTGATGCTTTGAGAGTTGGTATTATGGGTGTGTTTGTGCAGGAGGGTAGAGTGATTGCTTATGCTTCTCATCAGTTGAAGCCCCATGAGAAGAACTATCTTGTTCATGATCTAGAGTTGGCTACCATTGTTCACGTATTGAAGATTTGGATGCATTATTTATATGGTGTGTCTTGTGAGGCGTTTATTGATCATCATAGCCTCCAGCACTTGTTCAAGTAGAAAGACCTTAATTTGAGGTAGCAGAGATGGTTGTACCATTCAGGGAAGGCTAATGTGGTGGTTGATGCTTTGAGTAGGAAGGGGGAGAGTATAGGCAGTTTGGCATATTTTCCTGCTGGGGAGAGACCTCTTGCAGCTGATGTTTAGGCCTTGTCTAATCGATTTGTGAGTTGGATATTTTGGAGCCTAGTCGGGTCTTAGCCTATGTGGTTTCTTGGTCTTCCTTGTTTGATCGCATCAGAGAGCGCCTGTATGATGATCCTCACTTGCTTGTCCTTAAGGATAGTGTTCCACGCGATGATACCAGAGATATGACTATTTGTGATGACGTAGTATTGAGGATGTAGGGCCGAATATGTGTGCCTAATGTAGATGGGCTTCGGGAGTTGATTCTGGAGGAGGCCCATAGATCGAGGTGTTCTATCCATCCGGGTGATGCAATGATGTATCAGGATTTGAGACTGCATTACTGTGGAGGAGAATGAAGAAGATATTGTAGGATTTATAGCTCGGTGTCTCAACTATCAGCAGATGAAGTATGAGCATC